>OY970820.1:97233944-97833944 GCA_963853835.1 Calendula officinalis
ACCACCGCCCTGGCCGGAAACCTAATTTCCGCTGGCGCCGCACACGCCGGAAAAAATACATGTTACGAGATTTGGGCGAATATTAACAAGATCCTTTCGTATCTCGTCGTCTCATTAGGGATCTTCGTGGAGAGAGACTAGCCGCCCTCGCCGGAAAATCAAGTAACCAGATCTGAAGAACAGTTGTCGATGAAACCCACCAGATCTGGTTCGAGATTGTTGCAAAACCCTAGAGAGAGAAAATAGGGAAAGAGCTTGTTGCAGGTTCGATGTGGTGCAGTGACGGCGGCGGTTCTTATCGGAGAAGACGAGGGTTCAGGCAGTGGTGGTGACACGAGTGTCGTCGGTGGTCGCCGGAAAATTTTAACTCTAAGGGGAGCACCGGTGTGATGAGGGGGAGAGAACAACAAAAACACACATATGTGTGTGTTCTCCTTTGACTTCGAAGTAGCAGTTTCAAAATTGAATACCAAATTAAATTGTGTTGCACTTTTACCAGAATACCCTTCCACCCCTAAGTTTTAATATTTTCATGTCTAATTAATTACAAATAATCTTAGCCACACATCTCTTAATCTAATGGTGCAGGAATGGTTCTCGCAATTTTAGTGGTTCTCGCATGAACCGCTCTCTCTCTATATATATACTCTATATATATATATATATATATATATATATATATATATATATATATATATATATATATATATATATATATTAATCATTTATATGATACTAAACACACTACTACACAATTATGATCTGCACGAAGGACTTATGTTAGTTGTGTGACAGATTGAATGAGTATAAACAAAGCAACCTTTGGTCCATTGTTTGTGCTTTACAAATTACAAGAGATGAGTTTTAGTGCCAGTCCCCACATTATTACATTATAATCATTCTTCCCCTTGTGAATTCTACTTTATCATTTAGTTTCCTTCAACTTTCCAAGAGGTTGAGTTGATATGCCACCCCTCTAAAAACAAGTTTATCACTGTGTGCTCAAGAATGATTGTTAATCACGTTACAATATATGTTTTAGGTAATGAGTGACGATGGCTGCTTATAATCTCTTATTATATAGTGACGAATTTGATATTAAATATAGGGGATATAATAAAATCATTTTATAATTTACCAGAATAAAACAAAATAATTAAAGCCACATGTTTATATTAATATGAACTAGTTTGCTTTATACTCTTAGTTACAATACCACATATTAATATTAGTTGATATAATTAACCGGTTTATATTTCTTTTTGATATGTTCCTTGTCAACTTGAAAATCTCACTTGAGCCGTCAAAACTTGACACGATACAATAAATATACACGAAATTGAGAGGAAATCGAAATTTGAATTCGTGTACCTGTAAAAAAACAAACATGAAGTCGTGTCGTGTTCGTGTTCAGAGATTAACACGAAATTGACACAATAATTATGATTTTGGGAACATTTAGAAATTTATATTATATTTTTGCTGTATTTGTCGTGTTTGTTTTGCTAAAAACCCGACAACACGTCAAAAATATAACATACATTTCTAAATGTTCCCAAAATCATAACTATTTTGTCAATTTTATGTTAATCTCAAAACCCTAAACGACACGACTTCATGTTTGTTTTACACAACATGAACATAAATTCAAATTTTGATCTCGTCCAAATTTTGTTTCGTTTGATTTATTTTTGTCATGTCGTATCAGGTGTTTGGTATGGAAATGAGCGAGCGTGGCTAATGTACCATACATGCCCACAACACGTTGTGCGAACATGCAACTCTGAAAAGCTGGTTTTGTTGGCCTTCTTTCCACCCAGTTTAATATGAAATGAAAACAGAAGTTTCTATGAAACTTTTATAAACCAATTAACTAGAAAATAGTCAGACTTTAAGTTTGACCGACTTTAATTTGTTTTAATTGAGTTGAACCAAGAAGTGAAGTAATTATGGGTGTTCACTATTCGGATATAACCGGATTGTTCATTTGAACATTTTGGATCGGACTATTTGGATTGGTTATTTGGTTTTTTGGATCGGTTTGGACTTAAACCAAATTAATAGTTTGGATTTCGGATTAGATTTGGTTTTCGTTATGAAAACCGGATTGTCCAAAAAACCGAATAGTAATATATAGTAAATTGATTTATATACTAACACTTATTGGTTTCCATTGTAAGCAATTATGGTTTCCCTTTTCTTTACATTTCTTATAGTAAATTGATTTATATACTAACATTTGTTCTATTTTATATTGTATCAATTGGTGATGTACCAACCTTTTTGGAGTTTTTAATAAAGTTGATGTCAAAACTTTTGCATATATGATTGTAAATGTCACAAGCTATGAATTAGACTTATTTTTATGTACAAAGTAGTTTATCATTTTGAAATTTTACATATGAACTTAATATTATTTATGTTATATAATTTTAGAATATTTTGAAAATTTTAAAGAAAAACCAAACGGATAAACCAAACCAACCAAATTGTTATTTGGTTCGGATCGGTTTGGTTTTCGAATTAGTTTGGACGGTTCGGTTTGAACTTTTGAGAACCGGATTTTATTTGGTTTCACCTATTTGGATCGGATAAAACCGAACCACCCAAACGAACACCCCTAGAAGTAATAGAAAAAATGGCAGCTTAAGTAAAGGACCATTTATGACAAATAAGAAAGTCAAAGTCCTAATACGCAATTTTTCCTTATCTTATTTAAGGTTTGAGAATCCCAGAACAGAAACAAACACAAACAAAAGCACAACAATGGCATCTGTCAGCTTCTCGTGAAGTATACTCTTTCCTAACCAGTCCCACCATTCTCATATAAAAACCCTCCGTTTGCCTTTTTCATCTCTCTCACACACACCACACCAAAATACACACACTACAATTTCATACCGAAAGCAATTCATAGTAGTTTAACACAATCATGATCTGTCACCATCATCAATCAAACAAAACCCACCATTTTTTTTAGTTATACCATCACCACCACCATCAGGCATCAACGAGTACAAATTCATCATCTCTAGTAACACTTGCTTTTTGATTTTAGAGAGAGAGAGAGAATATGCCGGTGCCGGAAGGTCAACAACAAAGGCACCGTCCCCCTCGCGGTGCCGTCGCCGTACCTCCGGCAGAAACTCCTCCGGCGAGAATCCCTCTCCGTGTACTCCTCCGAGTAGCATCGGTTGCGTGTGGGATACAATTCGGTTGGGCTTTACAGTTATCCTTATTAACTCCATATGTTCAAGAGCTCGGAATCCCTCACGCTTGGTCAAGCATCATATGGCTTTGTGGTCCTTTATCGGGGTTTTTCGTTCAACCGCTCGCCGGACATATGAGCGATCGGTCCACGAGCAAGTACGGCCGGCGGCGGCCGTTTATCGTGTTCGGCTGTGCTTCGATTATACTGTCGGTGCTTTTGATCGGATTTGCTGCTGATATTGGGGGATATCTCGGAGACGGTGAGACGAAAACACGAGCGATTGTTGTTTTCGTGATAGGGTTTTGGTTCCTTGATATGGCTAATAATGCAACTCAAGGTCCCTGCAGAGCTCTCCTTGCTGATCTTACTGGTATAATTCCTGTTCTAATCCATTTTTATGATCAATTCCATAACTTTGAAGTCTCAATTTCAGTTTTGAGTATTGGGGTGATCATAATTTAAGTTCTTATTTACAATATTATTTAGGGTCCAGATAAATATGATTGTATAATTGAATTGCACACATATATTCTTTGTTTTGATCGGTTCTGCTGGTTATTTCATTAACTAGGTTGTAGATACACATCCGTTTTCTGATTTAAGAATTTTCGATTATTTGTGTCAAGTTTGGTAGTTGGAATGTTTTGCAATTGCCTAGGCAATTATTCTAATTTGTATTTATTATCAAGGTCTATTTAGATAGTTACATTTTGGTTCCGAAATGCTATTGAGAGATGTGACCACCATTATTGATCATCTTGTATAAAGTTACATCACCGAGACAAGATATGGGTCCATTATTTGCCAAATGCTTTCATATTATGCTGAATTTGAATTTGAATTTGATATAAAGGAGACTAGAAAATTTGTGGGGCATGTTCTTGTTGCCCACTACATAGTAGTTAATGTGTCTTTTTTTATTCTTTTTATGCTACATTTAAGCTAACAACATAAATATGGATGGCCGAAAGCGACACATTACACTGAAAAATCAAAATTCTAAGAAGTAATTAAAACTATCTTAAATCCAATCGATGAAGTTTAAGCTAACTGTAGTAAAATTAGGTAACAACAACATTGTTTTGTTGCAATTGTTTTGGTAACAACAACATATATAACTAATTATAAGCAAATAGAATTAGGTAGTATACATGTACCAAACGGTCCAAAGTCCAAACACATCAAGTATTAAATTTATATTATAGTTAACTAACAATTGAAATATATAGAATGATAAGGACATTTACATTATAATAAAGGCTAAGCTTCATTATATTGTTTTTATTTACTTAGTGAGGCATTTTTCTATATTCGAGTTTATCTCTTACAAGAATCTTTTTCTGAAAGATTATTAAAACAAGCATTCCATAAATAAATTTCATATCCCAATAATGTATGCTAGAAGATATTTTCAAGATATAATTAAATACTTAACAAAAACATCATCCTTTTATTTATCATAAAACCCTATTACAATGTTCTCCATAATATTCTGCTCATTTCGGCGGATAACTACTAATGGGTAGAGGTGGCAGTTTTTCCCCAATTTACTTATGAAACTGGTCGATTTGGGTTATAATTTTATCTCTAACGGGTCAAACAGGTTAAAAGGTTACATTGTTATAGTAATAATATGATTTTGATGATTATATATTTTATTAGGGAAGGATCACCGAAGAACACGAGTTGCAAACGCATACTACTCCCTATTTATGGCAGTTGGTAACGTTCTCGGGTACGCAACGGGTGCCTATAGTGGTTGGTACAAAATTCTACCATTCACCCACAACTCATCATGCGACATAAATTGTGCAAACCTAAAAGCCGCATTTCTCATCGATGTCATTTTCATCATTTGCACAACATATTTAAGTGTAACCTCAATTCACGAACAACCACTTGCATCAATTCACGATGCAAATAACGAAGAATCAAGCCACCCGCAAGAAGCCTTCTTTTGGGAAATGTTCGGGACATTTAAATTCCTCCCGGGGCCCGTTTGGTTGATTTTATCTGTGACATCATTGACTTGGATCGGGTGGTTCCCGTTTATCTTGTTTGATACCGATTGGATGGGTCGGGAAATTTACCGGGGCGACCCGATTGGGGATTTGAAGTATAGTGATGGGGTTAGAATGGGTGCGTTTGGGCTTATGATGAATTCGGTTGTTTTGGGGGTGACTTCGGTTTTGATGGAGAATCTTTGTAGGAGATGGGGTTCGGGTTTTATTTGGGGGGTTTCAAATATTATAATGTTTTTGTGTTTTTTAGCGATGCTTGTGCTTTCTTTTGTTGCAAGTAAAGCGGATTATGGGATTGATGGTGTGCCTCCTAATGGGATTGTCATTGCTGCTTTGGTTATTTTTGCAATTCTTGGCATGCCTTTAGCTGTAAGATGCTCCCTTTTGCTAAAGTTTTTCATTTTTGTTTTTATTTTGATTCCAAAGTTTTCACTGATTTGACGTTTTAACCCTCAAACTATTGATTTGTTCTTGTGTTTATGTGATAATGATGCAGGTTACTTACAGTGTCCCGTATGCATTGGTAGCTTCACGTATCGAGTCACTAGGACTTGGCCAAGGTGGGTTTTGACTTTTGAGTTCCTTTTTTTTAATAAATATTATTTTATTTGTGTGCAAAAAATGGTAAGTTTGTAAGTGTATTTTTTGTTGCAGGATTGTCGATGGGCGTTTTGAACGTGTCCATTGTGGTCCCACAGGTATGTGTTCACTGTTCCACTTTTTAATTCTGTAGTTTTCTGTATTATTATTTTTTTCCTTTTGGCCCACATACGTATGCTAAATAATTATGGGCCTGAGACTGGTCCTCCAAAGCCCAGTCCTAGGCCCGTTTAAGCTGAAACCCAATTCAGTGAGAGCCCATATATTTATTGGAAAACCCAGTCTGGATGAGCTGTGTTGGCCCAGTTCAAGGCCCAATACCTATTAAGCCCTGAGAAAATTCTGAAATTCACTGCTCCTGAAGGAACTTTTATATTTGTTATAGCTTTCAGTTTATAATTTATTATAAATTCATATGAGATTTTTCAAAAAAGGTTGTGTTGTTAATATTTTATACTTTTAACCCTCTAAGTTTCTTACATAAATAAAATAATCACCTCTTCATACTCCCGTCATTCACACTTTGCTGCATGCAAGCTTGCGTGCATCCAACAACACACATTATATTTTCTCCCAAATTAATGTAATGCAATCCTTTCAAAAGAAAATATAAACTCTGTTATAAATTTATAATATCTAACTGTTTTTAAATTTCATGTTATAATACCAAGCCAATTTTAAATTCTATAATGCAAAATTTGGAATTTATGTTTATAATTTGTATCCAAATTTCAAATCCGTTTCAAATAATATAATAATGAAACAGAAAAAAAAAAAAAAAAAACAGAAAAAAACAAAACAAAGAGTTGAACCAGCCAGGGGACCGGTGGCCCAATGGGTCCAAAATCAGGCCAAACTTTAGTGGTTACAACCGACCTTTTTTCATACATCATGATGTTATGCCCAGGCTTTTTAGGCGCAGTTTTAATTCATTTTTATTTTTTTAGAAACATTTTGTCATCTGCAATCAGTTTTTATGCTTCTTACTATTTATTACACAACAATATCAAGCATTAAATATTTTCTTAAACAATGACCTAAGCAATCAGTAGCATTTTCCTTAATCTTTGTACCGGGCATCCATGTACATACGTTATTCTAAAAACAATATTAATTACAGAACTCATGATTAAGATATATGTGAAATCAATCGTCTTCAATAGCTTATGCTCTGCAGAGTGATTTTGTTTTTTGGGTCCATTTTAATGATAAAGTTTGTTGGTTGAAAGGTTATTGTTTCACTTGGAAGTGGACCATGGGACGAATTATTTGGTTCGGGTAACTCACCAGCTTTTGCTGTAGCAGCAGTTGCAGCCTTTGCCAGTGGACTTGTAGCCATCTTGGCTATTCCACGAACAAGACCCGAAAAGCCCAAAATTCGACAATGAGAAACAAGTATTATGATATTGTTATTTTTTCCATCAACCTAAGCGAGTGAGCAAGTATTATTATTGTTGTTGTATTATATTTTTTGTTTGTTTTTGTTTTGTTTTTACTTATTTGTTTGTAACATGGAGTCGGTCTACTACAAACAAATTGTCCGAATTTTGTGTATAGCGCTTATTAGTTAGAATAATAAATATCGTTACTCCTTATTTACATGAATCCTTGCTCAACTAGATAGTTATTGATGGTTATAGCTCTAGCTCGGTTGGAACTATACAGTTGGACATCAAAATTTAGTTGAATCCGACATTCGGACTGAAAAATTCAGGTTTTCTAAAAATACAGATACATGAGTTTTTTTTATACAGGTTAGTAACTCAAAAGGTGTCCTGGTGGGTAATGCACAAGTGCACCACCTCTTTGTTTCGTATATTGTTCCCCAATTTCCTATCCAAAACATGTACATTTGTTGACCAAAAAAACATACCAAATTACAAATAGATCGTGCCCCTTACATCATAACACTCTCATGTGAACCCATGCCGATTTCACAAAATAGTAAATTAATTCAATACTCCAATTAATTTGGATAAAATTATAAAAAACAACTACTGTAAAATGGTTGATTTCGTAAGATATTAGAGGGTCACGGATAAGAACAAAAGGATTATCTAACTTATGCCCCGATTTTAATGAGTATGGATATATATCACCATGGTGTGGTCCTAGCAAACCACAACACCGAGATATGTGAAACACCATCCCCTCCACACCGTGGTGGGTTCCGTGATGAGAGTGTGACCACAGTCACAGAAGAGCATAACAATGATGGGCATCAAAATTGGTTATGTGGTGAGTTTGGGAATATGGTGGATATTTCCTCCAAAATTGTGTGTTGTAGTTGCTTAAGTGAAATCTGATGTGACAATAATTTTAGTATGGTTCCGTGGATCCATTGTGAGATGACTATGAGCATGAGTTAACCTTCATTAATTGCACTCAAACTTTTCCATATATTTAAAAAATGTAATTTAATGAAGCATGCCACATCATTACCACGTCACGACCAAAAGAATCTATATCGAGAGTCCTATGAGAAAAATTCCCAAATCTAGAATGATGTGCAACTTTTACTCATTTACTATTTGACAATGAGTTCATATATTTGAAATCTTCTATGTCTAGAAGATAAAATATTATAACGATAATAATAATGAAAGATTAATCATTACGGCAAGTTTGACATGCTTTAAGCACATAAAAAGGCTTTTTAGAATTTGGACATGTTAGTAAAACTTTATAGCCTGTCAATGAGCGTAATATTTATCAAGTGTGTCCATAAAAATATCAAGACAGGATGTCGCTTCCTAGTTGCATGTGAATGTGGAGATAGTTGTTAAGTTTAGTTTTGAGCTTAGTTATGTAATTAGGTTTAATTAGAAAGGTTTAATTGTGTTTAGAGGTTAGAGTATATAAGGCTTTATGTTGACTTTGAATGTAAGTTTTTCCCTCACTTTATTGAATACACTTTTGAAAGCTATCTAATTCCCTCTATCTCTCTCTCAAGAACACACACACTAAACACACACTTTAATCTTCATTTCTTCTCAAATCACCATGGATTAGCTTGAAATCAACATCATTAGATCTCTCATTTGGTATCAGAGCAAAAACTCTCTAAGAGTAGATCCAAATTCGTGGTGAAATGGTTCAGATCTGAGATTTTTGAAGATATAGTTCGTTCGTTCTCTGTGAATTAATCTGCGAATTTTTTGTTAGATATTGAAGATTTGATTGAAGATTCATGTATCTCCAGTGATTCTAATAAGAATAGAATCATATTTCAATCAATTCCATCAACAAATCACTTCAATTCAGTGATTTTTGTGAAAAACTAGAAAAGCTCCAAAACTCGACTGAAATCAAAAATTCGATCAGATGTGTTATGTTTTGGGATATATGATCGGATCAGATGATTAGAAAAGCAATTTCGAGCATATTGTGATTGGAATCACTGAAATTGATCGAGTATTGAGCGAAATTGAATAAAAAATGGTGAAGTTTTGAACGTAGTATTCGTGCGTACAAGTCCTCGGCTTCAAGAACAGCTCAAGAACAAGTTCGGCCCGAACTCTGAAATTGTTCGGCTCATTTGGTGTTCGGCCCATTTAGTGTTCGACCTGAACTCTGAAGTTATTCGGCCCACATCATCGATCTTAGTGTTCGGTCACAGATCTTCGGACCACAAGTGTTTGGCCCAAAGATAAAATCCACAAGTGTTCGGTCTTTTGGTTGTTCGGCCCATACAACTGTTCGGCCCGAAGACTGTACTGTTCGGCCCGAAGACTATACCAGTTCGGCCCATACAACTGTTCGGCCTGAATTCATTTGTTGTTCGGCCCGAAGTTATTTCCAGTGTTCGGTCCATAAACCTGTTCGGCCCATAAATCTGTTCGGCCCGATCACTTTTGACTCAAGTCTTCGGCCCGAGCATATTTGGCTTCTAGTGTTCGGCCCATACAATCTTCGGCTCAATTTGTTTTAAAAAATCCAATTTTTATTAAAGTGACATCTAAAGATGCACTTTCGATCGGATCTGATCTCAAACCTCCCGTGTTATATCGAGGTGAATATCCTCAGCGGAAGAAACGATTTATCCACTTCATCAAGAATCATGAGCTATCTGTGGAAATTCTTGAATCCCTCGAGCATGGAAATGCAGTATTTTATGAAGATGTTATTGCTGATCCGGATGCTACTCCTGTAGTTATCAGTGGAAAACGTCGTGTTCCTCCAGCTGAATATTCAGTTCAACAAGCACGAAGGGCCAAAGCCGATGTACAATCATATTCATTTATGCTTCAAAGCTTACCAAACGACATCTATAACAGTTTAGATAGTCTTGAAACTGGTAAAGAGCTGTGGGATGAGATCAGAAAGCAAATGGAGGGTACAATGTTAGGCAACAAAACAAAGATGGTTACTACCCTAAACACTTATCAGTCATTCAAGGCCATAAATGGAGAAGATTTGGAAAGTACATATCATAGATATTATACACTAATGAATGAACTTCGCAAAAACCACTTGCGAAAAGAAAATTTGGAGCTCAATATCAAATTCATCCATAGTCTTTTACCAGAGTGGGAAATATTTGGGAATAGTGCCATGCAACACAAAGATCTCAGTCTGATTGATATTCATGAACTCTATGAATACTTGCACCAAAATGAACCTATGGTTAAGAACATAGTGAAAACTAAACAAGAGACTGATGATACTCTTGCACTGCTCATAAAACAACATCGTCTGTATGCATCAGCGACTAAAATGAAAGAGAGTGTTGAGGCACCTGTGACATCTACAACTGATGATTTTCAAGAAGAACTTGAAGATGTACTTCAAGCTATGTCACTTATTTCCAATTATGAGAAGAAGTATTACAAAAAACCCACAAACAACAACTTGAGATCGTCCTCGAACTTTAAATCTGCTCCATCTGCTTCAGCAACAAACAACACAACTGATAAGAAAACTCTTACACCACTGGATCCAATGAAAAAATGTTACAATTGTGGTATTGCTGGTCATTACTCACGTGATTGCAAGAAACCCAAAGTCCGTGATTCTGATTACTTTAAACGAAAGATGCTCATGGCTAAGCAAATAGAGGCTGGAAAGGTGTTGTTAGCTGAAGACCTTAGTTGGATGGAAGATTATGAACCTGAAGATGAAGAACATTCAGCCAACTTGTGTTTTATGGCGAGAGAAAATGCTGAGGTTGCTGATCGTATTAATAAAATCGATGAGGATGGCAAGGTACATACTTCTCTTCTCTCTAATGAAAATACTTCCAATAATTCTGATACTTGTTTTATCCAAACTCAGATATCTCAAATAGAGTTATTAACCCAAAAAATTTTAGTAGAAAAAATTTTAAATGATCAACTTAAAGATCGTTTAAATATTTTGGAAAAACAAAATAAACAAAATGCTCATCTAGGTGATCAACTTGTTCATCATATTCAACAAACTCAAGTTTTTAAACAAGAGAATCTGGAGTTACAAAATCAAATATCAGAATTACAGGCTAAGTTTGATCACAATCACAAATTATACACAAAAACATGGCATGAATATCAATATAATAAAAATGTGTTGGCACGTAAACAACAAGATTTTGACGACAATGAAAAACGGTTTAAATCTTTAAACTCACAAATAAAAGAATTAACTGAAAATATTCATGAACAAAAAATAATTTCATTAAATGAAATGAAAATCAAATAATATATCATAAACACACTCAAGCATGAAACCTGTTAGTCCCAAGACTAAGTAAAATAAGATTTGGTGATCGATAGCTAAGAAGAATAAATATCAGCTGAAGTATGTATCTCAGCTGAAGCAAGTATATGCAATAAACCTTCAGCTGAGTACGTATTTAGCTTTAGGAAATCAAGTCAAATCAGCAGCTATTCACGAGAGTTCATTCGAAGTCTATGGCCAAAGGACAAAGACAATAAGAAGACTATTCAGCTGATTGTGGAATCAGCCGATAGTACCTGCTGCAGATGAAGACTTAAAGGAAATGTTCTTGACACTTTGAACATTTCCTTTTTCCGCTCAAAGAAGAAGAAAACGATGAGGATCTTCTATTTTGGAATAGAAGATAATGTCAGTACATCATCATCGTTTGTCCCTCCAAGCATGTAAAGGGAAATTCAACTATTTCTTTACTTATGTAGTACACCTTTCACTGTGCGTCAGAAAGGGTACCGGAAGTAGTTGACACAAAGTACACTTGGGACAATAACTTATGCAAGAGCATTTAATGTTTCATGGACAAGTCCACATCGACGAATAATATGTTTACACGTCGTCTAACTTGTGGGCAAAGGAACATGGATCTTGGCTATATATAGAGACGTAAATGCTTGCATTTATACACACCTTTTTGAGCATTCATAGCACAAGAACATTCTCTGAGAGTTAGTTATTGTCTAAGTATTAACTCCTCCATAGTTATTACTAGGACATTAATATCAGCTGTTAGTATCAGCTGATATAACTCTCCTTGCATAGTCTTCTAGTTTTGAGCGATTTAAAATGTCATTTCAAGTATAGAGTTTTAGTTAGTGTGAACTATCTATTTCCGCAAACTTTTTATTGTATTAAGTTGTTTTAATAAACTCTTAATCATTGAAATCTTGTTGTTCATTATCTTATCTTCGTAAATCAGTCTTAACGCAACACATTAGTGTTGTTGGGATCCAACAAAACCAATAAATTGAATTCCCATATCAAACATCTTGAGGAATTAATTGTCAAAAGAGGACACACTGATCAAACCATTAATCTTAACAAGCCCAAAGATTTTAAATATTTTAATTCAAGAGAATGGCTCGGTGCTGACAATCCTAAATATCTTAAGACTGCATGCAAAATGGTTCCTAAATTATATTATTCAAGATACATGCACCATGGGATCTCACAAAGATTTGTTCGTATAACTGATGAGGAAGAAGAAATAGAGGCTTTCAACCGAGCTAGAAAGTAGAATGTCCAAATTAGTTTCAATTACACTGAATTAAATAAATCATATGAAACTAAAAAGGTCAAATTTGAAAATGATGATTATTTTCCAATTATAACACCTGAACATTTGAGATAAAAGGTAATGTTGTACTTCAACAGAAGATAACACCAAAGATTTATGTTCCCTCTCTAATTCTAGAAAAGAAAATTTGTCAATTGGAATATGAAATCGATGAAACACATAAGGCATTTGACAAAGAAAAATCTGATTTACAAACCAAAATTCATGAATTAGAAGATAAAATCGTAGCAATAAAATCTATTTCTAATCAACAGGCTTCTAATCAAAATGCTTCTTCAAAACCAACGTCTCAAAATGCTAATTCTTCTTCTCCTAAAACTCCAATTCTTTTAAGACGAGATTCTAATTCCTCTGTTTTAAATTTTTCAGATCGAAATTTAAAATCCAAGCTTAAGAAGCCAGTGCAAGGCGGAGTGAAAGAAGTTGAGCAGTTTAAGAAGTCTAATTCGACTAAGTCTAGTATGCTTAAGTCCAAGGAGCTTAAGAAGTCTAGGTCTCCTTCGTTTTTAGCTTCTTCTTCTTCGTTTACTAATTCCAATAAATGTAATAACTCAACAAAGTTTATTTCTCCTGCTACACTTTATGGTATTGTGTATGATTCTGCAATTTAACGTCCTGTTAATTTCACTGTTAATGGTGTAAATTTGGTTGTTAAAATAGATAAAAATGGAAACAAAGTTTATATTGACAGAAAAACTGATCAACCAATTTCTCTATATGATACACGATATTTTGTTAGAAAAGATGCTCCACGTGGTCCTCGACATGATGTACTTCATAAAAATGGTTCAACCATTCATTCATGTACAATTTGTTATCCAGAACCCTGCAAAACAATGATTACTCGATCTCAAACATCTCTAACTACACGTTATTCACATAAATCAACAAATTTTAGAGACAAATATTTGGGAACTATTCGGTTTGGAAATGACCATTTAGCTGCCATAATGGGTATTGGAGACATTATTCGTCATAATTTAATTATCCGGAATGTGACCTATGTTGAAGATCATGCACACGATCTTTTTAGTATTGGTCAATTTTGTGATAAAACATTGGAAGTTAATTTTCGAACAAAGAAATGTGCTGTTCGCACTTATGATGGCGAAGAACTTCTTACCGGAACTCGTGAGACGAATCTTTTTACAATTAATTTGGATGACGTGACCCCACTTGACGAAGTATGCTTAATGTCAACGGCATTGTCAAATGAATCATGGTTATGGCACCATCATCTTTCTCACCTTAATTTCAAATCGAACAACTAGTTGGTAAAAGGTGGTCATGTCTCTGGTCTTCCAGATGTTAAATATAATAAGGATCATCTTTGTTCGTCTTGCGAAATGGGAAAAATGACTAAAAAGTCCCATAAGTCCAAACCAGTTCAAAGTACTTCAAAACCGCTTGAATTACTTCATATGGACTTATGTGGCCCAATGAGCGTTCAAACCATGGCTGGTAAACGATATGTGTTAGTTATTGTTGATGATTATTCACGTTATATATGGTTTTACTTCTTACGATCAAAAGATGAAGCTGCTGAGATCATCATTGCCTTCATCAAGAAAACTCAGACGAATTTAGAACTCAAAGTTCATACCATTCGTATTGACAATGGAACTGAATTTAAAAATCAAACTTTAGATTCTTTCCTTGAATCAGTTGGTATATCTCATCAATTTTCCGCTGCCCGAAATCCTCAACAAAATGGGGTTGTTGAACGACGAAATCATACTTTAGTTGAAGCTGCTCGTACCATGCTTTCATTTTAAAAACTCCCATTATCTCTTTGGGCTGAAGCCATTAGTACGCCATGTTTCACTCAAAATCGTTCAATCATCAACAAAACCTATAGCAAAACTCCATATGAACTCATTAATAACCGAATTCCAAATGTCAAAAAATTTCGTATTTTTGGGAGTCGATGGTTCATCCTAAATGACAAAGACAAATTAAATAAATTTGAAGCTAAAGCTAATGAAGGAGTTTTTGTCGGGTATTCACGTGAATATGTATCATTCAAAGTATATAATCGGTCAAAACGGACGGTTAGAGAAAGTGTCAATGTTAACTTTGATGAAACTTTTCCAATAGATTCATTAACTACAAATGTTGAAATTCCTCTACATTCGTCGTCGCCTTCCACATCTCAAAATGATTTAGATGTCTTGTTTGAAAAGTTTTATGATGATTATCATAACATTCGGCATACTTTACTTGAGGAGGCTGACGTTCCATTTCCATCTGTAGCCGATGTTCAATCTATTACTGTACCTGAAGTGCAAAATTCAAGTTCAACTGATTCTCCATCTCCTACTTCTGCTGAACCAACTAACAACTTTTCTCCTTTAAATTCAGTTTCACCTTTGGAGACTCAATCATCACCGGAAAATACCCCACCTTTGCAAAATCAATCATCTCCGGATACTTCTTCACCTTTGCAAAATCAATCATCTCCAGACGATTCCCCACCTTCTGGAAATGCTGCAAATACTTTAGATTTCTCTTTAGTTCCAGCACAAACTCCACCTTCTGGTCAAGCTGCTAATCCTTTAGATTTATCTTTAGTTCCAGCACAACCTCCACCATTGGTGATTGATTTCTCTAAATTCAACGTTAAACGAGTAGATCCTCCACCTTCTACATCAAATGCTCAAACTGCAATAATCCATCATCCTGTATTCACTGATACCTCAAATATAATTCCAGGTCATCTTCCACTTCCTCATTCTCTTAAATGGACAAGAGAGCATCCTTTGCATCAAATAATCGGTGATCCTGAATCTTCTGTTCAAACCCGTAGAGCCACTGCTGACGAATGTCAATATTTTTCTTTTCTAAGCTCTATTGAACCTAAGAAAGTCAGTGAAGCTCTCTCAGACCCAGACTGGATCTTTGCTATGCAAGAAGAAATCAATCAATTTGAACGGTTAAAAGTTTGGCGTCTGGTTCCAAAACCACCTGGGAAATCTATTATTGGTACAAAGTGGATTTTCAAAAACAAAAAGGATGAAAATGAGATAGTAATTCGTAATAAAGCACGTCTCGTTGCGAAAGGATATGCACAACAGGAGGGTATTGACTTTGAAGAAACGTTTGCTCCTGTTGCCCGAATAGAAGCCATTCGAATATTTTTAGCTTATGCAGCACATAAGAATTTAACAATTTATCAAATGGATGTCAAAACTGCATTTTTAAATGGTATTCTAAATGAAGAAGTGTTCATTCATCAACCCGAAGGTTTTGTAGATCCAAGTTTTCCTAATCATGTGTATATTCTCGACAAAGCTTTGTATGGCTTGAAACAAGCTCCTCGCGCGTGGTATGATGTACTCTCTAAATTCTTAGTTGATTCTGGTTTTTCAAAAGGAAAAATCGATACAACTCTTTTCATCAAACGACAAGGGGAATATATAGTTCTCATTCAAATTTATGTCGATGATATCATTTTTGGTTTTACAAATCCCAAATACTGCAAAAAGTTCTCTGATCTTATGGTTAAACGATTTGAGATGAGTATGATGGGGGGAATGAATTTCTTTCTTGGTCTTCAAGTTCGCCAATTACCTACCGGGATCTTCATCAATCAATCCAAGTATATCACTGATCTCTTGAAGAAATATCTCATGGATGATTGTAAACCAATACCGACGCCGATGTCACCTGGTTCTAAATTGCATGCTGATCCTGATGGCAAACTTGTTGATATTACAAATTATCGGGGGATGATCGGATCCTTGTTATATCTCACTTCGAGTCGACCAGACATTATGTTCTCTACTTGCATATGTGCTCGGTATCAGGTTGCTCCTAAAGAATCACATCTTCAAGCAGTCAAACGTATATTTCGTTATCTGAAGGGTACTCGAGATCTTGGTCTTTGGTATCCTAAAGAAACTTCTTTTGACTTGACTGCATTCTCTGATGCTGACCATGCTGGATGTATGCTGGATCGCAAGAGTACATCTGGAAGTGTCCAATTTCTGGGAGATAAATTGGTGAGCTGGTCTTCACGGAAGCAAAATTGTGTATCTCTTTCAACTGCAGAAGCAGAATATGTTGCTGCTGCAAGCTGCTTATCCCAGGTAATTTGGATGCAATCACAATTAAAAGATTATGGCATTTTATACAGCCGTATTCCTTTATATTGTGATTCACGGAGTGCAATTGCAATTTCATGCAATCCTGTTCAACATTCCAAAACTAAACATATTGATCTTCGATATCATTTTATAAAAGACCATGTTGAACAAGGCAATGTGGAATTGTACTTCGTTTCAACCGACTATCAATTATCTGATTTGTTTACCAAGGCTTTAGACGAAAAACGTTTTAACTTTCTTGTGTCTAAACTTGGTATGCTAAATCTCAAGGCTTAAATCGTTTTATTTGTTACATTAACAATGGCTTTCAAGTACAGCAGCTTGAGACCCGCTCAAAATCAGTTAATCACATAAATGTAAAAACTCTTTCCCACCCCTCTAAAACTGTACATTTTTCACTACCTTTATTTTGTCGAGGGGGAGAAATATTAATTCTAGGGGGAGAATTAATATTTCAAGGGGGAGAAATTTTCTTATATCAAAACTTTTATACCCGATTGATTTTTTTTAAAATAATAATTTTTTTTTTCTCAAACGACATTACCTTCCCATGGTTTGCCACAACCGGCCTTACCTTCCAAGGGAAATATTTTGTAGCCGATTGGTAAATGTGAGGGTATAAGTCTAGGGTATAGATTTAGGTGAGTGCAAGGTGATGTGAAAACATGATAATAACAAGAACACACACCTTTGAGTGCATCCAAACAGCCAACAAACCAGGCAACCTCACAAATATGTGATCATTCATGTGTTGAATGTTTCACCAGACTTAACTGGCCCAGTCAAGCATTTGCACTCCACCACCAACCACTCAGATTCCTCTCAATAGGAATTTGTTTCAAATTCATCAGGGGATGTAGCACATAATCTATCGACTGCTCATTCGGAGTATGTTGGTATTGAAATCATTAACCTCCTGCCCCGGGTTACGTCTTTATTCAATGCACAGTGTGTCTAGATCTCACCGCCAAATATTTCCAATTTAGGACACATACACTATTGAAATGAATCTCTGTGAATTCATCGGAACACTCATAGTGGCATCACAATCTGGTGCTTCGTGAGGATTGAGTGGAAATCCTGCTAGAGCTAAAATTGAGCCAACTCTAAATCCAGGTCACACATTTGAATCAACGGTTGTGCAAACGACTATCGATTCTTACGGTGTGTTAACGGATACTCTATCTGAGTCCGGTATTACATTAATTGTTCAAGTTGTTGTGCCTAAACTTTTCCATCATAAAGGCAACAACTTATGCCGGAAACACATATATTTCCGATGAAAAATCCATGTACTTCATTTTTACAACGAAACATCATAAATGCTGATCATTTGCACATGAGCGTTATAGTTCACTCTCAATTTACTCCTATGATCTGCTATAACCGGCATGATCTTCCCCAGGAGCCACCTACATTATAGGACATACTGTGAGGGTCCATAGGTCTAGGTGAGCAGAATCAATTATCACGGGATATTGATTGGGGTGCGCTGAGATAAAATTTGAGAGGGGGAATGTAGTATGGGGTACAATTCAGCTAAACATGGTAAAATGAAGTGAGGGTGTAGTTGAAAATTGAAAAATAAGCTTGAGTGAGGAGGGTGTGACAGGGTTAAAGAAAACGAAAAACCCTTTATAAACCGATTAAAAGCCGGGTTGCCACGTCTCTATCAGATTGCATTTGTTGCTCTCTGATATTAAAATAGACATCATGGACCCAGTGATGCAATGCACAACCCCCCAGCCACTCAAGTATTTTTAAAAAGTACTTGTTTCATTTTCACGGAGAAAATCTCATATGCTATCCACATCTCACTTGGAGATTGTTGATATTGAACAAGAGGACAAGCCTCTCCAGTCCTCGCCTTCGTTTGTCCACTAATTGAGTCTAGAACCGATACAAACACTTTTAGGACACATGCAAAATACCAAGCTTATCTTTGTGATAAAGCCGGAATATTCATAGTGATATCTCATATGTTGATATTCCACGATGATTGAATGAAAATCCTACCAGTGCTAACATCTAAGCCAACGCTGAACGTAGGTCACACAGTTTTTGTAACTGTTGTGTTAACGGGCAATCTATGTGATCCCGGTTTACCCTGTTCGATTCCGTGTACATTTTTGATGACTGTACTTCATCGCTATCAACAACAGACGAGATATCAGATGATAAACACGAGAGTGCTACAACGGTCATTGAGATTAAACGATAAAAGATTTGATCGTATTTCTTCATAATCAATAATGATCTGGTTTCTCTGATAAAATGTGTTATATATTGATTCATTCAAAATATAAATATATCATTATTCAACACATTTTAATCCTTGAGCTTCGAAGATTTTTTTTAATTCCAACTCGAAGTACTTAAAATTTTACATGATGATTCAGATATATCTTCTTCATCATGAGGGGGAGAATATGAAAGGAGAATATATTAAGCTCTGTTTACTCCGCATTAAAAAGAGATATGCACCGGTTAAGGGGGAGTAAACAATAAACCAAAGATCTGTTAAGAAATAATTGTTTGTTTGAGAGGGAGCGTAAACTTCATCAACATTTTACCTTAACAACAATTATCAATAATCACAAATCGACAAAGCCACAACTTCAACAAAAGACTTCCGCTAAAACAACTCTATCTGTGGGTCTACATTTTCGTCGATTTATATTTGTGAAAAAGAAGAAACCAATACATTCACAGAAATGTCAAACCGCAAATTCACATCCATTTCCATTCGAAATTTAATCGTTTAAATCATTCTTTCCAAATTGTATAACATCCATATCCATTTAAAAGCTTAAGTGTTCTAATCTCTTGTTACATACAAAATACAAATTATCCCACATCAAATCAAATCCTAAAATGTACATATCATTCTTTCCTACATACAAAACTTCCATACATACATATCCAAAACTTTTAACTTTCAAATCATTCTTACCAAAATAAACACACACATCCAAAACGTTAACTTTCAAATCATTCAAAATCATCATTATCCTATCCTCACAAAAACATCTACCACAAAATCCAAAACAAAATCCCCAATATCTGAAAATCCCAGACAAATCCTTACCTAACTGATATTCCATTTGCAGAACTTTCAAATCTTTAGTAAATCAGTTTTTAGGTCTTCCTTACTCAAACAGATTCAACAAAAAATATATTTTCTTTGAGTATCTGAAACTTCTAAATTTCTGCAATGGTATGTTCTTGGAATTTAGAAAACATGTTCTTGCCAAAGACAAAGATCTTAATTGCTTCACAGGCTGCTCAGATGTAAACATTGGTCAGTAATTCAACAGTTTGAAGCACATCTGAGAGTTTATAAATATCATTACAAATCATGAGAAGATTCTGAAGACAGAAGACTGGGATCAGATGCTAAAGCTCAAAAAGGGGGAGATTGTTAAGTCTAGTTTTGAGCTTAGTTATGTAATTAGGCTTAATTAGAAAGGCTTAATTGTGTTTAGAGGTTAGAGTATATAAGGCTTTATGATGACTTTGAATGTAAGCTTTTCCCTCACTTTATTGAATACACTTTTGAAAGCTATCTAATTCCCTCCATCTCTCTCTCAAGAACACACACACTAAACACACACTTTAATCTTCATTTCTTCTCAAATCATCATGGATTAGCTTGAAATCAACATCATTAGATCTCTCACTAGTCATCCATTATTAAAAAACTACATGATTCAAAAGTAAGACTTTCAAATATAATTGTTTAGCGCCGATCAATAGTGGTAAACAAACTCATAATAAATTTTAAAATTGATTTTTATTAATAAATGAATCATTTACCATGCATAATGCACAAGTTACCATTATATTGCGTATGTACAAGCGACCACCATCGGTCGCCCAAAAACGAACCAAAATTTTAGGTGGGACTCGAGCTATGGTCGTGTAATGGGTGAATGCGGTTTCAGGGTTAAGTCGCGGTCGTCGGTTTTCCTCCATTAGGTTCAGTCTTAGAGTAACATACATTTCGTTGGAAGTAGAATGGTCCCTGGATAGACACATAGAGTCATCCATCCATCCATCCATAACGTACGTACCCTACCATACATTCCAAACTCCCACCACCGGCCACCCCCATTAGCCGGCCACATGTAATCACGGCTAAAAGCCAATGTTCTTAAGGGGATCGAACAAAGGCCACGTACACCAAATAAGTGTTAATAGAAACATAGAGTTGTGGCTTTCAAAAGAGGCGAAAGGAGGCAGTGGTTGTACTCAAAGTCTCAAAAGGTCGGGGCCGGTGGCCGGCCGGGTCGGGCTCTTGTCATGACCCCTTCGATCACATGGGCTTGTAACATCCATGCATGGCTGTCATGCAATATATGCCATGGCCACCGCTTCACTCTTGTATCTCATATATACATAACGAGTACTTTTTTTCATATTTGTTTTTATCTACATATGAATGCATATCCAAAGTTTAATGTACTTCTTACATTTTTAAATGTACGATGATAATAAGAAATAATGTATTTCTAGATATTATACATATAATACAAATTTGGTTCAAGTTCACTGTTCATTGCATTTTGATTGGTCAATTGCTTTCTAAAATGTAGTTGGATGTACATAACTCGTTAGCTCTATATAAAATTTAGCTACTATTCTCAAGTTTTGTCATTGAGGAAAAGAGAGAGGAGTGCCGAAAAAAAAGTTGTGCTCACTAATTTTCTTTTATCCTAAAAATCTTACTCCCAAATTTGGCCTTTTGGGATGACGTAAAGGAAAGAAAATATGTTATTTCTCTTCTCGATCTTCCGTCCATTTTATAGCTTCTTTGCAGCTAGACCTTTTTTTTAATATAGTGATTTTTGCTGCTTAAGAAAGACAAGTCAAAATTAATATTATTTTAAATATATTTTATTTGTCTTCAATCAAATAATTAACAAATAGTAGGCCCTACGTATACCCGTTTTTATATATATGTACACAACTCTCATGTCCTCGGTACTTATATAATCCTCTCTCTCTCTATCTCTCTCTCTCTCTCTGTGAGAGAATAAAACAAAACACAAGCTGTTTACTGGTTGTACTTCCTCTACCACCACCCCTCTTATTATTACCTTTTCTTTTTGTTTGGTTGTGTTTTTGACACACAAACACTATCTCACTATTTCCAGCATGTTCATATATAGTCATTAACTTGATTCTTTAGTTCCCTATCTACCAAACAACCATCATTTTGATCCACGTATAACCTAACACAATCTTCCCCATCCAAAATTGTCATTTCCATGAATACCCTTTTCAAGAATCTCAAACCTAATCTCCCAAAATCAATGGACGATCATCATCACCAACTTCATAGATGGCCAACTCCTGCCGAGGTAACAATCTTTTTCCCCAAAATAAAAAAATCCCATTAACTCAAACTTTCACATCCAAAAGTATAAAGTATTAGTTTTAACTAGACAACCCCTTTTGAATTCGCATCCTTTTTCCCATATATGTAATACTCGATCCTACACCTATTTTGAAATGTATGGATTAAGTTGTACCGTCAACCATAAATAAAATATCCTATATAATATTCAATTTTGTATACTTTTACCAACCCCTTTTGAGGTAACAATCTTGTCCAATAGCAAAAGTAAATTTGAAGCTTTTTGAATATGCATGATTTAAGACTTTAAGTTGTACATTACAACCATCAATCTTTTCTTCATATAGTTATAGAAAAGTACCATCTTTAATTCTAGTTTATTTAAGCCAAACCCATATAACTACATGGATTAAGTTGAACCATACATGACAACCAATCAGTCTCTTTTATCAAGTGCTAACAAAAAATACCATTCTTTATTTACCCTTTTTGTAGGCCTTTGAAGAAATCAAAGCCATTGGAAAGATCTCAGGACCAACAGCCATAACTGGTTTACTACTATACTCGCGAGCCATGATCTCCATGCTTTTCCTTGGCTATCTCGGTGAACTTGAGCTTGCCGGTGGGTCTCTCTCCATCGGGTTCGCCAACATCACGGGCTACTCCGTCCTCTCGGGCTTAGCCATGGGCATGGAGCCCATTTGTGGTCAAGCTTATGGTGCAAAACAAATGAAACTATTGGGCTTAACTCTACAAAGAACTGTCCTTTTGCTCCTATCAACTTCTATCCCAATCTCTTTCATTTGGCTTAACATGAAAACGATCTTATTATGGTGTGGTGAAGATGAAGAGATCTCAACCGTTGCTCAAACGTTCATAGTATCCGCAATACCCGACCTTTTCGTATTGTCGGTTTTACACCCTCTTCGAGTTTACCTCAGAGCACAAAACGTTAATCTGCCGTTAACTTGTTGTTCAGCGGTTTCTGTGTTTCTTCATGTACCATTAAACTTTTTACTTGTGGGATATTTCAAGATGGGGGTTTCTGGAGTAGCGATGGCGGCTGTAATCACTAATCTAAACTTGTTGTTCCTTCTAGCCGCCGTTGTTTATGTCTCCGGCGTGTACCGGGATTCATGGGTGTCACCGAGTGTAGACTGCTTACGTGGCTGGTCGTCTTTGTTGGCACTTGCGGTACCCACGTGCGTGTCTGTGTGTTTGGAGTGGTGGTGGTATGAAATAATGATAATATTATGTGGGTTGTTATCAAACCCTAGGGCTACCGTGGCGTCGATGGGGATACTAATCCAAACGACGTCGTTAGTGTACGTGTTTCCATCTGCCTTAAGTCTTGGGGTGTCAACTAGGGTTGGGAATGAACTCGGAGCAAACCAGCCGGCGAAGGCTCGGATATCAATGATCGTTTCACTGGTGTGTGCCGCCGGGGTGGGTTTTACGGCGATGGTGTTTACGACATTGATGAGGCATCGATGGGGGCGGTTTTTCACGGCGGATGCGGAGATTCTTGAGCTGACGTCGATTGCATTGCCGGTGGCCGGACTTTGTGAGCTCGGAAACTGCCCTCAGACGACTGGTTGCGGTGTTTTGAGAGGTAGTGCAAGGCCAAAGGTGGGAGCGAATATCAATTTGGGATCATTTTATTTGGTGGGAATGCCGGTGGCTATATTAATGGGGTTCGCCGTGAAAATGGGGTTCGCCGGACTTTGGGTAGGGTTGCTTGCAGCTCAGGGAACATGTGCATTGCTTATGATTCATGTTCTTTTTACAACAGATTGGATTGTTCAAGTAGAAAGAGCCAAAGAGTTGGCAAAACCGCCATCTTCATCATCGACTTTTTCTTGTTTTCCGGCAACAAGCAAGGATCCCGATGGGGCTAGAAACTCCATGGAAGCAAATCATGTAGAAATCATATTAGTTTCTACTGAAAATGAGATTGAGCTTATGAAGGCAGATCGTTCTTCAGTTGATACACATCCTCTAATTGTGCATTGATTATCACTAAACTCATTTATCCTCTACGGATTGAACTTTTAGAGCAGTGGCCTGTTGTGAAGATTGTATTTGATACTGATTGATTGCCTAATGATTATTAATAAATTAGATTTTAAGTCAAAAGGTTTATACGACATATACTAACTAATCCTTTGTAAAAGAAATTGCAATTGCAATTTTTGGCAGATTAACCACTTTTAGTTATTCAATTACTACTATTTAACCTATTAGTATGTGCTCCCGAATGACTTTATAAAAGTCATAAGTTCAATCAATTCTTGAGCAAACATTTATCAAATAGTTAAAGATAAGTTCGAAAACAGCCATGACAATGATTAGGTTTCGTACAACATGAGTATATAAGCTTGTTCACCTCGAGAAGCTCTTATAACCAATATACTCTTATAACAAAAATCAAAAATCAAAAGCTATTCAATTAGTTAGATTTTTTTGAACGACAAATTTTAATCGATTTACTCTTAAATTCACATATATCAATCTCAATATTAAGGCCAAACTCTAGTCAATTAGTTAGATGCATGTTTGTCTCGCTATCATTTTTACAGGTATGTATATCATATATTGATAATTGATTAAAGATAGAGGTGATTAATAAAATACATTAAAAATATACTTTTTTTTCCCCTTAAAATAACTTGTGAGATTTGGTCTTTCTAAAATAAGATGCGCAACTTGTTTTTTTTTTTTTCTAAGAACTGTGCGACTCTATAAATGTTAGTATGTGTTATACTTTCTCAATTAACAACTGATGGTTGTACTTTCTCAATTAACAACTGCATTTTCTGTCTTTTATAAAAAGAATAAAAAAATTAAAATACCTAAAATACAAAATTTAGTTTTTCGAAGAAAATTTGTCCTTTTTCAAAAAAGGAAAACAAAAATTCTCGACAAACTAGAAAAATAAATAAATATTTTTGGTTTTTTGAGAAACTTTTGTAAGAAAAATACAAACTTTTATAAAAAAAGCTAATTTTTTTGACGCTTGAAAATATAACCGTCAATTCAAGTATCACGAAAATATAACTGTCAATTAAGTTAAACGAAAATACAACCGTCAGTCGCACAAGGGAAAGCCGTCAAAATTTATTAAAGACAAAAATGTTTATCAATCGTACAAAATTAAGTTAAGTCGCATAAAAAATTACCTACCAAAAAGTAAGCACTTGTCAAATTTTGTTTTAAGTCGCACAATCGCATTGTCTATTTTGTCGCATTGTCTATTTTTCGGATAAATGAAGATGAGATCTTTATTGGGAATTCTGTATTTTACTAAGTCATGTATTTTTGGAAGTCACGCTTAGGCTGCTCGGTATGGGCAACTAATGACGTGGGTTTGAGTAATCGATGATGCGATCAATCTAGTTTTTATTAGGTAGTAAGATAAAGATAAAATAAGACGTAAGATGAGAATATGATTTATCTTCCATTTTTCCTTTTATTAATTAAGAATTTGATTGATGCAATTTAACAAACAAAATTAAGAATTACTTCAAAGATACGAAGTCATGTAGTTTTCACAATCTCTGGTCATACAACGTTATACAGTATAACACGACTTTTACCATACCACAATACGCGCTGACAACATAAACGAAGACATATGATACACGACGAGTTATCATTCAAAGTTCAAACATTCGATATTTTATGGATATTAAGCCAATTGACAATAGGCACTTTGTAAGAGGGAAAAACCTTCAATACGATGACGTATACGGTTTGCACTCATTGTACTTTGTGACAACTGTTACGAAGTGGGGTCAAAGAGCAGCCAATCAAATGTATGTGCATATGATAAAGTGTTCTTTGTGAGCTTAGAGGGCCATGGAGGTTTGACAAATTAACCGCAATTTTGTATGTCTATCGGTTTCACTAAAGTAACAAACTTTTATTTTTGGAAGGTTTTAGATAAAGTAATGCAAAAAGTTTTTGGCCCACTTTGTGTTTTCGCGATCATTTAATTTCTTGAATGATTATGACCATGATTCATGATCAGCAACGACTATTATAGATACACGTCTGCAGATAATGCTCTAAAACGTATCTTGGAATTGGCTCAACGTTCATTTATCGATCTTCTACTGTTTGACCACTTTACTAGAGTGGTTTAGGCTTTGACCAGATGGATTAGTCAGTGTCGAATATGAAAAAAAAGTCAAAGGAGCTATGAAGACCGATAAATTAACTTTAGAAACTTGAAGAAACTATTGCTTTATGGGTGGGTTGCGGCATGCGTCAGACGATGACAAAGATATAACTTTTGGATAGCTCAACTTTTAACGGTTTATGATCCTTTTTTTTTTCTTTGAACAGTTCCAACAGTTACGAAAAATTATATTTCTTCCCACATTTTCTTTCTACCTATATTCATACCAAATTCTAAACTTAACATGTGTAATCCACTAATTCTCTTTCCTCATATCATCCATTGATATCGACAGTTGTCATTACTCAAACATTTAATGATCTAAGCATGTATATTTCTTGCTTTATCATGGCCAACCTCAAAATCTTAATACTGACCCACATTCCCGACTGGTAATCGTTAACAAGAAATGTTTTATGGTAAACCAACCATCATTCATCGTTATGTTCACTCAACAGTTAAAGATAAGATTCAATCAAGTAGCATTATTTAACCAATAAAACTGAAAATATAATCCTACACTACATAATCAAATACAATACAATAAAAACAGAGAAATTACCAAACATAACAATGAATTAATGATACAACTCAAGCCCCAACAACCTGACCCTTGTTTATCAGCATCATGCCATTTTCAACTATATTTACTGAGGACAGGTAGGTACCACACGCATAAACTGTTGTACATATTTCCTGGTCATGATGTCCCTTCAACTTTAGCAAGATTCTGTTGCTGCAATTGTGCTTCACTCACAAGACCAAGATATTGTAAAGTTGACCTGAAATTGAAAAGTCAACCCATATCAAGACCCACAAAATCACAATTTTATTAACATTTAATAATCAGTTTTGCATGTTTGAGACACTAATTAATTAGGGTCAAGAATAATTTTACCTAGGTAAGGAGGCTTTGATACAAGGTTGGTTAGCATATGCAGCAAGTGGGCCCCGAAGACTACCGTATTTATTCAGAGCACCCTCAAGTTGTGGTGAAGGCAACTGCAACAATATTATTCCCAACATTTAAAATGTGTCACGAAAAAAAAAACAAAAAAAAAACCACAAAAGGATTGCAACAGAACATACTTGTAATAATACACGAAATGAATGTGGTTGTGTTTGTGAAATGCATTTCAGAAATCCAACCCATAATTTTGGCATTCTCCACACCTGAAATAACCACAGAAACAGTTATGTCAGTTGAAATAGAGTACACGTGACCCGTTTATTTATGAACGGGTGGGTCAAATTATATAATTTAGCAAAAAGGGGAACGAGTCAAATGGGTCAAACCACACACCTGTTTTGTTACAAGTTTGGAAAGCATCTCCATAACAAAGTCAACCTGTATATGTAAGCATGACAGTTATAAAACTGATACCATAAAATGTAAAAAGGAAATAAATAATTAAAAAATAAAAGTATACCAGCTTGGGAAAAGCATCAATTGCTTGGATAACTGTCCTCATGAAAAGAAGAGGTAAAAGTGTTTGATCAACCTAAATTTTTATGAACTTACAATTACATTCGGCATACATAATAAAAAACTAATTTAAATAATAATAATAATAATAATAATAATACCATTTGGTTTAATGCTTTTGCTAGAACTTGTTGAGTGAAAACAGTTCGTTGTTCAAAACAAGCTGAACAAGCATCCATTATCTGCAATTTTTATAAACTCAATATCAATGATTTTGACCTTTTTAATGAGTAGAGGTGGCAATTTTGGCCCGTTTACTTATGAGCGGGTCAATTTAGATAAAGGTTTTTCCTTCACTTTTCTAGGGTTATATATGGCTTAATCCTTCAACTTTCACAAATTTGACAATTTAAGCAACAATTTTTTTTTCTTAATGTTTCACCTTTACCTATATTTTAAGTTAATAACATTTTATCAGTTTTAATTATTACTACAATACTACTGCTTAATATTGTTATAAAAATAGAGATACAATTTAATATAAAAGCTAAGGGGATAAACCGTTATGAGGAGAAAAACTTTAGGGGTTAGAATCGCCAATTTGGTGAAAGTTTGACAACTAAAACATAATTAAATCTATTGTAAGAGCATAGTTTTTACATGCCTTTTTTAGTGGAACACCATCTTTCTCAGGGCCAATATCATGAATTGCAACCAATACTTCTGCTGGTGTTAGTGCGGGCCCCATATGAGCTGAACCCTGCAAATAAGAACAACATTTTAAGGTCAGTTACTTGTCAAAATTACCTAATTACCCTTCAAGGATTGTAGCAAGATACTGGAGAGATTAACATTTTTTTCTCACTTTTGTTGTATTTAAGAAGTATCTTTAAGTATTTGGTAACTAATGCCCCAAGTCAAACATTGACTTTTTTGGGACAGGGAGCAATTTTTTTTGTATAACAGGCGTACCTTTGATATACTGATAAAACAGAATATAATCTTTGGTTATATTGATAATGTTATAATAACTAATTAACTGATTATATTATAATATATAATATAATAAAACCTGTAGAATGTGAGCCAATGCCATCTGAAACTTGTCCAATGGAAGCTGAACAAGCCGGGGAAAAATAGGCAAAACCTGAAACCAAAAACCACATTATTAAATTCCAAAATTATTTATTTTTTTAAAAAATAATTTAATTTCTTATTATACAATCCAACTTCATTAAATGGAAGGAAAAAAAAAGTTAAAAAGAAAGAAGAAAACCTCGTTCTTGGTGAATGAAGACAATATTGGAATAAGTATTGAAGCATCCTGTAAAATAGAAAAAAAAAAACAGCATGTAAATAAAAAATAGCAAAAAAAAAAAAAAAAGGTTTAGTTGTTAAAACTTAATATTAATGAAATTTATAACCTTGAGTTTAGTTTCATATAACCGTTTGACAGTTGCAATTAGATCAGCAGCAGGAGTTGTGTCTTCACACAGAACATGTAACACCTTGTAGAAAACCATACAACTATTATATCAATACAATAAATCTTTTAAAAAATATTAATAAAAAAGAAAACTGAGGGAATATATATACACCTGTGTCAGGAGGTTTTCACTTCCTTTTGGTGGATCAGATATTATTTTGAGTAAATCTGAATATGATGGACCTAATGCCCGAATAAGAATAGGAATATGGCGATGAATAGCCTGCATTTATCACAAAAATCAAATTTAAAATTTACAATAAATCCATAATTCCATACAAACCACAAGGACGATTTATGTAATTTACTCAAAGAGCAGGTAAGAAATTTTGATGATTTGATGCAACATTATAACAGAAAAATGACCTGCTTAACAGCTTTTGGGGCATGATGATATCTATCAAATACAAGTTGAAGAAGACTAGGCTTCTGCATTAACAAAAAAAGGTGACATCAGCATTACTTGCAAATTAAATAAACCCTAAATATGAAAATATAAAATAAAGAACCTTGATACATAAAGCAAAAAACAAAGAAAGATGCTGTTGAGCTTGAACAAGGGACATTGAAGAATCATTTTGGGGATCAGATTCAATATGGGACCCACTAATTGAAGTTTCTTCACTTGCCAGCTGGCCTTCTGTTCTTTGCTCGTTGGCCCCTGAACCTGCCACCTCAGCATCTGATTGTGCTTTATTAACAGCTGACAGCAATTTATTTGTAGCAAAATCCTCTATTTTTTCCGAGATGAAACTTATTACATAAAGTTTGTTTGCTACCTAAACATACAAACAATGTTGGTCAACAGAAATTTAGCTTTTATTTTATATATATAATATAATTATATATATATAATTCCTCTTACCAGTCGGATAGCTTTTGCACGGATATCATCTTTCGGATGAACAGCACACTGCATTTCAAATTGCATAAAAACATGAAATATATAAAATTCAATTCCAAAATTAACTTTAACTAGCAAGAATCAAGCAATTATTACAAAAATCAATTTGGGGGAACAATTTTACCTTCAAAGCAATATCCAAAAATTCCTGACGATTATTGGGACGCCCTAAAATTAAGGTCCATAAAGAACCAAGACCTTGATGTACACGATCACCATCACGAATATCTTTTCCATAATTATTATCTGAACAACATATTTCATCAAGAAGCTTAAATGCAGATTCTGGTAAAAAAGGAGCTTCATTAAAAAGCCTGCTAAAAGATTTGTCATTTGCTGGTAAAGCATCCAGTAAACACTTCGCCTACAGAAAGGAAAAAAAAAAAAAAAAAAAAAAAAAAAAAAAAAAAAAAAAAAACTTTAACAGTCAATCTAAGAATTTAACAGATTTAAAGTGTTATGCCATATGAAATTAGGGACTTATTTTTCTTTAGGGGCTATCTATGTAATAAAAAATGTACAGGGACGATTTATGTAATTTAATATTTATAGAATATTGTTACCACTCCCAGGAGGAACTTTTCATATACAACAGTTACTGGAGGATCTTCAGATGAATCTGACATTTTGAGAGCATGCAGGTGGTATAGCATGTGCATTACAAGCTCATGACCCTAGTAATAAAGATGCAAATTTATATTAATTTAAAAAAAAATTAAAAAAAAGATTTTGTAAGATATTAAGATATAAAGCAGATACCTTTTGATTCTGGTAATCTGAGACGATGTGTTTTTGAATCATTGATATTACATCATCATCAGCATCAACCTGCAGTTTGAAAAACACTAAATATTAATATAACTCTTCTTTCGATGTCTTGAAAAATATAAAATAAAGTTGCTTTTTTCTTATACAAGTTTTGTTTATTATGTGAACAGGTTTCAATGCAGAAGTCAAAATCACCAAATGTCGTGAAAATCAAGTATTTGTTAAAGTTGCTCATCTCATTTCTTATTAGTATATGGAGCTGACTGCAAACTTGATAAGTTGACTTTTCAACCAACCTGATAATTTGGCTATTTCCAGTTCAGAAAATTATTTGCAGAAATCTTGAGTAACTGTCAGCAGTTACACATGTATCCTAGCAGATAAAGGTTACTAAAGCCTAAATTTTGTTATAAAAATTAAATTTTGTAGCTTAAAAAAGCTTACATGATATCATGCATGAATGATTTGAACATTCAACATCACAAGAAGAACCACATTACACACATAAACATTAATTATCTTATAAAAATATATATTAATTGGCATATAAAAAGTTATGGTCACTTTTACAAAATTGTCATACATTATAAATAGTAATATATAAACCAAAGTTAGAAACAATAACAGCTTTTCCTCAAATGGGAAATGAAAAAAGTCAAAGTCAACCCCAACCTGAGCAACAAGCCGAGAAAGCAAAGCCATACGTGTCTGCATAAACTCAGTTCCTCTTAATTGCTTATAAGAATCAATAATCCTTTTAATTGCTAATTTTTTTATATCTTTTTGTTGTTCTTCTGTTAATTCCACAAAAGTTGGAACAACAGGTAATTCAACACATGTTTCCTCCAAAACTGGTGTGTCAATAGTACTAGGTGAAAACTGCTCAGTTTCCATTAATGAAAATGATCTGTCATCATCATCATCTTTCATTTGACTCGTTTCAACATCTGTTGACTTTCTTAGATCCTGGTCAACAGGAGGAATTGATTCATCTGAAACAGGATGATGTTCCATGTCAGCATCAACTTGTATGGTTTGTTTTTGTTCATCTAGAACATGTTCTTGAAAATCTGTTGAGTTTTCTGGGATTTGTGATTCGATTTCTGATTTGTGGAAAACAACTTCTGTTTTATTCTCAAAATTTGGCAGTACAGGTGGCAGAACAGGTGGCAGTACAGGTAGTGGTTGTTTCATAAAATATGCAGAATTGTCAACCTCAGATTCTGCTAAACTAGATTGTGTCAGATTTGTAAAATCTTCAACGGGTGCACGCCTCGGGTCATGGCGACGTGGGTCCTGCAAAATAGAATTTAAATGGGTCAAAACGGGCAAGTTTTGTTACGGGTCGGGTCGACCCGCGGTACTTAATTACTTATTGTCCAAAATTTAAAAACTTCTAATAAATAATTATTGTAAAAAAAAAAAAACTCACCCTTCTAGAATCGCGTTTAGGATCTGACTGAGGACTGTTCAAAGTCAAACTTGTTGTATTAGTCAAAGGACTGCTATTTGCATTTGTGATTACAGGAGTTGGTGCAGATATTGTTGGAGGGTATTTAGGTAAATGTTTCATATTAGTGACAACAATGTCAGCTAACAAATCTGGATGAATTTGAGAAATCAAGATTTCAAGTGACTCAGCACCTCGTTCACCTTCAGCAAGTAAAGCACCAATCATTGCAATCATTTGCTCGACAGGTGTCAAACCATTATTAACCTTTGTGGTGGGCCCACCATTTGTTGAATTTGAATCATTATTAGATGCATAACGACTTCTTTTTGATGATAAATCCGTGTTTTCTTGATCCAAATTAGGGTTTGAACGTTTCCTTTGTATATCCCCTGACATAAAATGCTCATCCTGCAATTGATTGAATAAATTTAGTACGTAGTAGATAATATAAAGAAATATATAATAATTAATTGTTCAAAGTAACTTATGAAAAATTTATTAAAATTTGAAAATAATAATATAACTTGATATTTTTTTAGTTTTATTATTTGGACAAATATATAAAGATTGTCCTTTTTTTATTTTATCTTCTAGTTTACTAAAGAAGCAGAATTTGTCAAACACTCAAACAACTGAATTTTTCTAATTATTGCATCTTTATATCCGAACACTATCTTCTGCATGACACTATCAAAAACTCAAATAACTAATTATCTGATTCTAATCACATGATTAGTCTCTAAAACATAACATCTATAATATAAAAAAATAAAAAAAATACCTTGCTTGCACGAGATTCACGGGCAGCACGCTCGTTATTTCTCAACATTTTATCAACCTGTCTCAACACCTGGTCAGCTGCATCTCCAGCATTCATTGCCCGCAAAACCTTGATTAACTTCTCTCTCGACTAATTTAAAAAATAATATAATTAACCATTAACTAACACAATCAAGATAAATAGCCATTAAATGGATTATTAAATTAAAATAAAATTACCTCCATGATAACAGGGTGTGTAGACCTCAAGAACCCTAAGAAAGCAGTTCTTAGAGAGTATTGTATGCTGGCATTGTGGGCCCCTTTCGATATGAAATTAGGATCAAAATCAAGCAGTGCAGAAAGAACAGAGATATAGTGGACCTGCCTCCTTCGACCTATTGTAGCAAGACTGTTGGAAAAAAAATATAAATTATAAACACTTTCGAAAAAATTAAAAAAAAAAAAAAAAAAAACTAATTTCAGTTATCACATAAAGACACCACCAGTAACTGCACACATAAATTATACTGTACATAAAAGAATATTCTGGAGTTTATGCAGTAACAGATTGTACACAACATTAACTTAATACATGTTCCAGTTCATGCCACTTAGTATAATGTTTAATTAATAAATTTTTATTTGAGAAAATGCAATACTTTCTTTTTATTTTAACTTCTTGGGCCTAAATTAGTTAACAACTGCAGTCCCATGCCACTTTTAATTATGGAAAATATAACTGCATTATGCAGAAATTTTAACTACTTTAATGAGAGCTGTCTATAGATTTATTTCAGAAAGATCTGATGGAGCTTGAAAAAACTTAAAATTTATACCAACAGATGTGAAAATTTCAGATTTCAAGTGCAGAAATTGGTAGTAGATAGCCTCTGAGAACATACACAACACAAAGCCCCATAAATAAGCAAGTGAAATAACCATTGAAAATATATAATTTGATTAATTACGGTTATTTAATGTATGTCAGATGTCAATAAAGTTACATTTTTACAAAGGTATGGGAGACAGTATATCTCAAACAGTTTAAAATCTATAAACTGAATTGCTATATAAGCTATCACCCATTGCTTCTAGAAGATGGTGCTGACATCAGCAAACTGTTATCTTTCATTATCAATTCAGCAGTTCCATGCAGACATCATCCAATCTGATTAATCAATCTTGCACAATGCTGCTGACTGTACTGCAACAATATTACAAAGTACAAACAACCACTGCATGGTGTACTAATAACACCTTCACTTTACAACTTCAAATTTCAAGAATCCCAAAAACTATTTTTTGTAAAATTATCGGTCATAAGAAATAAGAGCATAGAATAACTATCTTAAAAAACAAACATAATTTCAGTACTTAACATTCACAAATACAGTTACAATTTCACAAGGGGTGAGCACATAATGGCATTCATGCTTAATTACAATAATAAACACATAAGTGTAGGTTGATGCAATTAATTAACATGAGCTAATAAACACTAACAAATAAGCACATATCACAAAATCATTTTCCACAAAATATATATTTTTTTAATTTCAGATTTAGTATTTTACTTAAAGTAATATAATATCTCACCTATTAATAACAGAAATTGTAATGGAGCCTGGGAGAGCATTAGCCAATCTCAATAAATCAAATAAGATCATTAAGTATCTGTTTGCTTCTGATTGGAGTGCAACTGAATCAAGAACAGGATGACCACCAGACAACCATGATATATTGAACATTTGTGCATTTCTACTAACTGCCATACCAAAACCATTTTGGTTATAAAAAAAAACTTAATTTAAAAAAAAATCATAATTAACATTGATTAAAAACAGTAATACCTTGTGCATTATGGCCTCTAGAATCATTCTCAGGCATGAAGAGTAACACACAAGTTTCCAAAAACTTTATAGCAAGCAACCTTGGAGCAATAGATCTAGCCTACAACAATAAGTGCAAGTAAAATTAAGTTAACCTAATTGTTAAGTAATTATGCAGTTATGCAGTTACAAAAAAATCTTATTTCAATTCAGAAAACAAAATCATAATTACTGAATCTTGTAATAATACCTGCAATGCAATCTGCAAAACAGCATCCTTAAACTTTATCATCCAAGACCAGATCTCTTCAAGCCATCTCTCCACAAAACCATGCCGGTGAAACTATAATTATATACATAAATATAATATAATTCCACTAAACTTAAATCAGAAATAATGAATAAATGCCAAAAAAAAGGAAAATAATAATAAATAAATAAACCTGTAACGATAACTCCTCTAACACTTTGCAAAAAATATGTGTGCCAGCAACAATGGATTGTCTAGCAACAACAGAATCATCATCATTTAGTAGTGTCAACAACACTTGCATCAGTACTGCTGAATACTCCATTTTTGTTAGACTGATTTCCTCAACCGCCCTACAAATATTAGCATTAAAGAAAACAAACTTAGGAGACCAAAAACCTCAAAAATTGATGAAATATCCCATTTGCATACAGTGACACCAGCACTAAATTAAATAATTAGTCACGATATTTGTTGCATGAAGATAGAAAAACATGTCCTTTCTTTGAATAGAATTACTGGAATCTTATCATCTATACACATATTAATATACATAAACTACAAACAAATTTTAAGACGATTTAAGATGAGAGTCAGAGAACTCTTCCAACCAGAGTTGAAGCCTTAGAATCTATAAACATAAAACTAAATAAACAGATAAAATCCACATATCTCTAGAATAACAAAGAAAGAAATATTCCAATTGTTCACCTTTATCCTCTCAGGTTATCACATGCCTAATCTTCCCACAAACAATAAAACATAACTAATTGGAGCACTTTCTTTAAAATCAAGTGCTTCTATAAAATTTCGTAAAAATATTCAACAACCATATCAAACTTCAAGATAAAAATCAGCTTGCTTAACCTTCAATGTCAAAATGGCATTTTTGGGGGGAAGGAGAGAGAGCATTAGAACTATTCCTAAGCATTAAACATAAAGATATTTGTAAGGTTAGAACTAAATAAAATTATAACAATACACAATTGTAAGGTTCCAATACTTAGTCTGCTAATCCCTAATACTGATAAAATCATCAGTTATCCAATGTTCGAATTAAAGCATACGCCTTTGTTATCAAGCACAAGTATCCCTAACAATAAGATTGACTTGCAATAACCATATAGTACAAATATCTGGCTTACATAACTCAAAGCATTGTCAATTTCACATGAAACGTAAAAGATAACTGAAGTGTCGAAAACTCACTCGACAAGGGTTTTTCGAACTAGGGCTTCGTGAGAATACTGTAGGTCAACCAAATATGGAAACAATTCGACAGCAAGCAACGAAAGATCTGCAGACAGTAAAATATCTTTGGCTTGTTTCAAAGACGAAAGCTTGACCGCTAAATCTCCATGGTTGTTTGCAGCGGCTAGGAGAGACAGTGATTGTTCCCGCTGTGAAACAGCCATGGTTGCCCTATGTGTGTAAATTCCCTACGATGTAACGTAGAGATCTTTTATGGCTGAAATTGCGGAGTATTCTCTGGTTTTCTAGGGTTTAATTAAGCAGAAATAGAAGAAGATTGGATTGAATTGAATTGAATTGGAAAGACGAGTTCGTGTTGTCGATCCCTGCGTTTTAAAAGCGGATTACGACCTTTGTTAACCTATATTTCAGCGGTACAGTATGCATAAAACGTTGTACATTTACGACCTCTTGTTTTCACTCAATTCTTCTTTCAATTTTGCAAACTTTGTTATTAGACCCGTGCCAACGCACCGTCACCATCACCCGTTGGGGTTTTTTTGCCGTCGCGCCACGACGGTGTTGGCACCGAGTCGTCGTGGGGGGCGTCGTGAGGCGGACGTCGGGGTGTCGACGGGTTGCTTCGTGCGTCGGGGGAGCGTGTGGGGCCGAGGGAGCGTATGAATTGAATTCAAAATTCAATTTTTTTATTTATTTTTTTTTCTTTATCCCATTTTTTACCTATAAATACAACACCCCCTCATTCATAATTTTATACCAGTTCTCCCACTTCTTCATTACCTATTTTTCAAATTTTCATCATGAGTCGTAGATCCAACTCCTCCCCGTCAAATGATCACTTCCAAAATTTGTTAAACACTCGTATCCCGTCACCAGCATATTCGTCAAATGCTGGACAGACTAGCCAGTCCAGCCCGAGCAACGTCGCATCTGGTTCGGGTTCGGGTTCGGGTTCTGGTTTTCTTCCGTTCTACTCATCTCCCGGCGGTTTCCCGCCCCAAGGCGCTGTTCAACCCGGTTATCAACCGGGTTATCAACCCGGTTACCAACCGGGTTATCAACCCGGTTACCAACCCAGTTACCAACACGTTTTCCACCCCGGTTTCTATGGCGGCGGTTATTATCCCGGTTCGGGTTCGGGTTCTGGCTATCAACCCGATTTGCAAACTGAATCCCCACCCGAAGTGGAAGAGGAAGACGAAGGAGAGGGCCCACAAACGGTACCCGAACCGGTCGAACCAAGCAGGGGAACTGGAAGAAGAAGAGCTACACCAGCGGTTAGGGAGGCTGGTTCAGTGCGGAAGTGGTCCATCCAGGAGGCCGTTATTTTATCCCAGCGGTGGATAAATGCTTCACAATCCGCATAACGCGGGAACTCACAATCCGGTGATCGACTTTGGGGGCAGATTGAAGCCGAGTACAACTCACTAGTTGATACAAAACGCACCAGAAGTCAACTCCAAGGGAAATCGAACAAGATAAAAATGGACGTTCGGAAGTTTGGGGAAATCTTTAAACGGTTCGAGTTAAGGCGACAATGTGGGGCCGATGACCAAGGCGTGCTCAACGCCGCAAAACAACAATTTTATGACAACAACAACAGGAGGAACTTTTTGTACGAATATTGTTGGAATGAACTAAAAGATTACCCCAAGTTTTTGGTAGATTACAACGTGATGAATCCCCAACCCACTCCCGAGCCCAACCCGGTGAACCTTGGCGAAGACAACACCACCCCGCTCCCTTCCGCAAATATGGATGGTCTATTCTGTGACGACCCGATCCGTCGACCACTGGGTCGTAACGTTAGCCGGCGTACGGCAAGTTCCTCGGATGCGACTTCGTCACGGTATTCAAGTGACGAAACTCGTGACCGTATATGTGAGAACGCCATACTGCAAGCCGACGCTTTAAAGACTATCAAAGAAGCGACTGTGGAGCGCAAGATATCGGATGCTTTCAGAGTCCTTCATTGTTCGGTTCCCGAAAAATTTGAACCGAAGAGAACGAAAAGCGGTTTTAAAATATCGCCGGAGTTTATTGGACAAATACGCCGATCCGGACTCATCCGATGACGGAGAAGACGACGAGGACGACGAGTAGTTTTTTTTTTTTAGTTTAATGTTTTTTTTTATGTCTACTTTTTTTTTTAAGTTTAGTGTTTTTTTTATGTTTTAATGTCTTTTTTTAATTTAATGTAATGTTTTTTTAAATTTAATGTAATGTTTTTTTATTTAATGTAGTGTGTTTTTTATTAATTAAAATGATGATGTGGAAATGATGGGTTTAGTGACGGTTTAGTGATGGGTAGGGTTGGCACGACCGTGTCAGTAGCGTGTCAGTAAGGATGTGATGACGTGGCGCTAGTGATGGGTTTAGTGATGGGTATGGGTTGGGAGAGGCCTTACTTCATCCGATTTAAAAGTGAAAAGTAAGGGTAAAAAAGTTATTTTACTTTTTTAAATAAATAATTAGTGGATGTGAGTCTTTTTATTTTTTGGCAAATAAATAAAATTCCAAAGTGTATCACTTATTTTCAATCACCCAATGAAAAGGAAGTCTATCACTTATTTTGAATCGGAAGAAGTATATAATTAATGTTATATCTTTAATAATATTTTTAATTAAAATATAAAGTTAGAGTATATTTTTTAAAAATTAATATATATTGGAGCAAAAAAAAGTTAAAAAATTTATTTACAAATATTGAATTGAAAGTTTAGATGATAATTTTAGTAAATCTTTATATTAACGTATGGATTGGAGATGCTCTTAGTTTATAGAGAAAAAATTTTAGCTCGTATAGAAAATATTATTTTAAAGAGAAATATAAACTTTATTATTTATAAGTGAACCCATCAAAATTGTAAATATGTATATATAATGTTATATTATCTGAAAAAGTTTATTGTATAATAAAATGGATAAAAATATATTATAAGAAATCAAGGAGGACTGACTTCTATTTAGATAACTTATACATGCAAACTTTTTGACTAAATTACTATTTTTTTAGCGATATCTAATCTACTCTCAAAGCTTGAACTCATAACCTATACTTCATAGACAAAACTTTACACTAATATCACAAGGCTACAAGCCTTGGATTTCACAAGTTACTCAACATGTCTTCTTTACATAAAGAGAATTGAATTAATCAAGAAGAAAATATCTAGAAATTATACCAAGAAGAGTTCATATAAAAAATTCGACCAAGAGTTTTCAAATAATTAGTCTGATCGGATGTTATTGTAAAATTATTGCATAAATGCTGACGAAGTCAAAGGTAAGCACTGAGCAGCCATATCTAAGATGCAACCAAAACAAAAAAAAAACAAAACAAAACAAAACAAAAAAAAAAAATGCAACCAAAACACATTTGAACACTTTCACAATTGGGATTTCAGCCACTATCACTACAATCTACAAAAATCCAATAACTAAACTACAAAACTACTGCAACAAAGAATCATAAGGTATGTTTGTGCATAGATTTCTACAGCTTATGCACCTCGTTGTTTTGTGGTTTTCTCTGGAAAAAAAGAGACCCCAAAACAACAGCAATGCCAGTTATTGCTATACTGAATAAAAGTTTTCTTCTAGAGAATTCTTGTGGTTGTGGCGGCCCGTCATTCGCTCTTTCAGCTTCCCTACTACCCCTTCACAAATATGAAAAATTAAAATATATTAGAAAAAGAAAAGAAACGAAAACATTCGCTAGTAAAAATTGAAAAATGATAATGTTGTTTGAACCTGGAAGTTTCTGCAGTAGTGGCACTATTACATGTGACTTCATGGCTAATTCTCTCACGTAGTCTAATATACTTGTTGCACACATTGCACCTCTCCGTCCTATTTCCACAAACTTCCTGTAATTTAAAAATAAAAATAAAAAATAAATTGTAAGTTTAAATAAATAGAAAAATGTACCGCAAATGAGTACCTGATGCTCAAATAAGTCGATTGCAGGCAAAGGAAATTCACAATAATCACAAGTCACGATTCTTTGTGGACAATTTTGACCTTGGTGTGCACCTAGGGTTTCAGGTTCCATTGTTTCACTGCATAATGAACAAGATACCTGTGTCCCAACAATCGTTCATTATAGCAGCTAATTTTTTCAATTTTTGATTTATTATTGAAATATTTAACTGCTAAGTAAAGTTAATTTATAATAATTTTATTTGGAGAAATATACCGGAGCATGGGTGATTAAGTAATGTTCTTCTGCATGCTTTTTGGGGACCATATCTTCACAGATTTTACATTTTTCTAAATTACGAGAGCAGTGAGCATAATGCAGATCGATATTTGAAGAAGGAATTGCTCTGTTACTGCACAAATAGGATTGAAAAAAATACAAAAAGATCCAATAAGCATAAATATATAACAAGAACAAGAGACATAGAAACAAATAAAAAACATAATGTCAATACTGAAGTTGAAATGTAGTGTATTGACTTCCAAGAGTCATATAAGAACTCTGTTATGATTGAAACAGAGTGTGTACAGTTATATGTTTGACTTCTGGACGTCAAAGATGGCAACTTTAATTTGTGAAATGATAAATATATTTTAGTTTTCAAGCACCAAGTTTTTCCTACTTGTTGAATTCCTAATGTAATGGTAAGTAATGAAACTTTGTAACTGGAGCTCGTTAGCAGCTATGACATAACTAAGCTAAGTTTAGGTCAACCATTTCTGAACCATGCTTTACAACATCATAGACGAACCAAGTTTAAAATAAGGAAATTATGATCTCTGTGCATGCTATAAGCGGTAAAAATACAAACATTCATTCACCAGAAACCACAATAACAACACCAAAAATACCATAAATATATCTATATCTATATGCACACATCAACAACTACCTTGGATCCAACACCTGCTTTAAGTGATTTGACTGATTTCAATATTTCCTTAACCTTCAAGGAAGCTTATAATCTCAAATGCAATTAAGGATAATGTAACAAACGTCTAAATTACAAAAACGATTAAACTAAACCTACTGATCAGATACCACAATCGCTCAACTGCTCAAGTATTCAAACAGGTTTCATGTAAAATAAAAAGCCCTATTGTTACCAGTGACTGCAAATGTTTGTGGCCCCATTAGAAGCTACGTCCATGATCTCACTGAAAAGGTGTATTTACTGACAGTAGTGCAAAATTATCTGCAAAAATTGTAATGTAAATCGAAAGCAAACCGATTGAGTTGATCAATTTAATGTTTACAAAAAGAAGATTGAAATTTGCAATGAAATTAATTGAAAAAGAAGTAGAAAAAAAAGCCCTAGATAAGGACTTACGATCGAGAATCTATGGCTCCTTGTTTAATCCAAGACGGAAGACTTCCGAACTGAATAAAATTCGGCTTGAGTTCGACGATTTCGCGATGTAGTTATTATTTATTTTGACCTTGGTTAACTAATATTTTAATAACTTTTCTTTTTAGTATTTTAGGTCTTATTATTATCTCTACTATATTATAAAGCATTTACTCCTTCTTTAATTAGAAATTCAGCCTACACACTTTCCATTTTTAAATTGAATATTGGGGTTAAAAAAATAACACAATCGACAAGGATCGAACACAGGACGAGAGAAATGCAGACAAGCTCCCTAACCAACTCAACTAGAAGGAGAAATTTGTTTTCTCATAATCAAATAATTTAATCTACCTTGCTGTCCCTGCATCCATAACCCCTCTCGTGGATTCAATTCTTACTTAAGACGCCTCTTTGATTCCAGTCCTCCATGATTCCTTCAGGCGCCTCTTCGATTCATGTCCTCGATCTCTTCAGATGCCTCCTCGATTCATTCAACCTTAAGCATGCATCTGCAATTATCTCGTTTCCTTTCTTTTCTTCCGCCATCTAAACTTCAACCTTTGTGTCCGACGGACACAGATGATTAATTCTTTGTTCATATCAAGCTCCAAAGAAAGGTGGAAAGCCTATACTAATCATTAGAAAAAAAACGGTATGATCTTTGAACTATTTCTATGGTTTTTATGTTCATATTTCATTTCTATCTACGGTTTGAAGGGTTTTCTCTTATGATTTTATTAATCTAGGATATGGTGATGAATTCATTCTTCAAGAAAAGGCATAACCAATTTGGGGTAAGTTCTTAAATTAAAAATAGAAGCTTATCTATTATTGATTTATGATTGAGGAGTGAATATTGTTTGATTATAATAGCTTAATAATTTGATTTGAAAATTTTAATCCATAGGTGACTACTAAAGAGCTGCCATTTAATGAATTTGCTACGACTAATCCTGGATTTAGCCAAAGATCTGATTGAGGGTTGTGTTGATCCTTCTGTTCTGATTAATGATGCTAAAACTTGCAGGCTGCTAAAATGATCAGGTTATTTAACTTGTTTTTGGTGTACTTGCTACAATGGTTAGTGCATTGTGAAGTAGTATGAAACTATTGAGACCAGTGATGAGTCTGTTAGTATGTATTAAAGTTTGTAGCTGAAGTGTTAGGTTTATTTTTGAAGCTGGAGTTACATTAACAATAAAGTATTATAGACTTTAAACGGATTTTTAATATGTTTTCAAATTATTTGCAGTTTACAGTACATTTTCTTTGTTCATCGAGATGATAAATGGATGACACTATGAAAGCCCTTGATGTTGTATTGATAACAATGTTCGTGTGGTGATCTGCGATCATCTTATAAGCCATGGTTTGGTTCCTGATCGTCGTATTTCAACTTATTTTTATGGCGGTAGTTAATATGCGCACAGTTTTTAAATTTTTATATCATTCATTATATTTTTGGTATGTGATGTTGATTTTTTTGTCTTGCAAACATGCTATGTTATTCTTGACAGATATTCATTGCCATGGAGGACAATATTGGTCATTAGCTACTGGTGCACAACTTACAAAATATCAGCATAATTGCTGCAAAGGTTATTTGGTTATGAACGAGTAAATTACAAAAATATTCTTTCCATCATGTGTGTTTACATTACAACAATTGTGATTAAAAAAAATATTGTGATATTTTTACATGATATATGGTTAAACTTTGTGTCTTGACTTGAGTTATATTGTGATGTAGGCAAAGGGAGATGGCCCAAAATCATGGTAACAAACCCTTTTCATGGTATTTATTTAGTTGTGAAATCTTGATTTGTATTTTGATTTAATATTATGTTTTGGGTCTACAAAAACATGTTGGAACGTGCAAACTTTAGTTTCTTATTTGGGGGAAGCTGCTAACTTTTGATTTGTGGTCGAGTGCAAATAATTATAATACAAGTTTGACCATTCCACATAATGATACATGTTTGACCCGTTTCATATAGTACAAGTTTGACCCATTTGGCCAATTTTCTGTTTTTGTATAAAAAAGGAGTTCTTTTTTTACATATATTATCATTTACTTAATTCATTTTTATTGTCGCCTTGTGGGTCCTATGTTGATTTCTTATACAATGATTACCATCTTTAATACAATGGCTGACTTTTTTTGGTGATGTGCATACAGAAGTGAATACGAGCAATATTCAATTGTTGGATAATGGAAATAAAGGTAATATTCCTTATTCATTCGTCCCATACATGTAAGCGTTGAATATTTTCATGTGACAATATTTTCTTTTCAAGATTCGATATTTATGATTTTAACCCATATATACAAGGAATATCTTTACAAATATCCGATTCTGATTCATTATCTTCACAAGCCGAAGAAGTATATAAACGTGCATTTCATTACCAAAACCACAACAAGAACACACTAATTTTTGTAATCTAGAAACTTTTGCAAGCTGGTTATGCTCCTCCATATAATAATTTTGGGCTTGTATTTGTTACGAAAAGATGATTAGATGTATGTGCATAACTTTTTAATTAGGGATTGTAATGTGGTGTTAATGTTAGTCTTTTGTTATGGTAGACGTATTTTACTGTGTACACAATATATATATATAGTTCATTTTTTTGATTTTGTTAATTGAATAAACTTTTAACAAATAAAGAGTAAATACGATTGTTGTAACTGTTCCAAAAAAATCATGCATAAATTACTTTATCAGATATTTTCTTATGTTCTTGACGTCTATACAACTCATCCAAATTAGTATCATGGTTTTTATTAGAAATTTAACTATATCTACTATGTTCTTGACCTTATATTTTATATTTTGTTATATTTATGAAGGGATCGGTGTGTGAATTACACTGTGAAGGGAATTGAGGCAATGGCGCTAGGTTAGAAAAGCGATAACTCTAAATTCTTCCCAAGTGGAATTTCCAAACAAAACAAATTTGATTGTTACCATCTATTTTGACATTCCAAAATCAAACTAAATGTCGATACTATGAAAACAACAATAAGTAATGAGACAAGCATAACAGAAAAGTTTGGTTTGATACCATTTTCAAAATTTAACATAGATTTGAAAAAACTTTAGGTTTTGCGTTATGTTCATTTAAACTTCGATGTCGAACATAGTCTTTATCAACCTTTTCAACCTTAAGAAGTTGAAATTACCACCACCACCATCTGCGACCACCTCAACCCACCAATTAGTCACCGCAAAATATAGTCACAGGGCACCCGCCGCCGCATTGCGCGGGTACCTGCTAGTAAAGTACACATATAAATACTACTTCTAAATTGCAAGGCTCCTACAATTTTAGCATTTCTCTTCTTCCCCTAACAGATAAATCCAACCGACAGAAATGAAGTGACGAGGCGTGTTAATGGGTGATGACATCGGTTGACCGACCGATGTCTTCCCCACCCTACTATTGCATAAGTCTTACCAGTGAGGCTTAAAATAGTTTAAATAATAAGTTTATGCTAAAGTAGTTAAATCATATTCAAAACGTTATCATCTAATCATCTATATCATTTTTGTTGTAGTTGATTATATGGTTATAAATTTCTAATCACACTTATTATGTTAAAAAACATGGTAATAATATGGTGTAAGTAATTCTGAATTATTTCCTAGATGTTATTAGTTTGATTAATCATCATATAAACATTACAATTTGATCAGGGAACGTACGAAAATGACTATCGACAATAGTTAAAGTCTGCGTAAATCTCGAATTATATTATACTATATAACATTTTGCAACCAGGATGAATAGTATTTTATTTTATTTTTTCTCTCCACTTTTGTTGACTTTTCTTGATTTCATTTTTTGTTGTGGAATTTGTTGAATATTTACTTGACATCTGAGCATATTGCTTCAAGCCTTTTTTTAGTTTCTTTTAATATGAAAATAGAATATGGGAGATGATTTATACATCACATAAGTTACTTCACTCACCACATAATACAAATATTAAAGCAGACTGTACAAGCATAACAAAACATAAGTTGTGGTAAGAGAAGTAATTTATATGGTAGATAAATCACCTCCCATAAAATATCCTTTTAAGAACCATAGACTTATACAAGTGGGGTTCTTAAATGACTTTTTTATCCTACTTTCTTTAAAATTCATATATTCACTGCATTGCTAATTTCATTTGGCATCAAACTTTTGAATTCGCATATTTTACAATTATGTTTAAATGTTACTTAAATAAAATATATACACGATCTTTTTCCAATTGTTTATTAACTTTCTTTATCCAATTTTACAATTGCTTAGTGATTTTCTTTACATCTTTTCCCAATACAAACATTTATAATTAAGTATACATAATATTAACCACTTAAATTATTTATAGCATTCAAATCATACTCACTAAAAAATAATATAATATTAACAAAATTCAGTTAGAATGATAAAATACTGTTAAGACATCAGAAATATCATCTAAATAAAATATTATAGAACCTATATTTTTTTTCTTTAGACTGCTGGGTATGGCCACCACATGTGGTGGTGCCCTTTTCCGCCACATCATCGCCACCTCACACCCCCACACCACCACCACACCACATCATTTGGTGGAAATACCCACCACATCACACCACACCATTTTATTTTCCATCTCATCATTTCTTTTCCATTTATTTTTTAAACATAATATTAAACTTCCATTAAAATTAAAATAACAATACATTAAATTAAAAATACAAATACTTAAAATTAAAAGTAGAAATACTTAAAATTAAAAATACTTAAAATAAAAATACTTAAAATAAAAAAAACTACAATCCTAAATCGCTCATGGCTTTTCGAGCCCTTTCCTTCGCGGCTAGAAAATGTTGAAGATCTTCTTGCGGCAAGCCTGGCGGCGGTTGCATACTCAAAATATTCAAATTATTGATCATTCTTTGTTCGGTTGCAAGCTCCCTCTCTTGCCGGCGTCGTTCTTGTTCCAGTTGAACTTGTTGACGACGCATCTCTACGCGCTCTTTCGTTGCCTCAAAGTGCTCGTCTAATCGTTTTTGAATGTCTTGCCTATGCTTGCTCTTCGCTTCCTTTTCCGCCGCATGCCTACCCGCTCGGTGGTATATTTTGTTGTGAAGGTTGGTTGGGTGTTTGTGGAGGATTGTTGTGTGGATCCATTGTAAGTAGAGAGGTATGAAGATAGGAGTTTGTAGAGAGTAAAATGGGTTAATTGTGTGTATAAAATGAGTGAAAGTGTGTAATATATATAGGTAAATAATTTAATAAAAAAAACTTTTTTTTTATTTCTAACGGCTATAATGCCGTTGACAACAGCTACTTTCCTTCGACCGTTGCCTCTCCCACGCCCGTTGCCAAACCTCGGCCATCAACCATCTCCACCCACGCCGACCCCCCACGCCGTTGTGGGGGGCGGTGTTCCTCGAACTCGCCACGCCGTGGCTGCTGAGTCACATCCCCACGCCGTTTGGGGTGTTGGCCCATTCCGGGCAGCCTTACAATAAAACGATATTTTGGATGTTGTATACTTATATTAATATAAGTAAACAGTCTTTTAGGTATTTTTTTAAGTCTACTAGTTATACTTCCATCCTCATTGACCGATTGACAATTTTATCATGGACAAAACCCTTTCGGCTCAAGCCCATACAATAGTAAGCCCACAAACATATGACGAAAAGTGAAAACATGTAACTTTGGTCCTGAAAATATCTCTATCTCTCACATAAACACGTCATACGATGATACGAACACTTCACTCGGACAAAAAAATTCAGATAAGAAAATTAGGCGGTACCTTCATCGTCATTCTTCCATCTCCAAAGTCCAAACACCAGTAAGCTTGCTCTCTAGTCTCTACCATTCTTTAACCCTTTTCTTCTTCATATAACCCATCATGATCTCTTTTTTATTAATTCAATAATCCACTGGAAGCTTTATAATCACAAGTTTATCGTCTAAATATGGAATCGATTGTATCCATAAAGCAAGTCTTCTGTTCATTTCAAAGAAAAACCATCAAAAACCACAAAGCTAGGTTTCGTAATTCTGTTTCTGTAGGCACAGAAAGTAACGGTAAATTGAATGGGAAAAATGGGTTTTTGAACAAAAAGATTAAACGGGTGTCTGCAATTACAAAGTCCAAAACTTTTATCCCAAATGAGGAAGCAGTAAACGGTTCGAAAACCTTGCAATTGAACGGAACTAACGATGTTAACTCAAAACGAAATTTCGAGGAGTTTGAGAATAATAATCATTTAAGAAGATTAATTAGAAACGGTGAATTAGAAGAAGGTTTTAAGTATCTAGAAAACATGGTTTATAGAGGCGATATACCCTGTATAATTCCCTGCACAAGTTTAATTCGAGGGTTTTGTAGAACAGGAAAAACAAAAAAAGCAACTAGGGTTATGGAAATTCTAGAAGAATCTGGTGCTATACCTGATGTTATAACTTACAATGTTTTAATCAGTGGGTATTGCAGAGCAGGTGAAACCGATAAAGCACTCCACGTGTTCGATAAAATGTCAGTTGCACCCGATGTTGTAACGTACAACACAATCCTGCGTTCGTTATGTGATAAAGGGAAATTAGAAGAAGCAATGGCTGTATTAGCTCAGCAAATGCAAAAAGAATGTTATCCAGATGTAATTACTTACACGATCCTGATAGAATCTGCTTGTAAAACGAGCGGTGTAGGTCAAGCAATGAAGCTTCTAGATGAAATGAAAACAAAAGGTTGTAAACCCGATGTTGTAACGTATAATGTGCTTGTAAACGGGTTTTGTAAAGAAGGGAGATTAGATGATGCAATTAAGTTTTTAAACAATATGTTATCAACAATGGGTTGTCATCCGAATGTTGTGACACATAATATTATATTAAGAAGTATGTGTAGTATGGGAAAATGGATGGAAGCCGAGAAATTTGTGGGTGATATGTTGAGAAAAGGTTGTTCACCGAGTGTCGTTACTTTTAATATTTTGATAAACTTTTTATGTCGAAGAGGGTTGTTAGGGCGCGCGATTGATATTTTGGAAAAAATGACGAAACATGGTTGTACGCCGAATTCGCTAAGTTACAACCCGTTATTGCACGGGTTTTGTAAAGAAAAGAAAATGGATCGAGCGATTGAGTATTTAGAAGTTATGGTTTCTCGAGGTTGTTATCCCGATATTGTGACTTATAACACGTTACTCACGGCTTTGTGTAAAGATGGGAAAGTTGACTTTGCGGTTGAGATTTTAAATCATTTGAGTTTTGAAGGGTGTAAACCCGTTTTGATTACTTATAATACCGTGATTGACGGGTTGACTAAAATTGGTCAAACGGGCCGGGCCATAATGTTGATTGATGAAATGAAGGGAAAAGGGTTGCACCCGGATGTAATTACTTATTCTTCGGTTCTAAGTGGGTTAAGTAGGGAAGGAAAAGTTGAAGAAGCGGTTAGGTTTTTACATGATTTGGACGGGTTGGGGGTTAGACCGAATGTGTTGACTTATAATTCGGTTATGTTGGGCCTTTGTAAGGCCCGTGAGACTGATCGGGCCATTGACTTTTTGGGGTATATGGTTGAAAAAGGGTGTAAGCCAACAGAAGGTACTTATATTATTTTGATTGAAGGGTTGGCCCATGAAGGGCTAGCCCAAGAAGCATTGGATTTGTTGAAAAAGTTGTGTTTGAGGGGTGTTGTGAACATACGATCTGCTGAACAAATGGCGGTGAAGATTTAGGTTCGGGTTTTATGCGAGTTGTTTTTTTGGATCTTGTATTTAAATGTAAGTTTATGTTTTTGTAGTGAATTCCAAGTTTTGTCGAGTGGTTCTTGTTGTTGTTAACATGTTTGATTTGAAGTGCATTTTGTCAACAAGACTTATGAAGCCAAACTTAGGTGCTTCGAATTCAAAATCGTAGATTTATTTAGCACCATAGTTGTTAATATGTATGTAAAATATTTGTTGCGACTATAGTAACATAACAATGTAAAAATCATAGTAGTTCATTGGAAAAAGGCTACCGACATTGCCTTGAAACTGGTAAACACCACAACGGAAATGTAATCTGAATACCGTTGATTAATAAGGTTCACATAACGAATCTTAGAGTAGTGCAAACGGTTCTTTTGAACTAAAAGGACTTTGATAAACTGACAGTGCATTCATTGGTTGGAATGCAGCACTTTGCCAAAGTGTTAAGTGATGTATTTCTGCTGGTATTTGTATTTTTTAATGTGTATTTTATGTATAAAATATTAAGTGAAGAAGTATTGTTAGCATGCATATATCTAGTTAAATATCATCTCACATATGCTACTGATTTGAGAAAAACTAAAATATCATTTGCGACAACGGTTTAAAAAACATGCATGATAGAAATAACCAAGTGTACCATTAAGAACTTACAAATTTTGTTGGGATATAAGATTTGCATGTAGGAATAATAAATCTCAGCAACATGGATATAAACACTCTTACAATAAATAAAAGGGTTAGCCCCGTTTAATTTGTTTCTGACTCAATTCAGGTTTTTAATCGTTTCGAGTATAGATGTTTGATTTACTCAATTTTGTCTAATTTGTTTCGCATACCAAACTTAGTCTAAATGATTTTAGTGATCCTGTCCAAATGAAAAAAAAAAAGTAACTAAGGGGTCGGTTGATACTTGCTGACTGAGTTAGTTGCTGATTGAATTAGTTGTTAACTGAGTTAGAACTTCTGACTGAAACCATATTGTTTGATTACACAACTAATTAGTTTTTCCGAATGATGATAACTAACAATATTACACTCATATTCTCTTTTGTGCTGAATAAAATATAGGTGGTTGATAAAACTGCTTAAAAATTACTATAAATTTTAAAAATTGTCATAAAAATCTAAAATAAACATAAATAATTTAAATATTATATATAAATTATCATACAAAGTTTTGATTAAACATACGAAAAAAAACACATAATAATATAATGTGAACCATTTGAAAGTAATGATTAGCACTACGGTCTTGCAAAGTATACATACCCAACGAGTTCCTGTATGTTTTTTTAACTTTCCAACTACTACAATCCACTAACTTGCTTTCGGCCCCCTCCCCACCACTACTTGATAGCAAATTGTTAATACATTTTATGAAAAAATCACATTAGCAAATTGTTGTCAAATACATTCTACACCTAACATAAGCAAAATCCTTAATACATTATCTTTATACATAATAAACAAAAGATTTTTTGAATTCCTGTCAGGATCGAATAACTCGAACAAGTTATTGAATCACAGATCTACTAACAAGAGAAGTTACAGTGGATTAACACTCTTGTTATTTGATTAAGAACAATGAAAAGTGTAATCGAATAAGAACAATAATAAGAACACAGTGATCACAAAAAGCTTCAATGTATATTGATTAAATCGAACAATACACACGTACGTTTACAATTCGTAAGGAACTATTTATAATAGTCCTTGAAGCCTAAACTATTAACCTAGTTATTCTAGGAAACGATTACAATTGAATTACAAAAAGATAAACATTCTATAACTAACTAACTAGAATCTCGGACACGATCTGCACCATATATGAACATCAGTAGTAAATCAGATCATCAGTAGTAAGTTCATCGTCAGTAGTATATTTGCATCTCTGCCCCATCAGTACTATCTTCCATACTTGTTGATCAGTACTAACTGCAGCATCAGTATTAGAATGTTTATATCCCAACAATCTCCCCCTAAACTTGTTAATTCACTTTTAATTAATCAAGTTTCTTCTCTTCTTCTTCCTTCTTTCTCAGCTCTTCCAACTGTTCTTTTCTTCTTTGATCACCTTCTAATGTTTTCTGATTTTGCTTTTTCCTTTGTGCAATTATGTATTTGTTGTTTCTTTTCACAAAGTAGTTATATTTTTCTTGAAACATAGCAAGATCATGTGGTCGCATAAATGAGCATGTGGTGATATGGTACATTGTTTCTTCTGAGTGAGGATATTCCTTTTCATACAAGTACAGCTCACACTTCTTACTGGTTCTTTCAAAGAAGTACATATTCACAGTTGGTAAGACATTCCAAGCATAAACATTTTCTGTGTTAGTGAATATTTCAGGATAGTTTTCTGGATAGAAAGCAGCATCAATCATTTGAGTCAAATATCCAGCTCCTGAGTTTCTCCAAGACTTCTTTTCCATCCTTGGTTTACCAATAATTGAAACTTTAATTATATCACTTCTTGAACAGGGCATCACCATTGGTTTCCAAGCAGTAAATTTTTGAGTTGTTTTGTCTTCTTTTATGATATCTATGACATCATTTACAACTCTCCAATTGATAATTGGATTATCTTGAAGAGGAGCAACATGAAGATCAAGTACTGGAATAAATTGATCTGTTTGTTTTGGTTTCTTCCTGGCCTCTTGTTCTTTTTGAAGAGCTTTTCTCTTTTTGGAAGGGGGTTTTGATGATTCACCAGATATTGGTGTTCTGGATAGTATGACTCTGGGATCAATTTCAACTATGACCTTTTCTTTTTCTTCTTCAGCTTCAGATTCTGCTAATTCTCTCTTCTTGGCAGTACAATATTTATCAACTATTGTAATCATTTTCATTCTGCCAAAAGACTTAGCACTATGACCTTTTGATTTCAAAAAGTCAATCATTTTGGTCTTTTGCTCAAATATTTCATCTGGTAGATCAGCTTTTTCTCTTTTACATTCTGCCACAAGATCTTCAAGGCAGTTCAGATGTTCTTCTTCTATTTTTCTTTGTTTATTGAATTTCGCCTTTTGATCTTCTACCAGGAATTCTTCAACTTCTTGAATTGCTGCATTTTTCAATCTTTCTTCTTCAGCCTTTTTTCTTATCTTCAAGAGCTTGAGTCTTTGCAACTTTCCTCAGATACCTCATTCTTTTCACCTTCCATTTAACTTGCTTTGCAGGTCTGACACAATTTATCTTATTTACCATATAGTGACCTAAAGCTCTGTTTGGATAGTCATCATCAAATCTCTCCTTTCCTCTACCAACATACTTTGGAGGTGGAATGTAGTTTATATCCTTAACTTCAGGAATAACTATTGATGGAGAAAATAACTTGATTTTGTTCATTGGAAGTATCTTAGGGTGAGGAGGAAGTGCACATTCATCTACTTCATCCCAATTCACATTATGATCAATGTCAGGTATGATAAGTGGTTGTAGTTCGGGAGTTGGAGGCCTTGGGATGATTACAGCTGGTATGAGAACTTCTGGTATTTCTTCATCTTCAGTAGTAACCAAGGTAGATACTACTGGTGTTGTTTCTTCTTCAAATACCACCAACTGTTGTGAGGAGCTTACTACTGGTGAGGTTGTTGTTGTAGTTACTACTGCTAAGTCATCAGTAGTAGGGATGATATTTTCTGTTGTTGGGACATCTACTACTGGTATTGCTTCTTCTTCAGTGGGATCAGTAGTAACAACCTCTTGATCCTTGGCATCAGTAATATCCATAGGATCAGTTTTTCTATAACTTCAGTAGTAACTGGAGAGTGTACTTGTTCTGCTGTAGGTGACTGATTTGCAGACACAAATACATCCTCATCCATACTCTTTATTCCTCTGTAAAGGTCTTCTCCATAATTTTGACCTGTTTCACCATGAGCTTCTTTTAGATTTAGGAGGGCTGCTGCTGCTATTGATTGATCAATCATTCCTTGTATTTGATCCTTCTCCCCCTTAGTGATCTCAACTTGTTGAGCCTCACTATCTGCAATCTTCCTTTGTAATTTTCTGATGAGATTAGATTGCCTTTGAAGCTTGTACTCGAACCTCTTCTGCCTTCTGTTCAGAGTATTGATGTAATGCTTCATATAAGTCATGGTTTTTCCTTGATTATTTAAAAGATTCAGACAATTTTGTACAGTGGTTTTAAGGTTTTCCTTCCTATCTGTCAATTGGGTTGGTTTAATACTGCCCTCAGCCCCTTTGGGTGGATCATTGGGCTTATTAGGTACATTGGCTTTTAGGTTTTCCATCCTATCTGTCAATTCAATTTGTTTCTTTCTACCCTTATCACTTCTTGGTGATAAAATGGGTTGCGTAGACACTCTCTTCTTCCTAGAAGACGCAGTAGTGCCCCCTTGTGGTTTCTTGGCACCGGGGCCTCTTAGTGCTTCCTCAAAAGATGAGTCATCACTTAGAGTTGCCGAGGTTTGGGTCCTAATGATGTTCTCACTAGCCTGTGCACCCACCTTTGGGGAATCAGTAGTGAGAGCCCTTTCCTCATGTCCTCTCTCCTCCTTGGAGGACAACTCTTGGAGTCTGGGGTCTGACTCAATTGGTCCCCTGGTGTCCTTTAAGGAAGTTTTCTTCCTTTTATAGATTTTAGAAATTTGTTTGGCAATTGGTTGGTGTTCCTCAGAGTGAAGAGTAGCTCTCTGAGGATTTATTCCATGTACCTGGGACACATTCAGGACATCTATTGGTGTAGGTAATTGAGTGGACTGACTGGGTTGTGTTTGGACTGTATTTAGTGGTGGAGTTGGTTGAGGTTCAATGGGGTGACTTGAACCTTCTCCAGTTGGGGGTTGATCATAGATCATGTTTTGAAACAGTGGAGTCTCTTTACCAGAAAATTTAAATTGTTTTCTCATGTTGGAATACACCTTTTTGTTTAATTCAGGTGTAACAAAAATGTTTTTAGGAGTTGAAAGATTTTGAATTTCACAGTTAAATATATGAGTAAGGAATCTTGGGTACATTAAAAAATTTGAAGATGATAAGTTTGCAAGCATTCCTTCAAAAATCATGTTTGAAAAATTGAATACTTGGCCTGTGCACAAACAAACAACAACATATGCTATTGATTTGTTGAACTCATTCCATGTACTCTTTTTAGGAGAGATACATTGTTGAATAGTGTGAACAAGAAATTTCCATTGAGGTGAAAGAAGACCCTTTTGAAAGGTGACAATATCCAGTCTTCCCTCATACCCCATTTTTTGTAAAGTTTCAACAAGATCCTCCTTAGGAAGAGAAAACATACCTGAATCATCATTCAGTTGAAGATGTTGCCTTATTGATTGTTCTGTGATGATGATATCCCTTCCATCTACCCTGGATTTGATTTAGACATGTTTGTGTCTTCAATCCGTTCAACATTTTCCCAGAAGTCAACAAGATGTTGTTCATAGGCTTTGGGATTAATCGTCAGAGCAAACTTGATGTGTGAGTTCTTCAAGAACATGACTATGGGTCGAAAGTCCTTTGTGCCATCATGATTTCTTAAGAAAGCACACGTATTGTGAAATTCAGAATATATGAGATCTGTTTTAACTTCGAGAGATTTCAGTGTGGCCATTTGTATAATGTTGATCTTGAAATTGGTCTCGAGATGTTGATTTCAGAGAGAGTTTGGATCTTTTGAGCTATTTGTGGAATGAATTTAGTTGATACTGATGCAGGGTTTTGATCGAGATTTGCAGAGGTTAGGGTTTATCGTAGGGTTTATCAGATCGAGGTTTGGATAATGCTAAAGTAATCACTTTCAGCTATTTATATTTTTCGAATTAACCTGCAAAAGGACCGAAATACCCTTCGAATCATAACCCAACGGCTATTTTCATGGGGTTAGAATGGTAACATGTTGTATTTTACAGATAACTGTCGATCAGTAGTAACTAAGTATCAGTAGTGGAAACGTCAGTAGTAACTGTTGTTTCTACACTTAACCTAGTTCCAAGAAAAAACCCTATCAGTACTAAATTGTAAGAGTAACACATGATCAGTAGTGATGAATAACCAGTAGTAAAACATACTTATAAATATAAAAAATGTACAAAAACTTTACATATGATTTTCGTTTGTGAAATTAATTTATTAAAATCATTCCAATACTGCTAACTAAGAAGCTGAATCTTCCTACATCAAATGCTTTAGTAAAAAGATCGGCTAATTGATTGTCAGTATGAATTTTCTCTACTTTTATTAATTTATTTTCATTACAATCCCTTATGAAATGAAACCTTATTTCAATATGTTTGGTTTTTGAATGTTTTACTGGATTATTCACAATACTGATAGCACTTTGATTATCAATAAAAATTGGAGTTTTAAGAATAGATATACCAAAGTCTAGGAGTTGATTTTGAATCCATAGAACTTGAGCACAGCAAGCAGATGCAGCTACATATTCTGCTTCAGCAGTTGATGTTGACACATTGGTTTGTTTCTTGCATTACCATGACACCAATCTTGATCCAAAAAATTGACATCCACCAGTAGTAGATTTTATGTCTTGGCATTCACCACCATAGTCACTGTCTGTGTATGCTATGAGTTCAAATGGTGATGCATGTGGATACCAAAGACCAAGAGAAGGTTTTCCTTTCAAGTATCTAAAGTTTCTTTTGACAGCCTGCAAGTGTAGTTCCTTAGGTCTTCCTTGATACCTGGCACATACACAAACACTATACATAATGTCAGGTCTAGATGCAGTTAAATACATTAAAGATCCTATCATGGATCTGTAAAGATGTTCATCCACATCCCCCCCCCCCCCCTCAACATCAGGATGTAGGTGTTTGTGAGTTTCCATTGGTGTGCTTGCACTTTTGCAGTCTTTCATTGCAAACTTTTCTAAGATGTCTCTGACATATTTTGATTGATTGATCAAAATATCATCTGATCTTTGATTAATTTGGAGTCCAAGAAAGAAGTTCATTGGACCCATTGAGCTCATCTTGAACTTGATCTGCATCAATTCTTCAAATTCTTTGCACAGTTGATCATTTATTGATCCAAAGATGATATCATCTACATATATTTGGACCAGTAGTATATCATCTTCGACCTTTCTTGTGAACAAATTTTTGTCAATTGCACCTCTTTTGAAATTGTTCTTCAGTAGGTATGATGATAATCTGTCATACCAAGCTCTTGGTGCCTGATGAAGACCATATAGAGCTTTGTCTAGTTTGTACACATAGTCATCATGTTATGGATCTTCAAATCCCGGAGGTTGACACACATAAACTTCTTCTTCAATTTTCCCATAAAGAAATGCACTTTTAACATCCATTTGATAGACTTTGATTTTCTTGTAAGAAGCATATGCCAGAAATATCCTTTAAGCTTCAATTCTAGCAACAGGTACATATACTTCATCATAGTCTATTCCTTCTTCTTGTGTGTATCCTTGGGCTACAAGTCTGGCTTTGTTTTTGATCACTATACCTTTTTCATCTTTCTTGTTTCTGAAGATCCATCTTGTTCCAATGGGTCTTTTTCCTTTTGGTAGAGGTACAAGAGTCTATACAGCTTGTAATTTGAATTGAAGAAGTTCTTCTTACATTGCTATAATCCAATTTGAGTCTTTCATAGCTTGTTGAATTTTCTTAGGTTCCTCCTGTGACAGAAAACATTCAAACATACATTCATTAGAGATTAGACTGATGTTACAAACATTTGAATTTAATGATGAATTGAATTTGCTTCTTGTCTGCATGGTTGAATTGACATCACTTAGGACTTGATCCAAAGGATGATTCTTTTCAGTTCTGGTGCCATGAACTTTGTCAACTGCTAATTGACTATCAAGGTTTGACTCATTGGATTCAAGAATTTGAGCATCTGTCACTGATCCTTCATGATTTTCTGGATTTTGTGTAGCTTCTTCATTGCTATTGGTATCAGTAGTAATATGATTTTCATTTGATTCAGGAGGTATGTTGTTAGTACTGACATCGTTATTGTTTGGTTCATCATCATTTATATGAGTTTCTGAGTTGCTACTGGGATCAGTAGTATCTTGAGAATTTGAGTTGTTACTGGTGTCGAGATTGCTAGGGTTATCTGAGTTACTACTGTCCTCAGTATCGATTGTGGGATCAGTATTAACTAAGATATATTTCATTATATCTTGACTATCATTTAATGATGATGATCCTCCTTGTTGACTTTGATGGTTTGAATCTCCTGTATTAAAGTCATAATTAACATCAAAAGATTTGGTTAGATTATCAATGTTAAATAACCAATCTGGACCATTTCCCTTTCCATTCATCAGATTTTCTATAAAGGATACATTTACACTTTCTTCAATGATCCTTAGCCTTTTGTTGAACACTCTATAAGATTTGCTTTGAGTTGAGTATCCTACAAAGATTCCATCATCTGATTTGCAATCAAATTTACCAATTTGTTCTTTTGTAATTAGGATTGTACAAGGACAACCAAATGATTTTAAGAAACTTATTGATGGTTTTCTTTTGTTAAACAGTTCATAAGGTGTTTTAAAGTGAGGCTTAACTATTAATACTCTGTTCTGGACATAACAGGCAGTATTAACAGCTTCAGCCCAAAAAGTTATTGGTAATTTTGAATCTGCAAGCATGGATTCGGCTGCTTCAATGATTGTTCTATTTCTTCTTTCAGCTACACCATTTTGTTGTAGAGTTCTTGGTGAGCTGTACTGCCTGTCAATACCCTTAAGATCACAGAAATTTATTAGATTAGTATTTTTAAAGTATGTGCCATTATCTGTAACACCCAAAAATTTACAAGATTTTTTTTAAAATTTTTGAAAACAAAATTATAATCAAAAGGTCCCATAAATAAATCTCAGACATAAATGTTTAACATTTAAAACGTTTTTATTGCGGAAATAGTTTAAATAAAATAAAGTGTTTTAAAATGTTAAATGCTGTCCACATCAGTAATGAAAAGATACAGCGGTCAACCGTCCACCTTCTCCTTTCCTTTGCTGGTACCTGAAACAATGTGGGGGAAATAGGGGTCAGCTGGAGAAGCTGAGTGAATATCTCAAAATGCAAACAATCATAACATACAACACATGAGGGCACATCGGTGTACTCCTAATCAGAATCTACTCGATTAATTACTCAGATTTATTTCTCAGATTTTATTACTCAGATTTTAATTTATATAGCGCGCTTGTGTGATTTGGGACGAGAGATCAACCTCGCCCCTCCTCACACCTCAGATAGGCATAAGCCAAAAACTCAGACGGGAATAATCCCAAAAACTCAGACGGGAATAATTCCAAAAACTCAGACGGGAGGTGATCCCAAAACTCAGATGTGTGTTATTATGTTTTATTATTTCTTTAACATAATTATCTCAGATTGCCCTAGCATGTAATAGCACAGAATGACTCTGTGCCGAGCTCAGTTACCCAGGCACAATGTCTCAGATCATGAATAAGTAAACAGCTGCTCAGATACTCAGATAACAGATCAAACTCAGATAACAGATCAAACTCAGATAACAGATCAAGCTCAGATAACAATTATGGTGCAAGAAATGTAACACGTAAGTCATGCATGTATAACGTTAAAACTGAATACACGGTGAGAATACTCACCTCAAAAACGTATGCTCCAAAGATCTCTCGGTCCTCTCTACTACTGCTCAGCTAGCGTCTTAACGGTCCTAAGGCACGAGAGATTATTCAGTTAATTAAGACCCAGATTCAAAACTTGTTTAACAATATTATCCTTGATTAAATACCAATAAGAGCTTTTCTTTTGATTAAATAATGATAAAAGCTTCCCACTTTATTAACTAATAATAAACCTTTTTCTTTATTTAATAACAAGACTTTACTCATCATAAAATATTTTCTCTTTATTAAACATTAAAAACAAACCATGGAAAAGAATCTGACATCATGAAAATCTAAAACCCATAATACCCTTCTTAACCCAAAACGACATTTTCATTCAATAAAATCGAATCAGAGACGGGAAGGAAATATACCAATAAGAATTCTTCTAGAACTCGGTTTTCCTATAATCACCATTGTCGCCGGACACAGCTACCACAATTGCTCCATCTTCTGTTACGAAACTCATCACACGAGAGGGGATACCCAACGGTTAGAATGGAGCAAGCTCGACGGAAAACAAAGCCTCGCTGGAAACAGAACGGGATGAGGTCCACCGAGCAGAATCGTACGAGCGAAAAACGGTGACCCAACATACGGCGGAAGACGGAAGCGGAACGCAGCTCAAACGAGGAACCAAAAACGGGTTGTGGCTCAAAACGGGGATCAGAGGAACGGAAACTGCAGCTCAAAACGGAGATGGTGGTGTTGGTGATTCTCCGGGCAGAAGTGAGCTTAGTTCGCCGGAAATGGAAACAACAATGGTGGCGGTGGTTACTGTAATGGAAACGCACGGAGGAGAAACTTTCTCCGAGCAAAATAGAAAACGGGTGGTGACGGTGGCTTAAACAAATGAAGAATTATGGAGAAAGATGATAATTGCGGCTAGGGCAGGAATTCAAGGCATCTGCATACAAATGTTACCTCACACATTATTGTCATCAACGATATATGGGTCGGTGCCTAATTACCGAATGGGCTCCTTCATTACAACAAGTCCAAAACCGATAACCCATTTAACCAAACCCATTTCCTATTTTCAAGCCTTAGATAATCACTCAAAGAAATAATTAAATAAAATATATAAATTAGAAGGAGATTGTTAAACATAACCATATTGATAATAATATCACAATAAAACTTTTGGCTAAATACGAGAGTATCAATAGACTTTAGTTATAAAAAAAAAACAGTTAACCCCTAAAATTAAATAAAACAAAAGTGATAATTAAATATCAGAAATTCCGGGGCGTTACAACTCAACTCCACTTGAATCAGACTTCGTCCCCGAAGTCATCGCTCAAAAGAAGCTCAGTGTGTCAGACTCGGGCTTGCCAACGACACATATCCTCAAATGCAGAGACATGAAAAAGAATATGAATAATAAAATAAAAAAAAAACTCTTCAGGGTGACCTACTCGATCATAATCAATCTCCGGCTTTCGCAACTCCTCATACAAATCTTCCATCTCTAGTGGCGCAAGACGTTAAGGGCAAAAAAAAATATTTTTTTTTTTTTTTTTTTTTTGAAACGCTCTTTAAGGATCTTGGTTTCACGTCGAGAATGGTGTCGATGCATATGCCAAAAACAACCCACGATATCATGCTGAAGATGTCTTCTTGCCCACACAGCCGGACACTGTCCCTGCTCCCAGCAATTAACGTCGCGTTGAATATCCGATTCAACTCCACTTGGAAATTTGCTACCGATTTGTTGATGATGTCATATAATCTCGGTGTAGTACTAGGTCATTCAATTTATCTTCACATTCACACACGACTCTCTTATGTCGATAACAATAAGTTTTATGGGAAACTTTCTTCCCGCACAGCTCCATTTAACAACACTATACATTTGTCTACAGATAAAATTTATTATGGCCAATCTCTATCAATAATGGCTCAGAAAAAGTCATCTACTCTATGGGACATTATCTCGCTAAAGCATAAGAACAATTCGTGGTTTACACGGCTATCAATTAATACAAAATCAGGCAAATAAATCACAAGGAATATACATATCACACAGAATTCTCATATACTCAGGTATATAACTCCAAAATATGATCTGGAAATATAACTCAGAAGCCCAACTCAGAAATAAACTCAAAACATATCTCAGGAGTATAACTCAAAACTGTATAACTCAGGAGCAAACTCATAAATCTTAACTCAGAAGCAAACCCAAAACTCTAACTCAGTAACCAATCATAAGGTAATAATATTTACAAGTAATAGCATTAGGTATAAATCACATTTTTACTCATTCTTATTACTACTCGCGTGTTCCAATTTACCGTCTTATAATACTTGGAATGATATATTCTCTCTCAACCGCGTTATTGGTTCTCAAAATAACTCTTCTTTAACATTATATTGTTACCTTACTCTATTAGGTTTGCATATTACCGATGTTGATAACCATCTAATTAGCTCAAATAACCATCTTATCATTTAATTCTCTCTAATAGGTTTCCATTCTACTACTATTAGTGGCTTCTTGATAATATTTTAATAGATGTTTTCTCATTCATCTAGTTTAACGGTCCATACCAGTCCGCTTCGCTGATTTTACACAATTTAAAGTGTCTCTTGATTATTTTGACCATATATTTACTCATTAACTTCATGTTACCCACTAAAAATTCTAATTAAATTTCATATTCTTATTTATAATGATTTCTCGTTACTCCAATTACGAATTAATTCCTCAGTTCTCATTTACTCAATTCGCCGTTACACTTTATTCTAAATCTTACGATTAACTCATGGTTCATCAATTCAGTACATTCTCATCTTTTCGAAATTTCTCCTAAGTTCAATATAAATTTATTGAATAATTGTTCTCATCTCAAGTTTAATAATTATTTATAAATAGAGTTTTCTCATATAATTTTATAATACTTCAAAACTCATAACTCTTTATAATACCTCAAAAATTTGAATAAACTTCCCGTTAATTTAATATTTTTCTCTTTTGACTCATTTTATTAATTTGCTTATGTAACTTGATTTGTAAATTTCTTATAACTCAAAATTACTCCATAATTAATCAAAATAAAATTTTATCATTTTAGCTCGTTTTAATAATAACTCATTACCAGCAAATTACCGATCTCATTTTAACTCATTTTCCTCAAAATTTCATTGTAGCAGTTTTCTCATATTCGACTCATTAATAAGTTCTCATCACTTTAATTTAATGATTTCTCATTATCACATTTATAACTACCCAAGAATAAGTATACTGTCTTATTTTGTACATAATTGTAGTATTACTACTTCCCTTTTGCACGATATTCATTCAACCCAATTAACTTGATTTGTTAATTCCTCCAATAGACCCGATCTATCATTTTGTTGTAAACTCTATAATTACCCATGGAATAAGTTTAATTATTCTTAACTGCTTGATTTGATAGTTACTCTTATAATTTATTTGATCAATTATATGCATCTAGATTTCGCACTTTAAATTCATACCAACAAAATCTCTCTGCATAAGCATCATGCTCATAAAATTTATAAATGATAATTAATGATATTCATTTCTTGACAGTTTTTCCTTTTTACCCCTACTCAACTCCACTTGGAGAAAAACTCGTCCTCGAGTTTGGAACTAGTATTGTCTACCAAAATAAACAAGCAAGTATGTAGTCACACAAACAATTAGGATACACATACTAAATTCACCATAACAAGCATTGGTCCATTGTTCCCCTCAAAATCTCCCCCTAACCAACCAAAAGTCCTGTGTGTACGGTAATAGGGGCCCTCTATTACTTTCGACACATGCTTTTGTTTGGTCACGAGTCAATCCCAAAGTTCACAACTTCCCACATAAAAGTAATCCACAAACAAATCACACTCAGAAGGAAGAAAAGTTTACTCTCAATATCTGATAAATACAGATATGCACTCAGCTGTATGTACTCGAAATCTTATAAACATTACCCAGAAATGCACTCAGCAAAAGGCACTCAGCAAAATATTTTATTATGTTTTCAACAGTTAAACTCAGAACATAATATAGTTCATAAACTCTTTTAATTTATTTTAAATAGATCAACACCGAATCAATGATGATAGTCTCCCTTTGGTTCACTTTTAATAAATACCCTTTAAGATAAACTTGAATAATTTCTGCTTAATTTGACTTGGCAATCCTCGATTAATTGGTGTAACAAACTTATATAGATTATTCAATATCTCTGCGTTAAATAAATATTCTCTCACTGAATTCATAAAAAAAATAATTATGGATTTTCAGTCTCAGCTATTAAAATCACATACTTTAAAAGTTTTTTCATTTGATCTCAATTTAATAAATCTCGTTTTATTATTTTCTCAGCAAAAAGATTTTCCCAATACATCATGTCTCATCTCTTTATAAAAACATTTTCCTTTTTAATTGTCCAAAGACTTCATAACACCCGAATTTCTCATAAATTTAAAATTTTTTTTTTTTTTCAATTTGATAAATAAGTGAAAAGGTTCCACTAAATAGAATCTCAAATGATAATTCAACATTTAAAAACATGCTTAATCCAACTAAAGTTTTAATATTAAAACTAAAACGACTCTGAAATAACGGATAAAAATAAAATCCAATTCTAGTTAAGATTTCTCGTCTAATTCAAATGTAAATAACTTAAAATAAATATCAATTTTAATTTAATTTTTTTTTTTTTTTTTTTTTTATAAAAATGTTCTTGGTGCTTTCACTTCACTCGACTTGATAAACCATCATAAAAATATTCTTTAAATCGGTTGATAGTTAAAATATCTTTCATTTGCTCGTTTCACAGTTTACTCATTTCAATAACTCTTTTTATTAAGTACTTTTCCAAAACAAAAGATTTTAATATTTTCTCAATATGAAAAATTTATCACTCCTCATTTCTTATTTACCAAGACATGTTCTCATTAAATATTTTATGGAATTTATATCATAATTTCATATCCATTTATTACCCCTTTTGGTTAAAATTTATCAAAATAAAAACAATCTCACAAATTATATATAAATTACATGTAATTATAATTTTAGCGTGTATAACGCAGATGCACTCAGAATTACACACGGAAAATATAATCAGAAAAGCGATCCTCATCGCGAAATACACTCAGAGTTAAATCCGAATTATACTCAAAATAATAACAACAATTCTCATATTTGTCAGTCCTCAAAACTCAGAATACCACGAAATTCCCAAATAAATAAAACTTCTAAAATATTACCGGCAACTGGAAAGCGAGAGGTCGACGTGACATGCTGCATCTGGATGTGGAATCTTTACTCAGAAAATAGTTTACTCATTTCTCATTTTAAAAACTCATAACTCAAACTTGAGTTTGAATTCACCCCTTGTGAATCCAAATCCCTCAAGTCAGTGCTCTGATACCAACTTGTAACACCCAAAAATTTACAAGATTTTTTTTTAAATTTTTGAAAACAAAATTATAATCAAAAGGTCCCATAAATAAATCTCAGACATAAATGTTTAACATTTAAAACGTTTTTATTGCGGAAATAGTTTAAATAAAATAAAGTGTTTTAAAATGTTAAATGATGTCCACATCAGTAATGAAAAGATACAGCGGTCAACCGTCCACCTTCTCCTTTCCTTTGCTGGTACCTGAAACAATGTGGGGGAAATAGGGGTCAGCTGGAGAAGCTGAGTGAATATCTCAAAATGCAAACAATCATAACATACAACACATGAGGGCACATCGGTGTACTCCTAATCAGAATCTACTCGATTAATTACTCAGATTTATTTCTCAGATTTTATTACTCAGATTTTAATTTATATAGCGCGCTTGTGTGATTTGGGACGAGAGATCAACCTCGCCCCTCCTCACACCTCAGATAGGCATAAGCCAAAAACTCAGACGGGAATAATCCCAAAAACTCAGACGGGAATAATTCCAAAAACTCAGACGGGAGGTGATCCCAAAACTCAGATGTGTGTTATTATGTTTTATTATTTCTTTAACATAATTATCTCAGATTGCCCTAGCATGTAATAGCACAGAATGACTCTGTGCCGAGCTCAGTTACCCAGGCACAATGTCTCAGATCATGAATAAGTAAACAGCTGCTCAGATACTCAGATAACAGATCAAACTCAGATAACAGATCAAACTCAGATAACAGATCAAGCTCAGATAACAATTATGGTGCAAGAAATGTAACACGTAAGTCATGCATGTATAACGTTAAAACTGAATACACGGTGAGAATACTCACCTCAAAAACGTATGCTCCAAAGATCTCTCGGTCCTCTCTACTACTGCTCAGCTAGCGTCTTAACGGTCCTAAGGCACGAGAGATTATTCAGTTAATTAAGACTCAGATTCAAAACTTGTTTAACAATATTATCCTTGATTAAATACCAATAAGAGCTTTTCTTTTGATTAAATAATGATAAAAGCTTCCCACTTTATTAACTAATAATAAACCTTTTTCTTTATTTAATAACAAGACTTTACTCATCATAAAATATTTTCTCTTTATTAAACATTAAAAACAAACCATGGAAAAGAATCTGACATCATGAAAATCTAAAACCCATAATACCCTTCTTAACCCAAAACGACATTTTCATTCAATAAAATCGAATCAGAGACGGGAAGGAAATATACCAATAAGAATTCTTCTAGAACTCGGTTTTCCTATAATCACCATTGTCGCCGGACACAGCTACCACAATTGCTCCATCTTCTGTTACGAAACTCATCACACGAGAGGGGATACCCAACGGTTAGAATGGAGCAAGCTCGACGGAAAACAAAGCCTCGCTGGAAACAGAACGGGATGAGGTCCACCGAGCAGAATCGTACGAGCGAAAAACGGTGACCCAACATACGGCGGAAGACGGAAGCGGAACGCAGCTCAAACGAGGAACCAAAAACGGGTTGTGGCTCAAAACGGGGATCAGAGGAACGGAAACTGCAGCTCAAAACGGAGATGGTGGTGTTGGTGATTCTCCGGGCAGAAGTGAGCTTAGTTCGCCGGAAATGGAAACAACAATGGTGGCGGTGGTTACTGTAATGGAAACGCACGGAGGAGAAACTTTCTCCGAGCAAAATAGAAAACGGGTGGTGACGGTGGCTTAAACAAATGAAGAATTATGGAGAAAGATGATAATTGCGGCTAGGGCAGGAATTCAAGGCATCTGCATACAAATGTTACCTCACACATTATTGTCATCAACGATATATGGGTCGGTGCCTAATTACCGAATGGGCTCCTTCATTACAACAAGTCCAAAACCGATAACCCATTTAACCAAACCCATTTCCTATTTTCAAGCCTTAGATAATCACTCAAAGAAATAATTAAATAAAATATATAAATTAGAAGGAGATTGTTAAACATAACCATATTGATAATAATATCACAATAAAACTTTTGGCTAAATACGAGAGTATCAATAGACTTTAGTTATAAAAAAAAACAGTTAACCCCTAAAATTAAATAAAACAAAAGTGATAATTAAATATCAGAAATTCCGGGGCGTTACAACTCAACTCCACTTGAATCAGACTTCGTCCCCGAAGTCATCGCTCAAAAGAAGCTCAGTGTGTCAGACTCGGGCTTGCCAACGACACATATCCTCAAATGCAGAGACATGAAAAAGAATATGAATAATAAAATAAAAAAAAAACTCTTCAGGGTGACCTACTCGATCATAATCAATCTCCGGCTTTCGCAACTCCTCATACAAATCTTCCATCTCTAGTGGCGCAAGACGTTAAGGGCAAAAAAAAATATTTTTTTTTTTTTTTTTTTTGAAACGCTCTTTAAGGATCTTGGTTTCACGTCGAGAATGGTGTCGATGCATATGCCAAAAACAACCCACGATATCATGCTGAAGATGTCTTCTTGCCCACACAGCCGGACACTGTCCCTGCTCCCAGCAATTAACGTCGCGTTGAATATCCGATTCAACTCCACTTGGAAATTTGCTACCGATTTGTTGATGATGTCATATAATCTCGGTGTAGTACTAGGTCATTCAATTTATCTTCACATTCACACACGACTCTCTTATGTCGATAACAATAAGTTTTATGGGAAACTTTCTTCCCGCACAGCTCCATTTAACAACACTATACATTTGTCTACAGATAAAATTTATTATGGCCAATCTCTATCAATAATGGCTCAGAAAAAGTCATCTACTCTATGGGACATTATCTCGCTAAAGCATAAGAACAATTCGTGGTTTACACGGCTATCAATTAATACAAAATCAGGCAAATAAATCACAAGGAATATACATATCACACAGAATTCTCATATACTCAGGTATATAACTCCAAAATATGATCTGGAAATATAACTCAGAAGCCCAACTCAGAAATAAACTCAAAACATATCTCAGGAGTATAACTCAAAACTGTATAACTCAGGAGCAAACTCATAAATCTTAACTCAGAAGCAAACCCAAAACTCTAACTCAGTAACCAATCATAAGGTAATAATATTTACAAGTAATAGCATTAGGTATAAATCACATTTTTACTCATTCTTATTACTACTCGCGTGTTCCAATTTACCGTCTTATAATACTTGGAATGATATATTCTCTCTCAACCGCGTTATTGGTTCTCAAAATAACTCTTCTTTAACATTATATTGTTACCTTACTCTATTAGGTTTGCATATTACCGATGTTGATAACCATCTAATTAGCTCAAATAACCATCTTATCATTTAATTCTCTCTAATAGGTTTCCATTCTACTACTATTAGTGGCTTCTTGATAATACAAATGTTACCTCACACATTATTGTCATCAACGATATATGGGTCGGTGCCTAATTACCGAATGGGCTCCTTCATTACAACAAGTCCAAAACCGATAACCCATTTAACCAAACCCATTTCCTATTTTCAAGCCTTAGATAATCACTCAAAGAAATAATTAAATAAAATATATAAATTAGAAGGAGATTGTTAAACATAACCATATTGATAATAATATCACAATAAAACTTTTGGCTAAATACGAGAGTATCAATAGACTTTAGTTATAAAAAAAAACAGTTAACCCCTAAAATTAAATAAAACAAAAGTGATAATTAAATATCAGAAATTCCGGGGCGTTACATTATCACATCTAATGGCTTTCACTTTGAGATCTCTTGTATTCTCCAGTTTGACAATCAGATTCTTGATGATCTCACTTGTTTCATCTTTGGTTCTAAGAAAGAAAACCCAAGTATATCTGGAAAAATCATCAGTAATAACAAGACAGTATTGTTTCTTTCCAATACTCATTACATTTGTAGGTCCAAAAAGGTCCATATGTAAGAGCTGCAAAGGATTTGAAATAGAATTGATTGTTTTGGTCTTATGAGAAGTCTTGTGTTGCTTACGTTTTAGGCATGCAACACAGTGATGATCACACATAAATTCCTTTTGTGGTAATCCGACTACCAAATTCTTTTTGACTAAATTGTTCATATTTTTAAAATTTGTGTGACACATCCTTCTATGCCAGAGTTCTGATTCATTTGTGTTTGCCTTAGATATAAAACAGTTGATCTCATTTGAAGAAATGAGTTCTCCCCCTATATCCAGGCAATACACATTGTTTCTCCTTGGTGTTCTTAAAACAACAAATTTTTCATCTAAAATAAAATCAGGAGAAAGAATGATGCACTCAATATCTGTAAAAAGAATTTTGTTCTTTTTATCACCTACTTGTGAGACACTAACCAGATTATATTTAAGCTCAGCAACATAAAATACATCATCAAAAGTAATCTTACCATTTGATACTGTACCTTTACCTGTAATTTTACCACCTCTTGGATTTTCTCCAAAAGCAACATATCCACCTTCAAAAGACTTGAAATCTCTGAGAATTTGAAGATTTCCAGTCATGTGTCTAGAGCATCCACTATCAATATGCCATGTTCTTCCTTCTTCAGGGATCTGAATGCTCTGCACATAAAGTAAATGGATTAGTTAATTTTGGGAACCCAAGCTTGTTTTGTCTTGGGTTCATCCTTTGAATAGTAAGATTTTTGAAATAGATGAGCTTTGTATGCAGTTTTGGTCTTTGTTTGTTGTTTATTACTGGTGTTTTGTTTTACTACTGACTTAGGTTTATACCTGTATTGTTTGGCTTTTGAGTGTTTTACTACTGATGGACCAGTAGTATTTGGGTAATATGAATTTTTAGCATAGTCAGTAGTGTTTTTGTAATTGTACCAGACAGCATTGTAATTAGGGTTTTTACCAGTAGTAAACCTGGAAGAGTTCCTACTGATGTTTGAAAACTTTGAGTATTGTGGAAATTGATTTTGTTTCCCATTGTTTTTTAAATAATTACTTCTGTTTGACTTCTATATCTGATGTTTTGCACAAATCTTTGTGCAGTTCTTCCAAATTTAGGGACCTCAACATGTGGATTTTTGATGTCTTTTGCTTCTTCAGTTTGTTTTAGTTTTAATGCTTTTTCTTTTTCTTTGTTTTCTTTAAACTCTTTGAATTCTTTGCAGTTAATAGGATTAAAATGACAATTCTTTGCTATGTGGTTAACTTTGTTGCAAATTAAGCATGTTAATTTTGTTGATTTAGCACCTTCAGGCTTTCTTTGTTCTTTTAACTGGTTCAAGTTTCTTTGATTTCCCCTTCTTAAAATTGTTGGTATATTTTCTGAGTTATATTTAGGGGATTCAGTTTGACTTTGTGTGGTATGGAAACTTGTATCAGTTGAATTAGTTGTTTGATCATCATCAGATGAATCATTACTGGTTTCAGTTTGACTCTCTATTTTTAATTCGTTTAATATTCTTTCTTAGCTTGATTTAAGAGGAGGGATAAAATTAGTTGGAGGTGGAACTGCATGATATCCCACTCCATGCATAACTTTTTCAGTGGTTTGATTACTGGTTAACTCATCAATGATTTTAGAACTTTTTTCAAATTTTTTAATAGTTAATTTATTTTGTTCTAATTCCATTTGACATTCTTCTAATTTAATTAAAGTTTCTTTTAACTTTAGCTCAGCATATTCTTTATCATAAGTGGTTTGTAACAATTCATCTTTTATCTTTTGATTTGTTATTTTATTGATTTTAATTTGATTTTCAAGATCAGCTATACAACCATTATGTTCAATTCTCCTATTTCGGTTAATATCATCTCTTCAAGTGTTTCTTTGTTAAGTTTTTCTAATTCTTTATATGCTTTAATGCATTCAGGAGTGCAAGATTAAGAATGTACCTCAGTAGTAGAATCAGTGAAGGCCATAAGAGCTTGATTTTGAGCATGTTCCTCTGCTTGAAAGCTCCAGTCATAACCTTGTCCTTCTTGAGATACTAATGCAGTTGAATTTGAAGTGTTGTTTTTGTTGTAATTTGATCTTTGATCTTTCCTAGGACATTCTCTAGCAAAGTGACCAAGATTACCGCAGTTGTAGTATTTGACTTTGGTCTTGTCAAATCCAGCACGGTCACCTTTGTTGTAGGTCAGATTTTGTCTTCCAGTTCTTTTGAGAAACCTTTTTGTTCTTAGACTCAGCATTTCCATTTGCCACTTGATGTCCATCTCTTCCAGATCATCAGGGTTTAGTTGTTCCAAATCTTCACTAATCAATGCAGTGTGCACATGACTAGTGAAAAAGGATTCTCTTGCTACATCTTCAATTCCTGCATTCTCTGTAGTTTCTTGGCTTGTTCCTGTACTAGACACAAAAGCAACATTGTTTGAAGGTAAATTAGGAATTTTATTACTTACCTCAGACTCAAACACTCTCAGTTCATTGTATAGTTCATCCAGTTCTTTCTCTTCCAATGCATCTCCTTGTCTATATATAACAGTATACATAGACCATACTTCACCAAGAGATCTGAGGAACTTTCTGTTTACATCATCATTGTCTGGTATAAAACCAACTTGATTGAGTTCACCAATCAGCTTGTTGAATCGGTCAAAGACTTGGGACAATGATTCATTCTTCTGGCCTTTGAAGTTTTCAAAGTCTTGCTTCAGAACAGACTTCATGTTCCTTTTGGTGCTTTTGGTGCCTACAAACCTCTTCTCCAGTGCCTGCCACAACTTCTTTGCATCATCATATTCAACAAATAAATGTTGATAATCATTGGGAATAGCAAGCAAAAGAGTGCTTAAAGCTTTGAGTTCGATTCCTCTGTCCTTCTTTTCTTTTTCACACTTGAGTTTGTCGACTTCAGTTGAAGTGGTGGCTATTTGAGTTTGAATAGTTTTGTTTCCTTCAAGAACAACTTCCCACATGGAATAATCAGTAACAAGCATGTATTGCTTGATTCTGTTTTTCCACATCCCAAAGTTGTTGGGAGTGAGAATTGGAATTTTGTTAGCCTGAGTGCTTTCATTGTTATCAGACATGATTAACAATTTTGAGTTCGAAAGTATGAGACTTTTTGATGTTCTTAATTCATAGATCTAGAACCTTAAAGCTCTGATACCACTTGTCAGGATCGAATAACTCGAACAAGTTATTGAATCACATATCTACTAACAAGAGAATTTACAGTGGATTAACACTCTTGTTATTTGATTAAGAACAATGAAAACTGTAATCGAATAAGAACAATAATAAGAACACAGTGATCACAAAAAGCTTCAATGTATATTGATTAAATCGAACAATACACACGTACATTTACAATTCGTAAGGAACTATTTATAATAGTCCTTGAAGCCTAAACTATTAACCTAGTTATTCTAGGAAACGATTACAATTGAATTACAAAAAGATAAACATTCTATAACTAACTAACTAGAATCTCGGACACGATCTGCACCATATATGAACATCAGTAGTAAATCAGATAATCAGTAGTAAGTTCATCGTCAGTAGTATATTTGCATCTCTGCCCCATCAGTACTATCTTCCATACTTGTTGATCAGTACTAACTGCAGCATCAGTATTAGAATGTTTATATCCCAACAATTCCTAAAGTCACTTGGCAGTTCTTAAAGCCACGTGGCTCTCACGTGGCTCTACTAAATGCCACCTCTGATGCCATGTAAGTCCATGTATGCATATTTGCTCCACCTCATGTACACGATACAATCTTCACGTTTTGACATTTGCTTCCCCCATATGGCTGGCAGTTATTGAAAACTATCGGAGCAGTTATCAAAAATTGAATGCGTTTAAACTGCCGACCGTTTCAAATTGTGATTGAAAATTATTGCAAGTCAATGCCACAACAATCCGTCCACTTCTTCTTCTATCACTTTAAACTTGTCTCAAGAAACCCCAACAGTTCGATAAGAATGATGGATGAACGAGTTTTGGTAAAGGTTTTTTGAGTTTCTTATGATTTTGATTTTAAGTTTTTTGGTATCTGTGACACACAGTACATGGGGAAGAAGGGGGGAAGAGAAGGATTGGGGGTTTGGTAGGACTAAAAAAGCAAAATGACCAAAATACCCTCGTGTGCCTCACACATGCCTCCACTAACGGGTATAATCTAACAGAGTTAGGGCGGAGGGACTACGGGTGCAACAAAACGCATACCATAGGTACTGCGCCTGCACTTAATGAAGTTTAAGGACCTTACGTGCAATTTGACCAAACCACAGGGACCATTCTTGCAATTAACTCTTAATATATTATATATTTTTTTTTATTTTATAGTTATTAAATAAAAGTGGACCCATTTAAATATTAGAAAGTCCATTTACTGCGATTGATTAATGTTTATATTGTTATTATATGCTACATAATATGTTCATAGTTTGAATTTCCGGCTAAAAATGGTATTCATTGTTGAAATTTGTATGTAATTTTGGAATAGTGAAGATTAGTGCATGAAATTATATATTTATGTTCAAAACAGGGGGATTCGGTTTTAAAACCGAAACCGAACCGTTAAGGGCTTAAAACCGTTAAAACCGAAAACAATAGAAACCATTAGGTTTGAAAATCCTAAAAACGAAATTAGCGGATTGAGTTTGGTTTAAGCCTAAAACCGCCCCAAACCGCCCATGCACACCCCACACGTTGTTGCGGGCTTTATAATTCACCTTTTATTTTATCTAAATCAAGATTTAAAATTTTGCGTTCTTTAGGTGTTGTATTGTAAGTTTTTTAATGACTCCATTAAGATGACAACCTCTTAATCGAGCAGATCCGGAACGTTTAATAAGACCTCTTATCTTAATCAGTCTCTGAATGAAAATTGAATATGTTCTCCCTCTTAATCAGAAAGATATGAGGTAAAGTCTGAATCATTCAGAACTCTGTATCATTCAGATATTAATTATCCAAATGGTACCAAAAAACACTTAAGTATAATATTATTAGGACTTCTAGGTTTAGTTTTTCAATAATTTTTATATATCTTTTAGTAACCTGATTATAATCATAAACTTATATATTAACAAGAATAGCGAAAAATTTAAATAATAATTTAAATAGAGGGTGTTCAGTGATTTAATGTTATTATAGGGAAAAACAAAAAAAGAGTTAAGAAAAAGCGATAGAGTAGGTTATAGAACTCTGGTTGTCAAGGTAGAAGGCAACATGCTTTACCACCAAGGAAAATTAAACCTCTTGTCACATTTTTACGTAGTGCATATATATTATTAACTTATTTTCTTTATCCTTATTAACAGTAACCCATGAATGCTAATCGTGTATATAAGAGAATAAGTAATGAGGGAACATACACTAATAACAAGCAAATACATTATTTAAACAAATGAAACGATTATTTAAAATTTCATTCAAGCTAGCCAGAAGAAATATCTAAACATATGTGTGGTTGGGAGATGATTTGTAAATTTAAGCGATAATTCTTGGTGTGATTTCAGGGATGTTGATGATAAATATAGATTATGAAAGACAAAGAAATACAGATAGGGTGAGAATTTGTGGTAAAAAATAAAAAATGAAAAACCAAATAAAAAGACATGGGTATTAACAATTTGCTAATGTGATTTTTTTTCATAAAATGTATTAATAATTTGCTATCAAATAGTGGTGGGGAGGGCGTCGAAAGCAAGTTAGTGGATTGTAATAGTCGAAAAGTTAAAAAAACATACAAGGCATAAATTGAGGTTTAGAAGTCGTTGCATGTATACTTTCCAAGACCCGAGTACTAATCATTACTTTCAAATGATTTAAATTAAATTATTATGCATTCTTTTTTTGAATTTCCGTATGTTTAATCTAAACTTTATATGATAATTTATATATAATATTTAAATGATTTATGTTTACTTTAGATTTTTTATGATAGTTTTATCAACCACCTACATTTTATTCAGCACAAAAGAGAATATGAGAGTAATATAGTCATTTATCATCATTTGGCAAAAGAGAATATGAGGTAATATGGTCATTTATTCAGCACAGAATTTCTAACTCAGTTAACAACTAACTCAATCAACAACTAACTCAGTTAGCACTAACTAAGTCATCAGAAACTCAATTAGCAACTAATTCAGTTAGTAACTATCAAACAATCTCTTAATTTGGTTCGCATTAGGAACAACTTTATCGACTCTGTTTTGTTACATATGAGATATGTGTACGCTTCATATGCATAACTGCTTGACGAATCTCACTCTATATTCTATTATATTCAGTTCCGAAAATAAAAAAAGAGGAAATATTATGTATTCATCTCATTACCATGCTTAATTGCTACATAAACAAATACAAACGTATTCCACATCCACACCAAACAAATAAAACATCTACTATTCGCCATACTTACCTTCCTTCGGATTCACTTTTCCTAACGCCGTTTGCTCTTACTTTTCATAATCTTGGATTTTCCTTGATGTTCGTTATTAGGTGGTTTCCAAATAATATCCTCAAGATTGTTGCAGAAGTTACTGTAAAACTGAAATAATAATAATAATAATACATTAAAAATAATTAAACATTAAAGTCAGTTTAAACAGCGATGCCATTTTCAATGTAGAAAGAAGAGCAAACCTTAAGGTATTCACCACCATCCCCAGCTGCTTTCTGGATATCAACCATTACAAAAGTGTTTGTCACTTGAAAAACCTGGTTTCAAATTTGATTAATTACTCATAATATCATAATCATAATTAAAAAGGATTTAAATTTGGAGTGTTAGAAACTTACTTCCAACATAACTGAGAAATGGGAAGTCTTGCTAGCAGCAAGGCCTTCTACCCTCATCTGAAATTTCCATTTTCAAGTTGTAATTACTATTTTACCCATTTACTTATGAATGGGTTAATTAGGGTTATGTTTTAATTAAAGAGATGAGATGTAACCTTGTAATTTCTAATATGTGTCTTGAAACCCATTGACTGAGCAACAACTTCCATACTTGATAAAACAATATTTGCAGGTTTTTGAGAAACAAAACGAGTTATGTGCTTTACAGACTCCTGTCAAAGAATAACAATTATTTTTTTTTACATTTTTGGGCAAATACTTTGAATTTATAGGGTAGATTCAGGACTAAAAAGTCAAACCTGACCACGGTCAAACATGGATGACAGATTCAATCCTTGAGATAGAATTATCATATCGAATGCATTAAGAGACAAAGGACTTGCGTTTTCATCTGTCTGTTGTTCATCACCCCGTTCTTCCTATAAAATGATAACTTTGTATTATTATCAATAATATGAAAATGACTGAAATATAATTAACTATTTACTGACCTCTGAGTCATCAAAAACAGCATTTACATCATCCAGATTTACGTCTTCATATTCAACAAGTCTAGCAGGAACATAGTTCTTTTTAAACCATTCATCGTTCTTAATTTCCTCAATACATATACGCTGCACGTAAAGATACATATACACAAAATATTCTAAGACAAATGCAACATAAAATAACTACTTATTTGATGCCAAAAGGCAACTCCATTACACCAGATGCAACTAGTTATAACATTAACACTAAATTATAGAGTAGATTACTTAATTCATCCCTGTGTTTGTATGACATTATGGATTTCACCCATTACTTTGAAACTTGTAACATCAACAGTCCCTAATTTTAAAATTTGTAACATCAACGATCCCTAATTTTGAAACATATGACATCAATAGTCCATAATTTTGAAACTTGTTACATCAACGGTCCCTAAAAACTTAACGCCATTGCCGCGTTTGTTTTGCTTTAGGGATCGGTGTTACAAATTCCAAAAATAGGTAATAGAAAAGGCTGAGGGACGAAATCCATAATTTCACACAAACTACAGGGATGATTTATGTAATTTACTCCAAATTATATATAGTAACCATAATCATGGAACATGGACTACTACTCACTGTTTCGGGATTTGGATCTAAAATTCGATTAATTAATGATTTTGCTCCTACTGGAAACCATGATGGGCATGAAAAGTCAGCTTTATCAATCTGCAGAAATCAGGAAAATGAAAATGATTTTAATATTATATCCCTTTGTAACAAACTAACAATAAATTCCTGAAAACAATAACAATACATGCCTTATTATACAATGTGGTGAGATCCATTTCATCAAATGGTAGGTATCCTGCCATTAATACATATAGTATGACCCCACAAGACCATACATCAGCCAAATTACCGTTATACCCTTTGTGACTGAGTACCTAACAACATAAATGCATGTAACACTACCATTAGTTCAAATATATAGAATTAGAAGATAAATTACATAAGTAATTTTGCAACAAAATAAATAAATAAGTAGCACCTGTAATTACCTCGGGTGCAACATAGTTAGGGGTCCCACAAGTTGTTCTAAGAATGCTGACACCCTAAAAACATGTAGAAAATGATTACAAAAATCTTAGAAAAAAATGTATTTGAAATTAAGAATCTTACTTCCGCAGGCAATGCACTGAGTCCAAAATCTGAGATTTTTAAATTTCCTTGGGAATCTAACAAAAGATTTTCAGGCTGCAAAAATGAAGTAATTCATGAAAATGATGAAAATTCATTGAAAAAATAAATTGTAAAATAAAATACCTTCAAATCTCTATGATATACTCCTTTACTGTGACAATATTCTACACCATCAATTAGCTGTTGAAAGTATCTTCTAGATTCTGCTTCACTTAACCTTCCATGGTGAACCTAATTCAAATGCAATCAATTTGATGAGATGAAAAATACTAAAATACATTTAAATCGCCATCTTTAGAAACTTACAATTTTATCAAATAGCTCACCACCTGTGATAAATTCCAGTATTATGTATATTTTTGTGCGGCTGGCTAGTACCTAAACCAAAGGTCAACATTAGTTAACTGTTAACGAACTTAATTGTTAATTCCTTTAAAAAGTCAACTTCTGACAATATAAACAGTTTATATTCTAGAACATGAGATCATACCTCGTGTAGCCGAACAACATTGGGATGTCTAACCAGTTTCATTATAGATATCTCCCTCTTGATCTGCATATAAATATAAGAAAACAATTTTAATGGAGCTAAAACAGATATAACATACTCCGTATATGCAGCATTACAGAAAGCAGTTTCTTAAAACCCTAATTCTCGAACTAAACATCCTATACCATGATTAATTAGTCAATGCAACTAAATAACTGAAACTGATTTCATATTTACAGCTTCTATTGATCCACTTTCTCCTAATTTTCAGACCAGCATACCAAATCAACCACACAAACACGTAATCACAGAGAATATGAAGAAAAGCAGAAATTAACCTGATCAACCATCTTATGCTTGATTATTGTAGCTCGATCGAGTAATTTCATAGCAACACTTTCACCCGTCTCTGTATTCTGAGCAAATTTAACTTTCGCAAAAGTTCCTTCACCGATTGTTCTCCCAACTTCATACTTGCCAACTTTCCTCACCACCATCTCTACTCCCTTCAATTTTCAAATTCAGTTAGCATTTCATGTTTTTGAGTAATCTGTGTTTTTGTTTCCGATTTGATCAGTTTTTCCACGAAAAAAGGGGAAAGTTTGCACGTCAAAAATATTGGCAAATGAAGAAAAGAATAGACAAAAAAGCGGGTTTGACGGATAAAAAGGATAATATATATATATAGAGACAGAGTAGGGGCTAGTGATTAGAAAATTAACTCTCACATTTCAAGGAGTGGAGTTGATGTCAATTGCGATTGTGGAGATGAAATTTGGGACGGAGGAAATTAATTGAAATTATTGATTGGCCACAACGGTTTTAATTGACGCACGTCTTTTTCATTAGAGTACAGGGTATGGTGCTCACACCACGATCATGTGGTGTGATCGATCGTTCATGTTATTTTTAAAAGTTGATCTCGATGATTATTGTCCATGTTACTATTATATTTTATCATATGATAAAATTTACATGTTATGTTAGGGGTGAACATTTGGACCGAAAAAACCAAACCAAACCGAAAACCGACTGAAACCGAATCGAACCGAAACCGGTAACATGTTATCGTTTCGGTTTTGAAAATTCATCGTTATCGGTTCTATCGGTTCGGTTTGGTTCGGTTCGGTTTTCAGAAAAGGATGAACATTTGGCCTAAAATAACCGAACCGAACCGAAACCGATAACATGCTATCGGTTTGGTTTTGGTTTTGAAAATTCATCATTATCGGTTATCGGTTCTATCGGTTCGGTTCGGTTTTGGCCCGATAAGCACCCCTTATGTTGTTGGTTTCATTTTGTTGAATGGCCATGTTTTTGAGTGTCTCTTCAAGTTTATGGATATCAGATTTTAGTCGAGTGTTGCGGACACGACTTCTTCAACGCATGGGCCGATGCATAATCCAATTCTAAATAGGTGGAATGGGCTCTACAGCCCAAATAGTATTAATCTGTTTATATGGAAACATTGTATTTAGTCCGGCCCATAATTGAATTCGCCAGCTACCTCAATCTGAATTACGTGGACGACATCTTTTCATTTGCATGAGTGTCTCACATCTTTTGTTACCTCAATCTTCTCTCATTCGAAGATATTGCCGTTTTTGCCGACTATGTTTATGGATATAGCAAGTCTCGAATCTTCAAACTTTTGACACGTGACTAGGTATCGTTTTATTCTTCTTTGCACTTGACCATTGCTTCGATAAGGTTATTGTTGCCTTCTTAGTAAGGTAGCTCTTTTGTACGGGCAAAATTGGCGGATTTTTAGGTATTTGGGTATGTAATGGGTTAAAAGATAAGACTGCTGCCAATGGGGACTTCGGTTCCCTCTTCACTTTAGTTGAAGTCTTTCTCCTCATTGCATGACTCTTCAGTTGTATCTAATCGGGTTGGTAATTCGGTTCAAGGAAGAGTAAATGGTGGGGCCCAAGTAATTTAATATTATATTCGATATTTTGTGTGTGTATTTTATAATAGTGTGACCCAAAAAATTGAAGAGAACGGCTATTGTTGGCATGAATATGTCAGTTTAATATCGGTTGGAGTGTGAGCTTATTTGACGCTAATTATTTGATAAAAACTGAAGTATTAGTTGGGATTAATGTTGGGAGTGGTTTATGTAACACCTCAAATTTCAAAAATAATATTTAAACATTTTCCGACCGAATACATAACATTTCATCATTTCCAAATAACCAAAAATATAAAATGGTAGGTTTCTTGTTTGAGATCATCATAGTTTACAAAAACGGTGTTACAAAATATATCTAAGCCATAGGATAAGAGCTCTAACTATGAACACCAACTTATCTCAACAAGGCTTCCTCTCTAACGGGCCTCCTATATCTTCGATCTCGATCCTGAGTACATAGCAAAAACACAAACATAGTACGTGAGACAAAATTTGCCTCGTGAGATACATGGGTTTTAGACCCGATAAACAATTAGTCAAATAATATCATTTATACTTAAAGTATTATTACTAAGTTCGTTTGGGTCATTTCATCACTTTCATCATTGGCCAATGTCAAGATAATCGGAATGCCACCAATCTATCAAGACCATCGTATCCACGGTAACCAGAATGCCTCTAATCTACCGGGACTCATGGGTATTGGGTAATCGGAATGCCTCCAATCTACCTCTAACCTTAAGGTACCGTAATAACCGGAATGCCTCCAATCTACTACGGCCCTAGGGACATCATCATCATCATCATCGTTTATCACGGATCATTATGAGCTTGTAGCTCCATCATTACTTAATCAATTAGTCAATTCATCATCACATAAGCAATTCGTTAAAAATCACATAATCAACTAAAATACCTATAGACTCGGTGAAGGCATTTTAACATAAAATAATTCCTAGCTATGTACCCAGTTTTGAAAGTTCACATGTACTCACCTTAGCCAAGATATCCAATTCTCGTGTTCAACCACACAATCTTTACTTCCCAATCAAGGAAGTACTTCCAATCACGAGGTCTTCTTGACCCTTGATGCTTGAATCCTTCAAGGTGATGAAGATTTGAGCTCTTTAGATCCAAAAACCGACCAATATGCTTCAATTTCGGCTGCTAGGGTTGTAGGGTTCGTAGGTTTATGAAGCCCTAGCTTACACTCTTCTTTTTATAGTCCAGACGCACCTCGCGTTTGGCTCGCGCCTCGGTCGCGCGGGTTTCCCATTTGGTCGCCGCATTTTACCAAGTTTCGCGCCAGGCTCGCGCTTGGCTCGCGTCGCGACCTCAACGCGAGGTCGACGCGAAGATGCTCGCGTTCGCTTCTGAACCCTACTGTCGGGACTCGCGTTTTGCCTCGCGCCGCGAGGGCTGTTCAGGCCAGCTTTTTGGCCTTTAAACTTGTTTCCATCCAAGTTTTGACCCGTTCCCGGTTATACTAAGTCCCGATCATTTCAACACTCGATAAAGCATAACTCAAGACATAAATTAACATAAATACTAAAATTCATATAAATTCCGGATTAAGCATACGACATTACAAATTGTAAAAATTACGGTCGTTACAGTTTAATAATCTTTTGCTGGGAGTCAAGATGGGTCAAACCTTATCAGCAAAGAAAAAATCTAAAGGGTATTACAAGGTGTACATTTTTTCCTCTATGGTCTTACTATTTAAATAAAAATCAAGTTTGATACATTATAAAAAAATTTAAGAAATAATACTATTTTAACATTAAAAATTTTAAGAGGTTGTACGGGTCATCCCGTGCTACACAGTAGTTCCCCCCACTTAAAATGTTAAAATAAAATGTCGTTTTGAGATATATAAAGGATTTTTCTAACTCATTCCATGTGGGTATGTATACAAACATTAATTGATGTTATAATTACTATTTGTCTTGACAATTGTAATGATTTTTTAACGACACATAATATACTCATTTTCATTCGCTCTTATTGAGACATGAAGTCATGATCTTTAGGTCATGGGCAACGCCATATACACCAATATTACAAGGTTGCAAGCCTTGGGTTTTAAAAATGTCTTTAATTGTTGTTACATTACACTTCATTTAATGTATTTTTCAATATATTAAAAAAATATTTAATTAGTACTTCTACCTCATGCTCTTAGAAATTAGTTAGCCAAACCCGTATATAAAAAACATAAATCTTATCCTACCCATAGAAAACCACATATTTTATCTATGATCTTATGTAGTCTATATATTCACCAAGTTAATAATTTTCAAGAATGGCAAATTAAACCCTCAAAAAGCTATATTTCCCACCAAACACCATGTGGCTGTTAAGTAAAGAGAAATATCACAAGCATTATCGTTTGGAGCATAACGTACGTTTGATGTTACAAAATCTTTGGTTCAAAATTAAGATTACGTTTTCTTAGAGGATTTGGTATGGCTAAAGTGCTGTTTTAAGGTTTTTGGCGGTGCCAAATCATACAACACCCCTCGTTAAAATCTTGCCAACTGTTATACGTCATCTTCTTGGCAGTTCAATAAAAGATATTTGATGTGTAAATTTGGCCAGAGGTATTTTATGATTCGTTGAGATATTTTTTGTAGGTCTCAAATAGGTATTATAAGAATATTAAAACAGAAAAAATAATTTTGAAATTTGTGTTAAAATCAAATTAAATAGGAAAAAATGTCTTTTTAACATATGTTTAACTTAGCACCATTCTTTGTGCTCTTGTTGAAAGGGTTACATCTGTCTTCTAAAAATGAGAGAGTCTACATAATACAGGAGCAAAACCAAAGCGTTGAAAAGCACCTTTCTTAAAGTTTAAGCAAACCACTCACACATCTACCTAATAAGTTGCGGACCAATAAAAGAATCTAAGGATACATTTTTTAACGATATCATCTACACTAAAACAATAATATTTTAACGTAAAATTTTAAAAAGTTGTATGGGCTACTCCTTTGCTACACAATAGATCCGCCCATATACCTAATATATGTTGTGCTTCTTAGATTGGTTTCAACCGTGACACAAAATGACACCTTCAAGTTTTGACACATCGGTATTATGTTGGTTGACACTTCAACTGACATACACATGTCAGCAATATCACATTTCTTCGGTTATTTTTTGCCCAACCATTATAATATATACACAAACTACACTATTAAAATACTCATTAAACTCACCTCCCCAAGCTCGTCCCTTCGCTTTACCTAACCGACCTCAAATATCGAAGGTATCCCCTTCGGGGCATACCAACGGTTGTAAAACCGGTCTTACCAACTCAAAATACCAACAAAAAAACTATTAACATCCCTAAATTAATTGTATCACTACTACAGAAACGATTTGTTGTTGCGGGGAAAACGATTTGTTGTTGCGGGGAAAGGAACGCACTAACAAACTACGCACTATCAAACAACACAAACCGCAACAAAAGAGAAACCGCAATATCAAACACAGAGACCGCAACAAGAAAGAAACCGCAATATTAAAGCCAACACCGCAACAAAAGAGAGACCGCCGTATTAAATCCAGCACCGCAACAAAAGAGAAACCGCAATATCAAACGCTGAGACCGCAATAAGACAGAAACCGCAACATTAAAGCAAAAACGCGCTATTAGTTTTTCGCACACTACACATACCCGCAATATTAGTTATTCGCACACATGATAAAGTAACCGCAATATTTGTTATTCAAAATAAACAAAAAAAAATCATTCCACAATATATATATATATATATATATATATATATATATATATATATATATATATATATATATATATATATATATATATATATATATATATATATATATATATATATATATATATATATATATATATATATTATATTCTATATTTAAAGATAGCACCCAAAAACATATATACAACCGCACAGTAACTTAATTTACACTTGCTATATGTTCAAGAATTTACACTTGCTAACTTAATGTCTAAAGGGTTGTGATCATTGTAATGGACCGTGTTTCATAAATTTACAACTATATGTTCAAGAATTTACACTTGCTAATTAATTGCTAACCTTTAAAAAGTGGCATCACTTTGCTTGCACTCCTTCATCCATTCGAGATACAGTGGCAACAACCTTTCTATGTATTCATGAATCATAGAAGCATCAAAACTCTTATTACTCTTCCACATCTGCTCATGAAAAACAATTAATATCAATAATTTTTACATCTAAATGAGTAATATTTTAAAATTATAACATAAACTTACAGATTGGTTGATGTTAAACTATATGGTCTGTAAAAATTCTTCAATATGTCGACTAACAATGTAACCACACTCCCAGCTTTGGTCTTGTTTCCAGCACTGTAATATTTCAATATATTGAATATTTTATACATCTTAAATAAATTGGTAAAAAATGGAAATAGAAAACATACAGTTGTGTTTATCCATTTAAATCTACGGGGAAAAATATGATTGATTACTCCTACAAGAGTGTAGTAATTGGCACCAGCTTCGACTTCACGCTTTAAAGAATCAACAATATATGCAATATTCGTTTTAGGACAGAGGATAAAAAGCATCCAGTGTTGCCTGCAAGTAAACACAAGCAATTAATCAAAGTTACTTGCTTGTATGATGATTTAGAACATCCAGTGTTGCATGTATTATGGAAAATCGAATATTACTGTTGATAGTATGGTGCAAGAATGTATTATGGAAAATCGAACATCCAGTTCAAACTTTCCTTCACTATTCTTAACTGCACAACCCATCAAAAACAACTTAGACCATTCATTTTGAATCTCCGAAAGAACACTATGGTTTTGTAGAAGTTCAGACCAAACTGCATCCTTTTTATTTTTTTTAAAACGGGTCCACCCGCTTCGGCCCACGCGGACCTTGAATTGTCTGCTTTTATTGCTTGCCAATGCTTTCTCCCTTTTTAGCTACACAAATTAACAAGTTGTTAATAATAAAATATTGTACAACACTAAACATATAATATAATTAAGAGATACCATAAATTCTGGGGTGCTTCTTTGTGCCTTAAATGCTTCCCAATCATTCCTTTTAAGAAACTTATACTTCTCACAAGCATCCTTACCTGTAAGGACGAAATTTTTAACAAGCCTAGATTTAAAATTAGTACCCATTTTCACAGCCTTTTTCCTCATTAACTCTTTTGCATCATCGTTCTCGATATTCCACATATTCTACAATTTAGAGTAAATAAATTATAAGCTATCATCACGTCACAAATATTTCATTTTCTAATAAATATATACCTTGGTATCCAGCCATAGTTTTTCATATATGTCTTTGTCCATTTTGCCCATATCAGTTGCTAGCGGGAAACGATGTGCAACCGTCATCCCAAACCATGACGTCAGTTCTTTACTTAGAGGGATATTATTTTCATCAAATTCAGTTTTATATACATCTTCTTTATATTTCTTCCCAAAAGATGCAGGACCACGTTCGCCTCTACGTCTCTTACGCTCTTGATTATCGGCCATTTCTGCAGAATTACGACACAAATGCGTGAACATAATACGTTAACAGAAAAAGATGATTAAGAACGAATGCATAACAAACACGTACAAGAAATCATTAACATAATACTTTAATACCTATCTTGGTAAGGAAAATCGGCGATGTAACGGTAAACTAGGGTTTAGGTCGACGAGATCGAGTGATTAAGGTTTTTGGAAAAGTGATTAAGGATACGACGTGGTGAAAGCAACGTCGGTTACTATCCAAGGTGAAGAAAACGACGGTGAATCCAAACTCCGGCGAACTAGTGCAGAGTGATTTTGGTGAAGAAAACGGAGGGTTTGGTCGAAGAAGGTTTTGTGCAAAAGTGATTAAAGGATTCGATGTTTGGATAACTAATGTTTTGGGATTTGAAAATTTTGGAATAAACAATTTCGTTTTAGCGGGTCTTTACTACGTATTAGCGGGTTATTTTATTCTATTTGTTACCGTGGTTATTGTCCATTAGTTATTGCGGTTTCTTTCATCAGACTATTCCAGCAAAATTTGTTAGGGATCACCAACTTTGGAATGAGCCTAAAGATCGTCATTTGTGTGCTTTGTCAAACCTTGAGATGAGTCCCCCATACATGGTTTTCAATTTACAACGCCACGGTGATCGAAGGAGGCCCAATGATCGTTTTATAGACCATATGACTATCAATGGTGATATGGTCGACTTCAAACAGAAGATGGGCATCCGCACGAACCAAAATGTGATGTTCACGCTTGATCTCGAAACAAAAAACAGAGGTGCTGGAGTTATCTTCAACGTTACTCTTCTTTGAATTTTGTGTTTAGGTTTTGGTTGTCCTTGTTTAGGTTTTGATGTTTGTCAATATGAATTCAACATGATATATGTAATGTTATCGTTGTATCTTTAAACTGAAAATTTAGATTGTTATTGCGGGTAATGTATGGCCGCAACAACAAATTGAATTGTTATTGCGGGTTTAAAATGGCCGCAACAACAAATTTTGTAGTTGTTGCGGGTAACATATGGCCGCAACAACAAATGGATTTGTTAATGCGGGTAATATTTGACCGCAACAACAAAAGGATTTGTTACTGCGGGTTTAGCATGGCCGCAACAACAAAATGAATTGTTGTTGCGGTTGTTTCTTATGCGGTGCGAACTGCATTTGTTGTTGCGGTTTTATCATACCACCGCAATATATAAATTTATACGTCCGCAACAACAAATGCGATCTGTAGTAGTGTATCTATCACAAAAAGTACATTGATATGCTTGCATACGACACATTTAAATTTTCCATTATTTTTCTAGTTTTGACTTATTGGCAGAATATATTCTATTTAAGCTAAGAAATACATGATTTAGTAGGTAACTTATAGATAAACGGTAGTTCTTCGAAAGGGTCTAATGGCGACGATGGGAGTGAAGATGCATTTCAGGAAGCACCATGTATGTATTCCCTACACCAATTTATCCACCATGTTTGATATTTGAAGGCTATAATTTCTTAATTGTAGGTGGTTATCGATAATGGCATTGTTCAGTTGACGCTAACGAATCCAGGAGGATATGTTACAGATGTAAAGTACAACAACATTGACAATCTTCTTGAAAGCCATAACGATGAGTCTAATAGAGGGTAATATGACTTCACTCATCACAACCATTAATACTTAGGATAGTCGTACATTTATTTGTAAAATTTGCATAATACTATAGTGTATGAATTAAAAGTTGTGGCATAAAATTGACTACCCATTTATAATATGTTTTGTGTCTAGGTACTGGGATCTCGTATGGAGTCCGCCTGGAAGTCCTGGAACGACCGGTACTTCTGAAAGGTTCTTCTCTCAATCGACGTTAAATTACACCTTTCATAACAAAAGCTACAACTTTTTAAGGAAAAAAATGAACTTGTGGTTGTCAAGTACATAAGGTTATGTGTCAAGTACATAAGGTTATGTGGTTGTCAAATACGTTGTTTTGAACCTAAACTACGTAGTTTTGATTAATATTTAATCAAGGGTTTTGTTAATGACAGCCCCAAGGGCTGTCTCTAACGTGCATAAAATGTTTGTACATTCATCAAATAGAGTAGTATTCCTAAAATTTAGGGGGCAGTTTTCACATTGTTTTTGCCTTCTTATATTGACAGCCCTTAGGGCTGTCATTATCATTTTCCTTTAATCAATTAATAATCCGTCACTTCCTAATTAATGTTCATTGGCTCATTTGATGTCACATTTTCCAATGTAATTTATGTTGATGTATCAAATTTTAATTTGGTTCCACAATCTACATTTAAGCTTAAATATATGACAGTCACATGTTAACTACCTTTTTCTAATGGTTACTATACGATAGGATCGTTGGAACAAGTTGTGAAGTTATAGTGGAAACGGATGATCAAGTAGAACTCTCGTTTTCAAGAACATGGGATTCCTCTCTTGAGAGAAAGCACGTCCCTTTGAAGATAGACAAAAGGTTATATATGTTACTTTCACTTTCACATAAGTTTCAAGAAGAAATAGATATCGATAATGATGACAAAATCTTAACAGGTTTGTGTTGCTTCGTGGTTCTTCGGGTTTTTACTCGTATGCAATTTACGAGCATTTGGAGGGATGGCCTGGTTTCAATCTTCCAGAAACCAGGATAGTATTCAGGCCTAGAAAAGACAAGTAAACTCCTTTTAACATCTCCCATGGTCATCTGACCGTCCATTCACTAATTAATAGAATAAAATGGACGGACAAATTTAATTATTAAAAACTAACGAAATATTTTATGTGCATAGGTTTCACTATATGGCGATGTCTGATAATAGACAAAGATACATGCCTTTGCCCGAAGACCGATTACCCGATAGAGGTAAACCGTTGGCTTATCCAGAGGCAGTACTTCTTGTTGATCCCGTGGAACCCGAGTTCAAAGGAGAGGTATAGGAACCATTAATACTTATATATATGTTGGTATTCTTTGCTCTCATTCGAAGGGTTTCTAGGTTTTTAATTGAGTTAATTACCAAAATAGATCAAAATTCCCCCCCCCCCCCCCCAACCCCCCACCCCAAATAGACTTGTTTTATATGGATATCCCAAAATAAACCGTGCGACTTGATATTTTTTTGTGCGATCAAACTATTTTTGTCGGACTCGTGTAGGACAAGATTATTATTATTATTATTTTTGCAACCAAAGGACACTTGTCAAATTTCGTGTCAGGTTTCACGATCTTGGGGAAGATTTGAAATTAGAGTTTTTTTTAATTATTTTGGATCTTATTAGGTTTATTTTTGGAAATTACAATTCTTAATTTGCATATAGGTAGATGACAAATATCAGTACTCATGTGAAACAAAGGATCTAAAGGTACATGGATGGATCTCGAATGATCCGCCCATTGGATTTTGGCAAATCACACCAAGTAATGAGTTCCGAACAGGCGGACCCACAAAACAAGATCTTACTTCCCATGTTGGCCCAATAAATCTAGCTGTGAGAATTGAATATATAGCTACATTTTTCTTAACAACACTTATAAATATCTAAATTATAGTTCACCAGAGTCTCCTTTTTCCCTAACTGCAGATGTTTGTTAGTGCTCATTATGGCGGAAACGATTTAGTTATGAAATTTGAAGAAGGGGAGCCATGGAAGAAAGTTTTTGGGCCAGTTTTTATCTACTTAAATTCGACAACAGCGGGACAAGATCCTATTAATACGCTTTGGGAAGACGCAAAGAATCAGGCATATGTCTACAAAATTATAGTCCTATGAAAATTAAAATGATCATATTGTTGATCTACAATTGTTTTTACCTTTTAGATGTTAGAAGAAGTTGGAAAATGGCCTTATACTTTTCCAGCTTCAACGGATTTTCAACAAGCTCACGAACGGGGTTCAATAAATGGTAGATTATTCGTATATGATAGGTATATAATTTCATTTCTCACCAAATTAACTAACAAAAATGATACAGCTAAATTAAGTGGATGAAATTTTATTATTAACGTATTTAGGTTCATTAGTGAGGAAAACATGCCCGCAAATGATGGTTACGTTGGACTAGCACCACCAGGAGACCCCGGATCATGGGAACGTGAAAACAAGGTGTTCTTCAAATGCGAATAATGGAATCGAGGCTATGTTTTAATCTTTTTATTCGATATTAATAATTAAAAAAAAATTAATGTCTTTGACAGGGTTATCAATTTTGGGCTAAAACAAACGAAGATGGCCATTTTTCGATTGATAACATTTTGGCTGGCACATATAATGTATACGCTTGGGTCCATGGATTCATTGGCGACTACAAAAACCCTACAACAATTTCCATCACATCAGGTTGTCCATTTATACTTTGTAGCTTCAAAACAGGGATAGAAATATTATAATTGGGTCAAAATTGGTCTTCATTAATCAACAAAAAGATTGATAGAAAAATTGATATGATTTGAGAAGGTTGTAAGATCGAAGTTGGCGATCTCGTTTTCGAGCCCCCAAGAGACGGTGCGACATTATGGGAGATTGGCATACCTGATCGCTCTGCAGCCGAGTTTTTTATTCCTGATTCTGACCCATTATATACCAACCAGTTTCTCATCAACGATCCTAACAGGTGAAATGATATTCAAAATAGTCATGAAATTTTGATAATGAAAACTATAAGATAGATTTGATCGATAAATTAATTATTTGAGCAGGTTTAGACAGTACGGATTATGGGAGAGATATTCGAAGCTATACCCTGATACTGATTTGGTTTTCACAATCGGTGTAAATGATTATAAAAAAGATTGGTTTTTCTCACATGTAACAAGGTAACTGATTATATGTATAATGTATGCACGCATTTATGATTAATGGTATATCATATAGGTTGTGGATTTAAATCCTATTATGAAAAAAATGATATAAACTTAGAAATGAGTGTTAGCCCGTTGAAAACTATAAAGTTGAGAACTAAGGAACTCATTTGGAGTACCCTTAGACAAAAAATGAAGGGTTGTGATTAAATGCGTTCACGTGTGAACTAGATATCATTTCACGTATAATTTTTTTGTTCTACTTTTTTTTTAGTTTTCAAATATATCATTTGAAAACTTTACACGTCAATTTTTTGTTCTATTTTTTTTAGTTTTCAAATGAACTCAAATGAGCTTACTGTTTATCTTTGTTATACAGAAAGAAAGGAGATAATACGTATGAGAAAACGACATGGACGATCAAGTTCAAGCTTAGTGACGTGAACAAAGAAGGAAATTATAAACTGAGACTTGCTCTAGCGTCAGCAAATGCATCAAATCTGCAGGTATTTGGAGTCGGTCATAATAGCAACTTTTGCATTTATAGTTACTTATAATATCTAATAAATACACGAGTTTTAGGGATACAAATCAATATATTTACATAGAATTGACAAATGAACGTGTCAGATAAAAATTTAAAACGAATGATTTTTTTCAGGATTTTAACAATGACGACATAATTTAAAAACTGATATCATGCTTAATAAGATTGTACACTGTAGTTAAATATGGTAGGTAGTTGATAATTATGGTTAGCGTACATGTACAATCATATTAACCATAATATCTATTCTTAAGGACAACCTTAATCAAAACATTCCAGATATATCATTTAATCGTTCACGGGATATTAAATTTGGCCCGTGTATGCAATGGTATTTTATATTGGCCCGTGTAACAATATTTAATCTTTAATAAGATATTAGAAAAAAATTAAATTATTAATACAATTCTATTCTATACTATTCTATTCTATTCTACTTATAATATAATCCTCATAGTATTTTCACTGTTCATTTGAGATTTTGAACGGAACGGATGAGGAAGACTAACGGAGTTGAGGGATTTCTTAATTTATTATTATTACAATTATAATTATAATATACTATATACATATTTGAAAAGAAAACAAACCCAAATAAAATATGCCTTTCTATTCCATCCCGTGCGGTATTACGTAAGTTTTTTTTAACTTATGTTCAATTCTTCTTTTACTTTAAGAACATAAGTTTTTTTTATATATTTTTTATTTTAAGGCAATTTAAGTATTTTATTTATTAATAAAAAATTGATGATCTTAAACTCCTATAATTTATACTCTGCCTTCATTTGAAATATGACAGTTGCTAATTTTTATTTTTATTTTTGACATAAAGTTACGTATCTATTAGCTTATTCAATTTATTCAAAAAATCCGGATAGTGTTTTTTACTCCTTAGTGGAATATTTGAAATTCAGATATCTGGTATCTGAAAAACAAATTATTAAAAAAAAAATTGGATATCTTAATATGTAATTATAAAAATATCATCTATAATCTTTTTTGCGAAAAAATATACTCTTTTATTAATTTATATTATTTCGATATAAAACATTTATTGTAAAATAAACCCGCTGCAACGCGCGGGATGTTATAATGCTTGTTTATTAAAAATATAGTTGTAAGTAATTAATATTTAACAAAGACTCTAGAATACCAATATATCATGTATTTAAAATGGAATGTGATTTATATACAATAATTTTTACTTCATATATTATAATGTGCAAGTTTTATAATAAAGTGCACAACTATATCAAACAATAGTTGTGGTGATTGAATCAAAAGTTGTGGGACGTTCATAAATGATACCAATTGAGAGAGACGAACAAAAAATTTGCAAATTAAAATCACAGAGACGAACGAACTTTTTCTTCCAAAAACTCAGATCTAGATCATTTCACCATGAAATTGGATCTACTCTTTGAGAGTTTTTGCTCTGATACCAATTGAGAGAGCTAATGAGATTGAAATTTAGCTAATTCATGGTGATTTGGTGAAGATTGAAGATCAAAGTGTGTGTAGTGTGTGTGTGTTCTTGAGAGAGAGATGGAGATGGAGGGAATGCTTTCAAAAGTGTAGTTCAATAAAGTGATGGAAAGCTTACATTCTAAGTTTAGTTCATCTTATTTATACCTTTTATCTCTAAACATCAATTAACTAGTTGCTAATTACATCAATGAAGTTCAAAACTAGACTTAACAAACACCCCTGGCAATATTTTGGACTAATTGACGTAATTGTAACAGTATTTTGGATTTATTTATTTTAGGTTCGAGTTAACAATCCGAATATGGATTTGCCGCTATTTTCGACTGGAATCATTGGGGGAGACAATGCAATTGCAAGGCATGGGATACACGGGTTGTATTGGTTATTCAATGTAGGCATACCAGGACATGAACTCAAGGCTAACGAGGAGAACGCCATTTATTTGACCCAAGCAAATGAAGTAAACCCATTTTGTGGAGTAATGTACGACTACATTCGTTTAGAAGGACCGCCTCCTTCATATTCCATGAGACATTTACGCATTTGATTAAATTGTATGGTCATACATATATATATGATACCCTAAGATTAAATATACTAATAAGTATTGTGTAGAGCTTTGTAATAAAGCCATATTATAATGATTTAATTGGACTTTGTAGTTTGTGTTGGGATATAAAACAGATATAAATATTTTAGTACTGATGTTGCAGTTAGTACTGATCAACATATATTGAAGATAGTACTGATGGGGCAGAAACACAAGATACTACTGATGATACTAATCTCGAGTTTACTACTGACGATCAAGTTTACTACTGATGTCTATTTATGGTGCTGATCAAGTCCGAGATTTTAGTATAGTTTGTTATAGAATGTTTATATTTTGTATATTGATTGTAATCGAATCCTAGAATAACTAGGTTAATATTTTAGGCTTCAAGGACTATTATAAATAGTTCCTTACGAATTGTAAACGTACGTGTGTATTGTTTTGAATTATTCAATATACATTGAAGCTTTTTGTGATTACTGTGTTCTTATTATCGTTTTATTCAATTACAATTTTCGTTTGTTCTTAATCAAATAACAAGAGTGTTAATTCGCTGTAACTTCTCTTGTTAGTAGATCTTTGATTAAATAATCTGTTTGGGTTATTCGATCCTGACAAGTGGTATCAGAGCTTTAAGGTTCTAGATCTACGAATTAAGAACAACAAAAAGTTTCATACTTTCGAATCCAAAATTGTTAATCATGTCTGATAACAATGAAAGCACACAAGCTAACAAAATCCCCATTCTCACTCCCAACAACTTTGGGATGTGGAAAAACATAATCAAGCAATACATGCTTATTACTGATTATTCCACGTGGGAAGTTGTTGTTGAAGGCAACAAAACCATCCAGACTCAAGTCGCAAGTTCTTCAACTGAAGTCGACAAACTCAAGTGTGAAAAGGAGAAGAAGGACAGAGGAATTGAACTCAAAGCCTTAAGCACTCTTTTGCTTGCCATTCCCAATGATTATCAACATCTCTTTGTTGAATATGATGACGCAAAGAAGCTGTGGCAGGCTCTGGAAAAGAGGTTTGTAGGCACCAAAAGCACCAAAAGAAACATGAAGTCTGTTCTGAAACAAGACTATGAAAAACTTCAAAGGCCAGAAGAATGAATCATTGTCACAAGTCTTTGATAGGTTCAACAAGCTTATTGGTGAACTAAATCAAGTTAGTTATAAACCAGACAATGATGATGTCAACAGAAAGTTTCTTAGATCCCTTGGTGAAGAATGGTCTATGTATACAGTTATATATAGACAAGGAGATGCTTTGGAACAAAAAGAGCTGGATGAACTATACAATGAACTGAGAGTGTTTGAATCTGAGGTAAGTAATAAAACTCCTAATTTACCTTCAAACAATGTTGCTTTTGTGTCTAGTACAGGAACAGGTCAGGATGCTACAAAGATTGTAGGAGGTGAAGATTCAGCAAGAGAATCCTTTTTCACTAGTCATGTGCACACTGCATTGATCAGTGAAGATTTGGAACAACTTAATCCTGATGATCTGGAAGAGATGGACATCAAGTGGCAGATGGCTATGTTGAGTCTAAGGACAAAAAGATTTCTCAAAAGAACTGGCAGGCAAAATCTGTCTTACAACAAAGGCGATCGTGCTGGATTTGACAAGACCAAAGTCAAATGCTACAACTGCAGTAATCTTGGTCACTTTGCCAGGGAATGTCCTAGCAAAGATCAAAGATCAAATTACAACAAAAACAACACTTCAAATTCAACTGCATTAGTATCTCAAGAAGGACAAGGTTATGACTGGAGCTTTCAAGCAGAGGAACATGCTCAGAACCAAGCTCTTATGGCCTTTACTGAATCTACTACTGAGGTACATTCTAAATCTTGCACTCCTGAATGCATTAAAGCATACAAAGAATTAGAAAACCTTAACAAAGAAACTCTTGAAGAGATGATTCTAAACAGAAATAGGAGAATCGAATATAATGGTTGTATAGCTGATCTTGAAAATCAAATTAAAATTTATAAAATAACAGGTCAAAAGATAAAAGATGAACTCTTACAAACAACTTATGATAAAGAATATGTTGAGTTAAAATTAAAAGAAACTTTAATTAAATTAGAAGAATGTCAAATGGAATTAGAACAGAATAAATTAACTATTAAAAAATTTGAAAGAAGTTCTAAAATTATTGATGAATTAACCAGTAATCAAACCACTGAAAAAGTTGTGCATGGAGTGGGATATCATGCAGTTTCACCTCCAATTAATTTATCCCTCCTCTTAAATCAAGGACAGAAAGAACATTAAATGAATTAAGAATAGAAAATCAAACTGAAACCAATAATGATTCATCTGATGATGATCAAACAACTGATACAAGTTTTCATACTACACAAAGTCAAACTGAATCCCCAAAATATAACTCAGAAAATATACCAAAAATTTTAAGAAGGGGATACCAAAGAAACTTGAACCAGTTAAAAAAACAAAGAAAGCCTGAAGGTGCTAAATCAACAAAATTAACATGCTTAATTTGCAACAAAGTTAACCACATAGCAAAGAATTGTCACTTTAATCCAATTAACTGCAAAGAATTCAAAGAGTTTAAAGTTAACAAAGAAAAGGAGAAAGCATTAAAGTTAAAACAAACTGAAGAAACAAAAGCAAAAGAAATTAAAAATTCACATGTTGAAATTCGCAAACTTGGAAGAACTGCACAAAGACTCATGCAAAATATCAGCCATAAAAGTCCTAACAGAAGTAATTATTTCAAAAATAATAGAAAACAAAATCAATTTCAAAAATACTCAAAGTTTTTAAACATCAGTAGGAACTATTCCAGGTTTACTACTGATAAAAACCCTAATTACAATGCTGTCTGGTACAATTACAAAAACACTACTGATTATGCTAAAAATTCACATTACCCAAATACTACTGGTCCATCAGTAGTAAAATACTCAAAAGCCAAAAACTACGGGTATAAACCTAGGTCAGTAGTAAAACAGAACACCAGTACTAACCAACAACCTAAGACCAAAACTGCATACCAAGCTCATTCGTTTAGAAAAACTTACTCTTCAAAGGATGAACCCAAGACAAAACAAGCTTGGGTTCCCAAAATTAACTAATCCATTTACTTTCTGTGCAGAGCATTCAGATCCCTGAAGAAGGAAGAACATGGCATATTGATATTGGATGCTCTAGGCACATGACTGGAAATCTTCAAATTCTCAGAGATTTCAAGTCTTTTGAAGGTGGATATGTTGCTTTTGGTGAAAATCCAAGAGGTGGTAAGATTACAGGTAAAGGTACAGTATCAAATGGTAAGATTACTTTTGATGATGTATTTTATGTTGCTGAGCTTAAATATAATATGGTTAGTGTCTCACAAGTCTGTGATAAGAAGAACAAAATTCTTTTTACAGATGTTGAGTGCATCATTCTTTCTCCAGACTTTATTTTAGATGAAAAATTTATTGTTTTAAGAACACCAAGGAGAAACAATGTGTATTGCCTGGATATAGGGGGAGAACTCATTTCTTCAAATGAGATCAGCTGCTTTATATCTAAGGCAAACACAAATGAATCAGAACTCTGGCATAGAAGGATGTGTCACACAAACTTTAAAAATATGAACAATTTAGTTAAAAAGAATTTGGTAGTTGGTTTACCACAAAAAGAATTTATGTGTGATCATCACTGTGTTGCATGCCTAAAAGGTAAGCAACACAAGACTTCTCATAAGACCAAAGCATTCAATTCTATTTCTAATCCTTTGCAGCTCTTACATATGGACCTTTTTGGACCTACAAATGTAATGAGTATTGGAAAGAAACAATACTGCCTTGTTATTGCTGATGATTTTTCCAGATATACTTGGGTCTTTTTTCTTAGGACCAAAGATGAAACAAGTGAGATTATAAAGAATCTAATTGTAAAGCTGGAAAATACAAGAGATTTCAAAGTGAAAGCAATTAGATGTGATAATGGCACAGAATTTAAGAATACTAATCGAATTGATTTTTGTGATCTTAAGGGTATTGACAGGCAGTACAGCTCACCAAGAACTCCACAACAAAATGGTGTAGCTGAAAGAAGAAATAGAACCATCATTGAAGCAGCCAGATCCATGCTTGCAGATTCAAAATTACCAATAACTTTTTGGGCTGAAGCTGTTAATACTGCTTGTTATGTTCAAAATAGAGTATTAATAGTTAAGCCTCACTTTAATACACCTTATGAACTTTTCAATAAAAGAAAACCCTCAATAAGCTTTCTAAAATCATTTGGCTGTCCTTGTACTATTTTAATTACAAGAAAACAAATTGGTAAGTTTGACTGTAAAGCAGATGATGGAATATTTGTAGGATACTCAACTCAAAGCAAATCTTACACAGTATTCAACAAAAGGCTAAGAATCATTGAAGAAAGTGTAAATGTATCCTTTAATGAAAATCTGATGAATGAACAGGGAAATGGTCCAGATTGGTTATTTAAAATTGATAATCTAACCAAATCTTTTGATGTTAATTATGATTATAATGCAGGAGATTCAAACAATCAAAACCAACAAGGAGGATCATCATCAAATGGTAGTCAGGACATTATGAAATATATCTTAGTTAATACTGATCCCACGGTTGATACTGAGGACAGTAGTAACTCTGATAACCCTAGCCTTCTTGACACCAGTAACAACTCCAACTCTCAAGATACAACTGATCCCAGTAGTAACTCAGAACCTCAAAGTTTTGATGATGAACCAAACCATAATGGTGTCAGTAACAACAATGAACCACCAGAACTTAATGAAGAAAATGTCACTACTGACACCAGTAGCAATGAAGAATCCCCACAAAATACAAACAATCAAGAAGAAACATGGACAGATGCACAAATTCCTGAATCCAATGAGTCAAACCTTGATAGTTAAATACCTGTTGACAAAGTTCCAGGAACAAGAACTGAAAAGAATCATCCTTTGGACCTAATCCTAAGTGATGTCAATTCAAACATGCAGACAAGAAGCAAATTCAATTCATCATTAAATTCAAATGTTTGTAACATCAGTCTAATATCTAATGAATGTATGTATGTATGAATGTTTTCTGTCACAGGAGGAACCTAAGAAGATTCAAAAAGCAATGAAAGACTCAAACTGGATCATAGCAATGCAAGAAGAACTTCTTCAATTCAAATTACAAGCTGTATGGACTCTTGTACCTCTACCAAAAGGAAAAAGGGCCATTGAAACAAGATAGATCTTCAGAAACAAGAAAGATGAAAGAGGTATAGTGATAAAAAACAGAGCAAGACTTGTAGCCCAAGGATACACTCAAGAAGAAGGTATTGACTATGATGAAGTGTATGCACCTGTTGCTAGAATTGAAGCAATAAGAATATTTCTGGCATATGCTTCATACAAGAAGATCATAGTCTACCAAATGGATGTGAAAAGTGCTTTCCTTTATGGGAAAATTGAAGAAGAAGTGTATGTGTGTCAACCTCCAGGATTTGAAGATCCAGAACATGATGACTATGTGTACAAACTAGACAAAGCTCTATATGGCCTTCATCAGGCACCAAGAGCTTGGTATGACACATTATCATCATACTTACTGAAGAACAATTTCAAAAGAGGTGCAATCGACAAAACATTATTCACAAGGAAGGTCAAAGATGATATACTACTGGTCCAAATATATGTAGAAGATATCATCTTTGGATCAACAAATGATCAACTGTGCAAAGAGTTTGAAGAATTGATGCAGATCAAGTTCAAGATTAGCTCAATGGGTCCAATGAACTTCTTTCTTGGACTCCAAATCAATCAAAGATCAGATGGTATTTTGATCAACCAATCAAAATATGTCAGAGACATTTTGGAGAAATTTGCAATGAAAGACTGCAAAAGTGCAAGTACACCAATGGAAACTCACAAACACCTACATCCTGATGTTGAGGGGGAGGATGTAGATGAGAATATTTACAGATCAATGATAGGTTCTTTAATGTATTATACTGCATCAAGACCTGACATTATGTATAGTGTTTGTGTATGTGCCAGGTATCAAGCAAGACCTAAGGAACCACACTTGCAAGCTGTCAAAAGAATCTTTAGATACTTGAAGGGAAAACCTTCTCTTGGTCTTTGGTATCCTCATGCATCACCATTTGAGCTCATAGCCTACACAGATAGTGACTATGGTGGTGAATGTCAAGATAGAAAATCTACTACTGGTGGATGTCAATTCTTTGGATCAAGATTGGTGTCATGGCAATGCAAGAAATAAACCAATGTTTCAACGTCAACTGCTGAAGCAGAGTATGTAGCTGCATCTGCTTGTTGTGCACAAGTTCTGTGGATTCAAAATCAACTCCTAGACTTTGGTATCTCTATTCTTAAAACTCCTATTTTTATTGATAATCAAAGTGCTATCAGTATTGTGAATAATCCAGTAAAACATTCAAAAACAAAACACATTGAAATAAGATTTCATTTTAAAAGGGATTGTAATGAAAAGAAATTAATCAAAGTAGAGAAAATTCATACTGATAATCAATTAGCCGATCTTTTTACAAAAGCATTTGATGTATGAAGATTCAGTTTCTTGGTTAGCAGTATTGGAATGATTTTAATAAATTAATTTCACAAATAAAATTCATATGTAAAGTTTTGTACAATTTTTTATATTTATAAGTATGTTTTACTATTGGTTAGTTATTACTACTGATCGTGAGTTACTCTTAAAATTTAGTACTGATAGGGTTCTTAGTAGAATTAGGTTAAGTATAGAAATAACAGTTACTACTTATGTTTTTACTACTGATACTTATTTACTACTGATCGACCGTTATCTGTAAAATACTCCATTTTACCATACTGACCCCCATGAATATAGCCGTTGGGTTATGATTCGAAGGGTATTTCGGTCATTTTGCAGGTCAATTCGAAAAATATAAATAGCTGATTGTGATTAGTTTAGCATTATCCTCTCCTCGATTCGATAAACCCTACGCTAAACCCTAATCTCTGCAAAATCCGATCAAAACCCTGCATCAGTAGCAACAAAATTCATTCCACTCATCACTCAAACTTGCAAGACCGATTGAACTCTCTGAGAAATTATCAAGTTCAAAACTCAAAATCCCACAAATGGCAACTCTAACATCCCTCGATATTAAAACAGATCTCAAATTTTCTGAATTTCACAATATGTGTGCATTCTTGAGAAATCCAGATGGTACAAAGGATTTTTGACCCATAGTTATGTTCTTGAAGAACTCACACATCAAGTTTGCACTCACCATCAACCCTAAAGCTTATCAACAACATCTTGTTGATTTATGGGAAAATGCTGAAAGGATAGAAGAATCAAATATGTCAAAAATCAAATCCGTTGTAGATGGCAAGCCAATCATCATCACTGAACAGTCCATCAGACATCATCTTCAACTGAATGATGAGTCATGTTTGTTTTCTTTACTTTAGGAAGATCTTGTTGATATTTTACAAAAAATGGGGTATGAAGGAAGACTAGATATAGTTACTTTTCAAAAAGGTCTTCTTTCACCTCAATGGAAATATCTTGTTCATACTATTCAACATTGTATCTCTCCTAAAAAGAGTACATGGAATGAGTTCAACAAGTCAATAGCTTCTGCTGTTGTTTGTTTGTGCACATGACAAGTATTCAACTTTTCAAACATGATTTTTTAAGGAATGCTTGGAAATCTATCATCTTCTAAATTTTTAATGTATCCAAGATTCATAACTCATATTTTAAACTGTGAAATTTCAAATCTCTCAACTCCTAAAAACATTTATGTTACACCAGAATTAAATAAAAAGGTGTATTCTAATATGAGAAAACAATTTAAATTTTCTGGGAAGGTTACTCCATTGTTCCAAAATATGATCTATGATCAACCCCCAACAGGAGAAGGTTCAAGTCACCCCATTGAACCCCAACCAACTCCACCACTAAATACAGCCCAAACACGACCCATTCAGTCCACTCAACTACCTGAACCAACAGATGTCCTGAATGTGTCCCAGGTACATGAAATTAATCCACAGAGTATTACTCTTCACTCTGAGGAAGACCAGACCAATGTTAAACAAATTTCCAAAACTTACAAAAGGAAGAAAACTTCCTTAAAGGACACCAGGGGACCAATTGAGTCAAACCCCAGACTCCAAGAGTTGTCCTCCAAGGAGGAGAGAGGACATGAGGAAAGGGCTCTCACTACTGATGCCCCAAAGGTGGGTGCACAGGCTAGTGAGAACATAAATAAGACCCAAACCTCGGCAACTTTAAGTGATGACTCATCTTTTGAGGCAACACTAAGAGGACCCCGGTGCCAAGAAACCACAAGGGGGGATACTACTGCTTCTTCTAGGAAGAAGAGAGTATCTAAACAACTCATTCTATCACCAAGAAGTGATAAGGGTAGAAAGAAACAAACTGAATTGACGGATAGGATGGAAAACCTAAAAGCCAATGTACCAAATGAGCCCAATGATCCACCCAAAGGGGCTGAGGGCAGTATTAAACCAAAAAAATTAACGGATAGGAAGGAAAACCTTAAAACCACTGTACAACATTGTCTGACTTTACTAAATAATCAAGGAAAAACCATGACTTACATGAAGCATTACATAAACACTCTGAACAGAAGACATAAGAGGTTTGAGTACAAGCTTCAAAGGCAATCAAATTTGATCAGAAAATTACAAAGAAAGATTGCAGATAGTGAGGCTCAACAGGTTGAGATCACTAAGGGGGAGAAAGATCAAATTCATGGAATGATTGATCAATCAATAGCAGCAGCAGCCCTCCTAAATCTAAAAGAAGTTCATGGTGAAACAGGTCAGAGTTTTGGTGAAGACCTATACAAAGAAATGAAAAGTATGGATGAGGATGTATTTGTGTCTGCAAATCAATCTCAAACGGCAGAACAAGTAAACTCTCCAATTACTACTGAAGTCATAGAGACTACTGATCCTATGGATACTACTGAAGCTAAGGATCAAGAGGTTGTTACTACTGATCATATTGAAGAAGAAGAAATACCAGTAGTAAATGCTCCAGAAGAAAATATCATGGATACTACTGATGCCCTAGTAGTAGTAACTACAACAAAAACCTCACCAGTAGTAATTGAATCACAACAGTTGGTGGTATTTGAACCAGAGACTACACCAGTAGTAACTACCTTGGTTACTACTGAAGATGAAGAAGAAATACCAGAAGTTCTTGAGCGTGAACGTACTATAATCATATCAAAACCTTCAAATCCAGAATCACAACCACTTATCATACCTGACATTGATAATAATGTGAATTGGTATGAAGTTGATGAATGTGCACTTCCTACTCACCCCAAGATACTACCACATGAATAAGATACATTTGTTCTCTCCATCAATTGTATTTACTCATGTTCTTGATATGAAATACACTCCACCTCTACTTACAGCATGTGTTGGAAAAGGAAAAGGAAAATTTGATGATGACTATCCAAACAGAGCTCTAGGTCATCACATGGTAAATAAAATGAACCATGTCAGACTTACAAAACAAGACAAATGGAAGTTGAACAGGATAAAATATCTGAGGAAAGTTGCAAAGACTCAAGCTCTTGAAGACAAGAAAAATGCTGAAGAAGAAATACTGAAAAATGCAGCAATTCAAGAGGTTGATACAAAAATTCAAGAGGTAGAAGGAGTCCTGGTAGAAGATCAAAATGCAGAGTTTGATAAACAAAGAAAAATAGAAGAAGAACATCTGAATTGCCTTGAAGATCTAGTAGCAGAATGTAAAAGAGAAAAAGCTGATCTACCAGATGAAAATTTTGAACAGAAAGCAAAAATGATTGACTACTTAAAATTAAAAGGACATAGTGCTAAGTCCTTTGGCAGAATGAAAATGATAACAATAGTAGACAAATATTGCACTGCCAAAAAGAGGGAATTAGTAGAAATTGAAGTAGAAGAAGAAAAAGACAAAGTCTTAGTTGAAATTGATCTCACAATCATACTCTCTCGAACACCAATACCTGGTGAATCTTCAAAGCCTTCTAAAAAGAGGAAAGAAACTGAATCTGAAACAGAATCAAGGAAGAAAAGTAAACAAGATATACAAGTACTTGATTGTCTTGTTGCTCCTCTACAAGATAATCCAATTATCAATTGGAGAGTTGTTGACAATGTCATAGAAGTCATAAGAGAGGACAAAACAACTCAAAGATTTTGCTGGTTGGAAACCTATGATAAGATCATGTTCAAGAAGTGACATAATCAAAGTGTTGATTATTGGTAAACCAAGAATGGCTAAGAAATCATGGAAAAACTCAGGAGCTGGATACTTGACTAAAATGATTGATGTTGCTTTCTATCCAGACAACTATCCTGAAATATTCACTAACAAAGAAAATGTTTATGCATGGAATGTACTCCCCACAGTAAACATGTATTTCTTTGAAAGAGCCAGTAAGAATTGTGAACTGTACTTGTTTGAAAAAGAATATCCACACTCAGAAGAAACAATGTACCAGATATTCACAAACACATTCATGAAACCTTATGATGCTGTAATGTTTCAAGAAAAATTCAATTACTTTGTAAAAAGAAACAGCAAATACATAATAGCTCAAAGGAAGAAGCAAAATCAAAGAACAATTGAAGGTATACAAAGAAGAGCAAAACTGTTAGAAGAACAGGAAAAGAAGAATGAAGAAGAGAAGAAACTTGGTTAATTAAAAGTGAATTAACAAGTTTAGGGGGAGATTATTGGGATATAAAACAGATATAAACATTCTAGTACTGATGCTGCAGTTAGTACTGATCAACATATATTGAAGATAGTACTGATGGGGCAGAAACACAAGATACTACTGATGATACTAATCTCGAGTTTACTACTGACGATCAAGTTTACTACTGATGTCTATTTATGATGTTGATCGAGTCCGAGATTTTAGTATAGTTTGTTATAGAATGTTTATCTTTTGTATATTGATTGTAATCGAATCCTAGAATAACTAGGTTAATATTTTAGGCTTCAAGGACTATTATAAATAGTTCCTTACGAATTGTAAACGTACGTGTGTATTGTTTTGAATTATTCAATATACATTGAAGCTTTTTGTGATTACTGTGTTCTTATTATCGTTTTATTCAATTACAGTTTTCGGTTGTTCTTAATCAAATAACAAGAGTGTTAATCCGCTGTAACTTCTCTTGTTAGTAGATCTGTGATTAAATAATCTGTTTGGTTTATTCGATCCTGACAGTTTGTACTATAAGTAAAAAAATTACTCTAAAAGTACGTTATTATTCTATACAAAAATACGCATTTTAACATTGGTGCATGATGCATTATTCGGACGTTAACGTTGTGATCAGATACGTAAAATAGTGGTTTTACATGTTCGGACAGAAATTAAGATCTCCTCCGTTAACGAAAAACACAAACATGCAACATAAATGATACAAACATGCGACATAAATGGATACAATACGTGTGGTTGTTAGTTATGCTCCAACGGTTACTTTTAACAAAAAAAATAGTATTGTTATCGTTTCATATGATTAATTATATATGCTATAATTAAAATCGAATTATACCCTAATTACACATGAGACTTTACATAAAGCTATATACTTAAACTCATGGTCCTAAAAAGCTCACAATATTGGTTTCATCAATCATCATAGCTTGTTAAGACTTGAGCTTGATATATATACAAGCTTTCCTCAACCCATTAAAAGCGCCATTGGGGGCATTGGGTGTATCCTTGCCTACTTTAGAAAACTTGTACCCCAATATTTAATCCTTACCAAACGCAGGTGTGAGGTGGCCATTAAGTAAAGATACCGCATTTTTCCTTTCATAAAAAGCGAACTTCAACCTCTCATTTGAAAATTTGGGTGTCATTGTACATCGCTCCATTTATATAACTTTAACATGTTTCATTATATTTTATAACAATGTTAAATAACCTTTAAGAATGTTAAGTCTTAAATTTGTCCAAAATTGGTCATAGAATATTTTGTATGAATTTTATTCTACAAAATAAATTATGTGCATATAAAATAACACATAATTAAATAAATTATGTGTTATTTTCTACAAAATATTTGGTCATAGAATACTTTGACCATAATAATAAAACCCATTAATTATTTAATCAATCAATTACCATATAACATAATTTTCTAAAAACGAAAAGCAATAATAAATATAAATTATTTATCATATAATTGTATTTAATATTTATCTTTTACTATTTATAATGCATTTGAAACATTTCCAAATTAAGCCTTAATTTTCAACCAATACACTTAGTATTTCGAAAAATATTTGCATTTTAAAAAATTTGACACCCTTGGAACTCAAATATGTGACATTCATGTTATTTGCAAAGGCTCTAACCAACCGAGCTATTATTACATATATTGATCACTTGACTGCAATAATATATTTACCATATTATCTTTGTTAAATTTTGAACTTTTATTATTTTATTGAGTATTGACCACCATCCACCATATAAATTTATTTTTCCAGATCAGAAATGAAGACCCATATAGCTTCAAAATGGTCCTAACCAAACATATCCCATCACTCGCTTCGCACGCACAACTCACGGGGGTGTTTTTGTCTACTGATTCGTCCGTGAGCAATTTTGTTTGGATCCTACTCTACCTAAAAAAGAAGAAGAAAACACCTACTTGGGTTAACCCATGTATCCTCGGTTCCTCTTTCTCTCTGCCTTGAGCTTCTATATTTTCTCAACAGGTTTATACTTTTATTTATTTAATTTACATTTTATGAATTATGATTACTTTTTATTCTTAATCATAATTCTGAGCTTTCTACAATTGTTGATCGATACATCGATATTGCGACAATGCAGATACATTATGTGTAACAAGAGCTCAAAGATCGGACATCGCATGCCCTGCCTCTGGAGTCAACATAAGTTTTCAAGAAAATTATGTACGTGATTTTGCCTATTAAGTTATCCTTTTTTTTCTCTAAAACAGTAAAAATTATATGCTTTAATCAAATCCAGATGTGAAGTTATGTAATTCAGTAAAACTCAGGGATGTCTCAACCATTCAAATAAACCTATGATGAATTTCATCTTTAGCGTTTATATTTATAGAATTTCATGTTGTTTTCATTAAGAATGCAATAGTTTAACCATGGCGGAACTATAAATTTCCACTAGTAGTAACTCTTGCGAGATGAAAAAAGAGGCAGGGTCAAGGGGGTTGCGCCCTTTGCAGATCTTAGAGGATCCCGTGAAACTCGGTGTTTGATAAGCTTATTAGACAAATTATAATTTAATAAGCTTAAAAGTTAAAAAAAACTTACAAGACATACACTTTGGTTTAAATTTAAGACTAGGCTTTGGGTTTAAACTGTTGGTTAATATTTGATTTTTTTTAATTGCTTTGAGATATTTAGTAGGTTTTTTACTCCAGTAATAGCATCGTAACACTAACCAAAACTCTAAAAAATTTATGTTGCAGAAAAAAATTTAGTGACTCATAACAAATCTGATAATACTTGATGCACGCGATCTAATCAACGTAGCTATTTTTTTTAATCTTACTCTATCCATAAGATAAATATTTATTTAGGAAAGAAAAAAACTTATAGTTTTTAAAAAGTCATAGAATAGTTACACTAGGCAATTAAAGACAACAAGTAACAATCATTGAAGTCACTTTCTATGTTATATATATACTTGACTTGAAACAGACAAAAAGTCCAAAAAGGTTCACGAGACTACATTTCAACATGTTCAATAAAATAGACAGGAATGCACATGAAGGGGGGGGGGGGGGGGGGGGGGGAGGGGGGGGGGGGGGGGCTCTAGTTACATTTTCTTTAGTTACTCTTAAATTTTACCTTTTGAAGTAACCACTTTTCTTTCCCCAATAATGTTTATTGGAAATAGATTATACCTTTTAACTTAAGTAAATAAGTATAACTTATTTTACAATCTAAACACTATTTATTACATAGAGTTGCGTTCGAAGACATTCTTGATTTTTATAAAATTCCGAGAAATAAATTTTAGCCATTTGATCAAAAGACCCCTTAACTACCACCATCATCAAATCATATGTGATTCAATATTCAATCACCACCATAATCAAATCACATGCGATTCCACATACAACCACCGCCGCCGACCACCACCACCACCACCACCGCCTCCGGCCAGCGCAATCACATGTGATTGGATACGCAATCACATGTGATTGCAAGCAACCGATGGTGGCCAGGGGTTGTCGGTGGTGGAGACGCTGGTCGGCAGAGGTTGGTGGTGGTGGTGGTTGGCGGTGTGAATCACATGTGATTTAATACACATGAGGTAGTGCCATGGAGGTGGTGTTGATTAGCTGAATCACATGTGATTTAATACACATGGGGTGGTAGTGGTGTCGATGTGTTGAATCACATGTGATTTTGGCGACAGTGATGATTTGGGGGTTGATTGATCCAATGGTTAAAATTTACTACTTAAGACTTTATAAAAATTATGAACCTTTCACTTATTACATAAATAGATAATACCTTTGTTTCTTCCAGACTCATTTACCCTACAACCGCGTTATATAATTCTGTTTTTACTAAAATGTCATAGTAAACAGTAGAAAACGTCAAAACATATGGAGCTGCTTTCTACTTTTCTTATTTGAAGGCAAGACTTATCTAATGACCAAAGGCCCAAAAATACATACAGCGGGCTACAATATTGAGCCCAAATAACAAGAACAGGCCTTGGAGTGGCCGAATTAAATAAGTAAATAACCCAAAACTAGAACATGGACCCAAAGGAATGCGAATTTTCCACTTCCATGGTATAGCCAGCAAAGAACATACAAGTGCTTTGTGTTTGGCAAATAAGTTTATCGTGACCTATTTATTGCCTCTGAGCTTTATGTTAAGAGACTTTACACACATGTTACCTACATATTTGTTTTAAATGGATTTAACACTCAAGCATTTGATTAAAGTATCTACAAACATGTTATAATTAATTACATTTTATTACGGAAAATTGTGTCTGTCAAAAAAATTATTCCCATTTTTTTTTTGTGTCATTATATAGGGATCTTAGCGACGACTTCTGTACCTATCTACAATGTGTAGGTAAAATACTTTAACAATTTGTGTTTGTTTTTACTTTTAGCAACACTAATTTTTTTTTATCTTTAATGAAACTTTTTGTTATTTTTAGTGGCACTTTTTTCTAAGTGTTTCTAAATGACAATTTTCATATAGTGTCCGAAGTAAAGATTATTATGAAGTACTCATTTATACTATATAATCTATCTCTCTAGCACACAAAATAAATTTATTTCTTCTTAAATTTTGTCGAAAAAGATTTATTATTTTCTTAATTTTGATGATGCCCACTTAATAAAATAATATTATTATTAAAGATAGTATTACATTACTAACAATCTCCTAAAAATAAAATAAAATAATATAAATGAATTTTTTTATGGGACAAAAGGAGGGAGTATAATGTATCTTTTGTACATGCATTGTAAACTTATTCATATAACGATAATGTTTGTTGTAGGTAGTGATGAGTAATGACATCGTGCAAATCACTCTATCAAATCCAGAAGGACATCTCATAGGCATACAATATCAAGGGATCGACAATTTGCTAGAAGCAAACAACGATGAAACTAACCGGGGGTATAAATCTCATTTGCTAATTAAACGTTCTTAATTGGCATATTAACCTTTGATTAGTGAAGAGATTTAGGGCATGTTTGGGAAAGCTTATTTAGGGTGCTTATTATATTATAAGCTTAATAACTAATAAGTCTAAATAAGCTTGAATTATAACTCCAGTTTCTAAACAATGGAAGAAATTGATTTTCTGACTTATCGCTCCTGAATTTAGATATTGGGATGTTGTTTGGAGTCCTCCAGGAAGTATCGGAACTAAAGGTACCCTAGAAAGGTACATAATATTTGTCGAATTGCTTAATATGGTAGAAGCAAATGACAAATATTGATTTTTACCTATAATAGGCTTGCGGGAACAAGTTGTGAAGTTATATTAGATACAGAAGATCAAGTAGAAATCTCATTTTCAAGAACATGGAATTCCTCCCTTGACGGAAAATTAGTCCCTCTCAAAATTGACAAAAGGTTCTAATTTCATTGTGATGATTGATAAACTTCGGTTAAGCATGTATATGAATATTCACAACCAAAGTGATCGATTAGGTATATTTTGCTTCGTGGATCATCGGGGTTTTATACGTATGCAATTTACGAACATTTAGAAGAATGGCCAAGTTTCAATCTTGATAATACGAGAGTCGCATTCAAGCTTCGAAAAGACAAGTAAATACATTCGTTTCCCTAACGTTTTGTTTACATCGAATGCTATATATTTATTATCTCGGGAAACACTCTCTCTACATCCCCTGTACCCACGTCTTTGGCATGATTAAGTATCGTTGTTAAATGGTATATCTATTTTTGTTTCAGTGATTATGTAATTTTTTGTCGCTTAATTAGGTTTCACTATATGGCGAATTCTGATGATCGACAACGGGATATGCCTTTGCCGGACGATCGGTTGCCGGGAAGAGGTGAACAATTAGCCTATCCTGAGGCAGTCCTCCTTGTTAATCCTATAGAGCCTGAGTTCATAGGACAGGTAATAATGAAGCACTCTTATAATTAGTATCAAAGCCAAAAAAAAAAACATTATGCAATTTTACACTTCATGATGTGATTGACATAGGAATCTTAAATATACTTTGTACATGTAGGTAGATGATAAATATCAATACGCTGTTGAGTTGAAGGATCTCCGTGTTCATGGATGGATATGTATGGATCCTCCGATCGGATTTTGGCAAATTACTCCAAGTAACGAGTTTAGAGTGGGTGGTCCTATTAAACCCGAGTTAAATTCTCACGTTGGACCTACAACGCTTGCCGTAAGCATTCCCTGTTTAAATTTTTAAGAAAATCATATACTTGGTGATCTCTTGTTGCTTCATAATATACAAAATAAGCATATGCTATAGGTTTTTTTGAGTACCCATTATGGTGGAAGTGAATTTGTGCTAAAGTTTGGCGAAAGGGAGTCGTGGGAAAAAGTCTTTGGCCCGATTTTTATATATCTCAATACTGTTTTGGACGGAGAAGACCCTCATACGCTTTGGGATGATGCCAAAAACCAGGTTTAGTTTTTGAAATTTTAGGAGAATTTCTTTTTATTGAAGTGTTATTTATAAAACTTGTTAATTTGTAGATGTTGGTTGAGGTGGAACGTTGGCCGTATGACTTTCCCGCTTCGGATGACTTTCAATCTACTCATCAACGGGGTACCGTTAGTGGTAGATTACTAGTCCAAGATAGGTAAAATCCTAACTAAACTGAAAAAAACGTCGTTTACTGACACAATGAAAAGTCTCACTACAAGTCAACTTATAAGTTTCCCCACTCCATGCTTGCCACGTGTCTGTCACGGTGTCATTTTGGTCGCTGCCAGAAAAATAGATTCTGGGTCCCGAGAGCCCGGATTGTACACCGTGGAGCCCGTATAGTACATGTACAAGTTTTCATCCATAACTGTGTTCTTGAAATGTATTGTGAATGTGCAAGTTTGTTGGACGCACACAAACTGTTCGATGAAATGCCTGACAGAAATTTGGCTTCATGGAGTACACTTATTAACGCATACGCTAAAGTAGGACTTATAGATAAAGCTCTGAAACTGTTTTCATCTATGGAAACCATAAGACCTGATACCCGGGCTCCACGGACCCAACACGAACCCAACAACTCAGATATAGGCACATATTTTAATATGTTTCTAACACATGTGTTTGCCTCAGCTCAATTGGTTATATTGTATTTATTTAGGTTCATAACTAGTGGTGATTGCATATCTGCAAATGGCGCTTACATCGGGTTAGCACCACCAGGTGATGTAGGATCATGGCAAAGAGAATGTAAGGTGAATTAACAATCTTTTTCTCACATTTAGTGACAGAAAAAGAGTTAATTCTTCTTTTATTTCATATATAGTTAATATTCGACCAACTATAATACTAATTAATCTTTGCTTTGCTCACTAGAAATACCAATTCTGGACCGAAGCAGATGAGGAAGGTTATTTTACCATAACGAACATACTAACCGGTGAATACAATCTATACGCTTGGGTCCCTGGATTTATTGGCGATTATCAAAACTCTACAATTATCAATATTACTTCAGGTTTTATTAATTTAAAATTAATCAAATTTTTCATTCTTGTTGAAAAAACTATAATTACTGAAATACTGACTTTAACAGGTGTAAATATTGACATGGGTGATCTTGTTTATGAGCCCCCAAGAAACGGTCCAACATTATGGGAAATCGGCTTTCCAGATCGCTCGGCGGCTGAATTTTACATCCCTGATCCTGACCCTCAATATGCTAACGATTTTCTACTCGATGATCCTAATAGGTTAATTGATAATCTTACTACTATATATTTAAAACATACTAAATTATGTTTTTAACGCTTAATATGGGTTGATAGGTTTAGACAATATGGATTATGGGATAGATATTCAGACTTGTATCCAGATGATGATTTAGTGTACACAGTTGGAGAGAGTGATTATACACAAGATTTCTTCTTTGCCCATGTTCTTAGGTACGTGATTCTTCTACGATTCGATCATTTACTTTTTTTATTTATAATTGAGTTATATTTATTCCTATTTTTCACATTTATGTAGGAAAACAAGCAATGGCACATATGAGAAGACAACATGGACAATCAAATTTAGCCTTGACAATGTGAGCGAAAGTGAACCATATATACTCCAATTAGCACTTGCTTCTGCACATCAGTCTAATTTGCAGGTACGTAACAAGTTATAGGGGCGATTTTTACACCACAGTTTTTATTGCATTTACCACAACTGTTGCTTAATATAGTTATACATTTAAATGTAAAACTTGTACCGTGAGGTGTATGAGCTTAATGTCGTGCTATAGATATGAATTCCCATAAGTTAATCTTAAATACTATGCATACATAAAGTTATGAAAAATCACGTTTAACATGCTAATCTCTTTAGGTACGTGTTAATGATTTAAACGAGGATCCTTTATTTTCAACTGGAAAAATCGGGGGAGATAACGCAATTGCTAGACATGGAATACACGGTTTATATTGGTTGTTCAGTATCGAAATACCAGGCATATGTTTATACTCTCATGGAGAAAATTCAATCTACTTAACACAAGTAAACAATCAGAGTCGTTTTCAAGGGGTGATGTATGACTATATTCGTTTAGAAGCTCCACAAAGTTCCATTATTAAAAAAATCTCTTAACGAGAATACCTTACAAAAGAAATGTATTGTTATTACTGGTAACATATGTAGTTATTGATTGTATATCGTCCAAACTTCAAGATGTATTTGTTGAAGTTCCTAAAATTATCATTATTACATTCAATATAAAAATTGGTTTTGTTAATGACAGCCCTGTCAATAAGTGTTAAAATACGTATCCTTTTGGTATTTTTGTATTTTATGTTTTGTTTAATTCCTTTACTTGGTTGTATTTCTGATTTTGTGCAGGATTGTGAAATGTTACAACTTCAGGGTTAGTCAGGTAAGTTGTTATGTTTGTTTTTAACCGAGTTTGTTGGTTTTGGTGTGCAGGAGAAGTCTTTTATTTTACAAGGTAGTAGAGTGTAAAATGTGATATTTTTCTGTATTTGTAGTAGAGAGAGAGTGAGTCGTATTCATTCAGTCAATCGATTTCATATTGAACAACTCACTTTCTCTCTCAAACTTTAGGGTTTTCTGTTTTCTTAAATCTGTAAATTTGTTCAAGAAGTGTTGAACAAATTAGGTTTTCTATTGAGTGTTTGTGATTATGTAAGTGAGGTTTCAGTTGTAATTCGTATTATGAACCATTGCAATCAGTTAAAGATGCTTTAGGTTGGCTTATTCATTGTTTGTTGTATAGATATGTTAGATCTATCTTTTTGTACATGGTATCAGAGCGCACGGTTACTGAATTTGATTCGTTCATCGATCTCTGAAGTGTTAGGGTTCGACGGTGTGTTATCGATCTCATTCGTTCTGTCTTGCTCGCGATCTGTGATTGTCGGTTGAGTTTCTGATTATAAACTCAAAATTGTGGAAGAATTGGGGTTTTCTGCTCTCTTCTCTTCATCGTTGTTAAGATCCTCGTTCGCCTGTGCATTCTCGTCCTGATTGATCGACTAGGGTTTCAAATCTGTAAACCCTAATTTTGTCAAAAGGTTCTGAGATTGAGGTCTTCTGGTTTATTCCGCTGCGATTCTTTGTCTCGATTGATTCGAGGCGTTCTGGAGAAATCACTGTAAGTCATCTGTTCCTACTCTGAGGTCGTAGCAAGTAACTTCGTTGATCGGAGGGCTCTGTGAAACGAAGAGCTTGACCTACACCAGAGATCTTGGTTAGTTGATCAGTGTGTTAATTTCTCTGTTGTTTAGGTTTGTTACCTAAGTTGTACTAACCATTTCCTTGTAGAAGAGAAGGACCTTAGTTATGCATGTCCAGACTCCATAGAGAGTTCTCGGAATCTTGCCACTGACTTGGCTCCTTGTTAGGTTTTAATCTGTGGTTTATTTTCCCTGTGATTAATTGTCTTTTGCCTTCTGTGTTTCGGTTTTTTTTAATAATCTGTTTTTTGTTGTTGTATGTTTAATTTGTTTGGTGGAGATATGGCTGATCAAAATGACCCCACCCTAATAAATAAACTTGACTTTGGTGACCCATTATACCTTCATGCCAGTGATACATCTGGAGCCCCATTAATAAACATAAAACTAAATGGTACTGAAAATTACAATGTTTGGAGTAGGTCTATGCTTCTAGCTTTAGAAACAAAAAACAAAGTTGGATTTATAGATGGTACTTGTGTTAAAAGTTTGACTAATGAGATGTTAGGAAAACAGTGGGTTAGATGTAATTCTGTTGTTCTGTCTTGGATATTAAGTTGTGTGTCTGAGGAATTATATGCTGGCCAGATTTTTAATTCTAATGCTGCTATTGTATGGGCTGAATTGAAAGAAACTTATAGTAAAATTGATGGGTCTGTTGTGTTTAATATTCACCATGAAATTAATACATTAAAACAAAATGGAGTTCCCATATCTGTGTACTACCATAAATTGAATTCTTTGTGGAAACAATATGATGCTATGATTGAGTTATCTACCTTCCAATGTGATGTTGGAAATGTTTTGTTAAATCATAATAAGTTCTTAAAGTTAATGCCGTTTTTAATGGGTCTTGATGACTGTTATTTGTCTATAAGAAGTAGCATATTATCTAGGGAACCCATTCCTGATGTCAAGGCAGTCTATGCTATTATTTCTAGGGAAGAGTCACATAGGGGTACTTCTTTTAGTGAAAACAGTAATAAAAATCAAACCTCTGCATTCATGTCTCAAGTTGATACAAAAAAGAAATTTAATAAAGGTCCTAGTTTAACTTGTACTAATTGTAATATGAATGGTCACACGATTGAAAAATGTTATGAGTTAATTGGATATCCTGCTTCATATAAAAAGAAAAAAATATTCAGAATAAAGGGAAAAATGTTTCAAATCTATCGACTTCTGAAAATTCTTCTAACTCTAATAATATGGGAGGTCTTCTTACTAGTGACCAAATTTCTAAACTGTTATCTCTTATAAGTGATGACAAGGATGGATCATCTTCAAACATTCAATCTAACATGGCAGGTGTGTTTTATAATAACAGTAATATTTTTAATGAAAAATTTTCAAAGTTTTTTAGCTATAATTCTAGTGTTAAAACAAATGAAACAATTCCTATTGGATGGATTGTGGACTCTGGTGCTAATCAACATATGACTGGTACTATAGAAGGCCTAATAAATATTGTTAATGTTGAAAGCTTAAAAATATATGTTAAACACCCAAATGGAACTCAAGCCTTTATAAAACACATTGGTAATATGAAATTAAATGAGAAAATTATTCTTTATGATGTTCTTGTTGTTCCTGAGTATTGTGTTAGTCTTCTATCTGTTCACAAATTAGCAAAAGATTGCAAGTTGTTTATAGGTTTTGATGAGTCAAGCTGTTATGTCCAGGATTTGAAAGCAACAAAGAAATTTGTGGGGACTGGTAGAGAAGTTGGTGGATTGTATGTTCTTAATGTAAGTAATCAGAACTTTAATTGTCATAATGTGACTAACTGTTTTTTGTCAAAAACCTTGGGGCATAATAGATTAGGTCGCCCTGCTGATCATGTGTTGAATGTTTTATCTGACCAACTTAAAGTAGATAAGTCCAATTCTGTTTCTCCTTGTGAAATATGCCATAAGGCTAAACAAACAAGAGAACCATTTCCTTTTAGTGATCATAAGTCCAAAGAAATAGGTGATCTTGTTCATTTAGATGTATGGGGTCCATATAGGGTTACAAGTAGAGATGGCTATAGATTTTTCTTAACTGTTGTGGATGATTATACTCGTGCAGTTTGGGTATTTCTATCAAAAAACAAAACTGAAGTGTTTGAAAACATATCAGAATTTTTTAATTTGATAAAAAATCAGTTTAACAAAACAGTTAAAGTGTTTAGATCTGATAATGGAACTGAATTTATAAATTCTCAAATGGAAATATTTTGTAAAAATAATGGTATTATTCACCAACCCACAACAAAATGGGGTTGTTGAAAGAAAACATAGACACCTTCTTAATGTAGCTAGATCTCTTATGTTTCAAGGAGGAATTCCTCTTTCTATGTGGACTGATTGTGTTTTGACTGCTGTGTATTTGATTAACAGGACTCCTTCATCTGTGCTAAATGGTAGATATCCTTATGAAGTTATATATAGTTTTAAACCTTCCTTGTCCCACCTAAGATGTTTTGGTTGTTTATGTTTTTCAAAGATTTTAAATGATGGTGATAAATTTAAAAGCAAATCAGAAAAATGTGTGTTAATAGGATATAGTTCTAAAATTAAGGGATATAAGTTGTGGAGCATTGATAATAAAACAATATTTTTCTCTAAAGATGTCCAATTTTATGAAACTATTTTTCCATATAAAATGTCAAAATTGGATCAAAATACTGTTTTTGAAAATTTAAATCATTCAAATTTTTTTGATTTGCACTTCAATGAAAAACTGGATAATCAACATGTGCCCAATGATGAAGGGGGGGGGGGGGGTGGGGGATCTGAGGATGATGGCAGTAGGCTTAATTTTCCTAGTAGTTCTAGAAACACTAGTGGGGATGTAGCCACAGTAACTCATAATGGTAATAGAGTTGCTAGTAGGTTTAATTTTCCTAGTAGTTCTTCTAGAGTTGCTAGTGAGAATGTAGCCACAGCAACTTCTAATGATGATAATGTAGTTTTGGAAACTGAGGGTCAACATTTAGATCCTGAAAATAATTTGAGAAGGTCTAATAGAACTATTGTTTTACCAAAAAGATTCAGTGATTTTGTGTTAAATAATACTACAAAATATAGTTTAGATAAAGTAGTAAATTACTCTAATCTGACTAAAGAAAATATGTCTTTTGTGAGTGTTTTAAATAAGTCAAATGAACCTAAAAATTATAAAGAAGCATGTACAGATAAAAATTGGATAGATGCTATGAACTTAGAAATGGATGCTTTATATAGAAATAAAACATGGGTTCTTGCTGACTTACCTAAAAACAGAAAGACAATAGGTTGTAGGTGGATTTATAAAATCAAGTATAAATCAAATGGTGAAATAGATAGGTATAAAGTTAGACTAGTTGCTAAAGGGTATAGTCAAAGAGAAGGTATTGACTTTGATGAAACCTTCTCTCCTGTAGTTAAAATGGTTACTGTTAGATGTGTTATCAGTCTAGCAGTTCAAAAAGGTTGGACTCTGTTTCAATTAGATGTTAACAATGCTTTTCTATATGGAAATTTATCTGAATAAGTATACATGCAGTTGCCTGAAGGTTATTTTAATTCCAGTAGTAATAAAGTTTGTAAATTAGTAAAATCTCTTTATGGGCTTAAACAAGCTCCTAGAAAATGGAATGAGAAATTAACTGAAACATTAATTGAAAATGGTTTTGTGCAGAGTTTAAATGATTATTCTTTGTATATTAAGTCAAAAGGTGATGATATGTTGATATTATTTGTCTATGTTGATGATATTGTGCTAACTGGTAATAATTCTGCTAAAATTGAAAAGTTTAAAAAATACTTGAATTCTAAGTTTATGATTAAAGACTTAGGAAAACTGCAATATTTTTTGGGCATAGAAGTTCTTGAATCCAGTAGTGGTTAGTGTCTGTCTCAAAGGAAGTATACCTTGGAATTGTTACATGAGTTTGGGTTGACAGGGTGTAAGCCTGTGGCAACTCCCATTGAAGTAAATGTGGTTATTTCTGACAGTGAAAATTCTAAAAGTGATGATTTACCTTTATCTAATTTTACTGAGTATCAAAGACTGATTGGTAAGTTAATTTATCTTACACTTACCAGACCAGATATCTCATCTCATTTACTGTAAGTTGTTTAAGTCAGTTTATGCATTCACCTTTACAGTCTCACTTAAAACTTGCTATAAGAGTTTCGAGATATCTTAAGGGTTCACCAGGAAAAGGTGTTCTGTTTAGTAAAAGTGATTCTTTTGTGTTGAGAGCATATTCAGATTCAGATTGGGGTGAGTGTCTTTCTTCTAGAAAGTCAGTTACTGGGTATGCTGTATTTCTGGGAAACAATTTAGTTTCTTGGAAAAGTAAAAAACAACCTACTGTTTCAAGATCAACAGCAGAAGCTGAATATCGTGCATTAGGTGCAGTAGTATGTGAAGTTGTTTGGTTGGAAAAACTTTTAACTAAACTGGGAATAACAGGGATGTTACCTGTTGATGTTTTTTGTGACAATAAGGCAGCTATTTTGATTGCTGCCAATCCAGTGTATCATGACAGGACAAAGCATTTCGAAATAGAGTTACACTATGTTCGAATCAAGGCTTTGGCTGGTGTTGTGAAGATTCATAAAGTTGAATCTGTGAAAAATCCTGCAGATTTGTTTACAAAAGGGTTACCTTCAAAACCTCATGAAGTGTTTTGTAAGCGGTTACAGTTATTTGACATGTTCCAAGTATCGAATTAAGGGAGGGTGTTAAAATACGTATCCTTTTGGTATTCTTGTATTTTATGTTTTGTTTAATTCCTTTACTTGGTTGTATTTCTGATTTTGTGCAGGATTGTGAAATGTTACAACTTCAGGCCGGTTAGTCAGGTAAGTTGTTATGTTTGTTTTTTAACCGAGTTTGTTGGTTTTGGTGTGCATGAGAAGTCTTTTATTTTACGGGGTAGTAGAATGTAAAATGTGATATTTTTCTGTATTTGTAGTAGAGAGAGAGAGAGAGAGAGTCGTATTCATTCAGTCAATCGATTTCATATTGAACAACTCACTTTCTCTCTCCAACTTTAGGGTTTTCTGTTTTCTTAGATCTGTAAATTTGTTCAAGAAGTGTTGAACAAATTAGGTTTTCTATTGAGTGTTTGTGATTATGTAAGTGAGGTTTCAGTTGTAATTCGTATTATGAACCATTGCAATCAGTTAAAGATGCTTTAGGTTGGCTTATTCATTGTTTGTTGTATAGATCTATTAGATCTATCTTTTTGTACAATAAGAACCGATAATAGGGAAATTATTTTTATATTTAACCCATTTTAACTCCATTATTCAAATTAAATTCCTTGTTTTTAGCAACATTTAAATTCATCCTCCAATCAGAATTAAGAATGCTCATTCTTATCCATGCTTATCTATAACCCTATAAAAAATAACTTAGAAGTATGATAGAAATTAGTTACCTAATTTTTATGTCGATTTGATAAGTGTTTTACTTTTCTTTTAACTCCGTCATACTTTCATATTTAATTCATCTTATATACAATTACCGTTCCGTAATCGTGCGCTATGAATAGTATGAGAGAGTTTTGCTATTGTACGCCTATAGTTTTGGCATTTGAAGATGAATTGGCGCCTTACATTTAATTATGTGAGGCAAAAGTTTTAGACTTTTAGTGACGTGTCATTAATCATGTATATGTGTATGTGTACACGCTAATTGATAAAATAGTTTGAGCAAAATAATTGAAGTGGATAATATAAATTTGTTTATCCATCTATAACTGACTTCTAAATTTTAAGAATTACTTATCTGTATCATTTTTAATGAATTTACAGACAACAAATATTATCATTATCCAAAACCTTAAATAAATTATTAATAAAATTCGCAGCGAAGCGTAACTATCATGACACTCGTTATAACTACACTTGTCAACAATCACAAAAAAAAAATGACAAAACAAAGCGGTGAAAACAAGGGACCGAAGTTGGTGTTCTTAACTATTAGGGACGATAAATGTACTTCAACCATAAGTAGATGGAGAGGTTATGTAACTATACTCGTATGAAAAGACCCACCTGATGGACCGGAGTGCAATACCCGATGGACCGGAGTGCAAAAACCGCCTTCAATTCTACATCGAGTACAGAAAAGAGGAGTACCCTTCTGTATAAAAAGCAGCTCTCTTCTCCAATTCAAGGTTAACCCAAACACACACGCAACAACAATAGCCCTTTTCTCGCTAATTCTTCTTCTGGGCTTTTGGGGCCTCATTCTCTCTCATACTCGCATAAACCCCCCGTTACTCTCGTTCTCGATTTTCAATTTTCAATTTACTTTGATGTTTATGAATCCCTTGTTTATCTCTACACGACCAGGTCTCTTTGTTTTTTCTCAATCGATTATCTTCGATTCGTTTGATTGTTTCATAAATTATTGATGTTTTTCGTTTTGTTTTTGCAGTATAAAGGAGTGTAGATAAGTGGAAAATAAGCGGTTGTGAAATCTTATGGCCGGTACCCTAAGATCGAGCTTGCCGTCGAGGTTACGGCAGCTTTTATCCGGTGAAGGACATATCGGTCCGAGTGTTAAGCTTGATTCTGAGACTGTAAGAATATCTCCCCTTCTCAGTAATTATATGTCTACGTCAAGTGTTTCTGTGCGGTTTTATTTGGGGTTTCGTGTTTTTTTGGTGTTAATTCCGCCTATTGATTATAATTAGGGCTACATTTTGTTCGTTTTATATGTTTTGAAGTTTTTATGCTGTTGACTGTTTAATTGATGTGAAATTAGGGTATAATATGTGGTTTGAATAGTGTGATTAGAAGGGGTTTCGTTGGTATATGTAGTGGTTTTTAATTTTGTACGTGATACAGAACAGCATGATTAGAGAATATTCCATTTGGGCTACTATTTGGAGATTCTTTTTAAATCTAGAATCAGCTTTTCAATTTTGCTGCTGGCTTGTCAACTGATTAGTTCCTTAAAAATGAATTTATTCGTTTGAATAGAAATTTTTATGATGTCATTTAATCTTCACGTATAAGTTTGTTCGGTCAGTTTTTAGAGCAAATGTTTCAAATGTTTTAGGATCATTGTTGATGGACAATACTAATTTAGTGCATTGAGTAATGATATCATTATATAAATTCGTATAACAATTGCTGATGTTTATGACTTGACAATAATGTTTTGTTTTTCGAATATCTAAAAATTATATGAATAAGAATGAGTGCTTTACTTACATTATTCCCTTTTTGCAGCCACCAAAAGTTAAGGCATTTATTGATAAAGTTATTCAATGTCCTTTACAAGACTTAGCAATTCCTCTTTCAGGTTTTCACTGGGAGTACAATAAGGTGATAAAATCATACATTTAGATCAATTTACTCTCTATAATTTGCTGAAACATTACAATTTTTTTTCAGGGAAATTTCCATCACTGGAGACCACTGTTTCTGCATTTTGAAACATATTTCAAGACATATTTGTGTACCAGGAAAGACCTTCTTTTATCAGATAATTTAGAAGATGATACTCCTTTCCCTAAGCAATCAGTTCTCCAAATCCTGCGTGTTATGCAAATCATTTTAGACAACTGCCACAACAAAAGTTCATTTGATGGATTGGAGGTATGTCCAAAATGCTCGAATAGCAAAATTTTATATCAAGTTGTGGTTTTTTCTGTCCACATTTTTCTTGAATTCCCGTGGCAGTTTTGACCCATTAACTTATGATTGAGTCAGTATGTACTATATTAAAAAAAATTATCAAAGGGGTTGAGAGTTCAAAGTTTATTTTAATATATATATAACCTCTTGAATCGCTATTTTTGTTATTTTTACTATTGTTATAATAAAATATAATTTTATTTTGTTATTAAATACTTGTTAATTATATACTCACTCCACCCCAAAATTATTGACCATTTTACTGTATTAAAATGTCCCAAAATTATTGTCCACTACAAAAGTAAGTAAATGTATAATTGTTTACCCCTAACTAAAATTATTCTTGCAAAACTCAAAGAAAGCATTTAATAACTGGTAATGGTAAAATCGTTGTTTTCTACTAAATCTAAGTTGCAATGATTATACTTTCTTAAACTGCGTGATATTATCTGCTGGACAACAATTTTAGGACAAAAGGAGTATAATTTTATGAAAGGGCTAAAAAACATTTGCAGGCAAATTTAACCCACTCTGGTCCTTGTTTCTGATTATTTTTATTTATATTTCAGCATTTCAAGCTGTTGCTTGCATCAACAGACCCTGAGATTCTGATTGCAACCCTAGAAACACTTTCATCATTAGTCAAAATCAATCCCTCAAAACTTCATGCAAGTGGGAAATTAGTAGGAATCGGTTCAATAAACAATTGCCTATTATCATTTGCACAAGGATGGGGTAGCAAAGAAGAGGGTTTGGGCTTATATTCATGTGTTACATTAAACGAAAAAACCCAAGATGAAGTATTAAGTTTATTCCCATCTGACAAACAAACCGAAACCAACCGTGTGGGGTCCACTCTTTATTTCGAGTTGCACGGTACAAGTCCTCAAAGCACGAGTGTCATCCACATTCCCGATCTTCATCTACATAAAGAGGATGATTTATCTTTGATGAAATCATTGATTGAACAGTACAGTGTTCCTATTGAACATCGGTTTTCGTTGCTGACCCGTGTTCGATATGCTCACAGTTTTCGTTCTCCTAGAATTTGCAGGCTGTACAGCAAGATTTGTTTACTTGCTTTTATTGTTCTTGTTCAATCGAGTGATTCACATGATGAACTTGTTTCTTTTTTTGCTAATGAGCCTGAATATACAAATGAATTAATCAGATTAGTGAAATCTGAAGATACGATTCCTGGAACGATCCGTACACTTGCAATGCATGCTCTTGGTTCTCAATTAGCTGCATATTCTTCATCTCATGAACGGGCCCGTATTCTAAGCGGGTCAAGTATCAGTTTTGCGGGTGGAAACCGGATGATTCTGCTAAACGTACTGCAAAGGGCGATTTCGTCATTGAACAATTCTACTGATCCGTCTTCTGTTGCATTTGTTGAAGCACTTTTGCAATTTTATTTGCTTCACGTGATTTCTACATCGAGTTCTGGGAGTGTTATTCGGGGTTCGGGAATGGTTCCGACTTTTTTACCCCTTCTAGAAGATTCCGATTCTTCACACATGCATCTTGTTTATTTAGCTGTGAAAACTTTGCAGAAATTGATGGATTACAGTAATTCAGCTGTTACTCTTTTTAAAGATTTGGGGGGAGTTGACCTTTTGACCAACCGATTGCAGATAGAAGTAGTTCGGGTGATTGGTTCAGAAATAGAAGATAGTTCAATGAACATTGGTGAAAGTTCAAACTCAATTTCAATTACAAATTTAAACCCTAATGTCGATTCGCTTTATTCTCAAAAACGGTTAATTAGGGTTTTGCTGAAGGCACTTGGGTCAGCCACTTATGCTCCAGCAAATTCGAATCGGGCTCAGGGGGCCCAAGATGTTTCTTTACCTGCCACCCTGTCAATGATCTTTCAAAATGTGAATAAATTTGGTGGTGATATTTATTCAGCAGCTGTTACTGTTATGAGTGAAATGATTCATAAAGATCCAACTTGTTATGCTTCATTGGATGAATTTGGTCTTCCGGAAGCTTTTTTAGCATCGCTAAAATCGGGAATTCTTCCTTCTTCAAAAGCTCTAACGTGTGTTCCAAATGGTATTGGTGCTATCTGTTTAAACACAAAGGGGTTAGAATCAGTTAAAGCCACATCAGCATTGCGGTTCTTAATCGATGTTTTTACTGATAAAAAATATGTAATTCCCATGAATCATGGAATTGTACCATTTGCAAATGCGGTTGAAGAGCTTTTACGCCATGTTTCTTCGTTAAGAGGTACAGGTGTCGATATGATTATTGAAATTGTGAATAAAATGGCGTCGATTGAAGACGGTAAAGATAAGTCAACAAAAGTCAACGAAATAAATCCCATGGATATGGATACTGAAGATAAAGAAAACGTGGGCCCGTGTTTAGTTGGTGGTCCTGATTCAGGCTCAAATGAAATTAGTGATGAACAGTTTATTCAGTTATGCGTTTTTCATGTTATGGTTTTGGTTCACCGAGCAATGGAAAATGCTGAAACGTGTCGGTTATTTGTTGAAAAATCGGGAATTGATGCTTTATTAAAGCTTTTATTAAGACCGAGTATAACTCAATCATCTGAAGGAATGTCAATTGCTTTACATAGCACAATGGTTTTCAAAAGCTTTACTCAACATCATTCTGCACCTTTAGCCCGTGCATTTTGCTCATCTCTTCGTGATTATCTAAAGTCAACGTTGACCGGATTCCGGGCTCTTTCGGGCTCATTTCTGCTCGACCCGAAAGGTACTCCAAACCCGGAAGTTTTTTCGTCACTTTTTCTCGTGGAATTCCTTATGTTTCTTGCTGCTTCAAAAGACAACCGATGGGTTGCTGCATTACTTCAAGAATTCGGGAATGATAGTAAAGATGTTTTGGAATTTATTGGTGAAACACATCGGGAAATTTTATGGCAGATTGCTTTACTTGAAGATGCTAAATCTGAAACTGAGGATAACCCTTCAGAATCTAACCCTAGTTCAGAATCTAACCCTACTTCAGAATCTGAAGAACAAAGATTCAATTCGTTTAGGCAGTTTCTTGACCCGTTACTGAGAAGAAGAATGTCGGGATGGAGTTCTGAATCACAGTTTTTTGATTTAATTACTTCATATAGTGATTTATCTCATGCTTCTGGTCTTCCCCGACATCTTGGAGCCCGCCAATCACCGCCACCTGGCACTTCAGATGGTGCTGATAAACAAAGATCGTATTACTCTTCTTGTTGTGATATGATTAAATCACTCTCGTTACATATCACACACTTGTTTCAAGAATTAGGTAAAGCAATGTTGCTTCCTTCTAGAAGACGCGATGACATGGCGACAGTTACTCCCGCTTCAAAATCAGTTGCTTCTACATTTGCTACAATCACATTGGATCATATGAACTTTGAAGGCCATATGAAACCTACTTCTGGTTCAGTTTCATCATGGTCGCCAAAATGTCGGTATTTGGGTAAGGTTGTCGATTTTATCGATGGAATTTTGTTGGAAAAACCCGATACTTGTAACCCCGTTTTGTTAAACTGTTTATACGGCCGTGGTGTAATTCAAGCCGTTTTAACCACTTTTGAAGCTACAAGTGAGTTGCTATTTACAGTCAACAGAACTCCTGCATCACCAATGGAGACAGATGAAGGAGCCCAAAAGCCCGAATCAGAAGAAACAGTTCGTTCATGGATAGATGGCCCGTTAGCCAGTTATGCTAAATTAATGGATCATTTAGTGACATCATCATTTATATTATCTCCATTCACGAAACATTTTCTCACACAACCACTTGTAGATGGTGACATCACATTTCCAAATAAAGCCGAGGTTTTCGTGAAAGTTCTTCAATCCATGATTTTGAAAACCGTACTATCCGTTTGGACACACTCACAGTTTACAGATTGTAGCGATGAGTTCATTGCTAATGTAATCTCGATTATTCGTCACGTTTTTTCGGGAGTTGAAATGAGAAATGTGACCAATTTGGGCCCGGGGTCACGGCCCGTGGGCCCGCCGCCAAATGAAACGACTATTTCCACAATTGAGGAAATGGGCTTTACTCGGGCGCGGGCTGAACAGGCTTTGAGACAAGTGGGGTCCAACAGTGTGGAATTAGCAATGGAATGGTTGTTTTCACACCCAGAAGAAGTTCAAGAAGATGATGAATTAGCTCGTGCACTTGCAATGTCTCTTGGTAATTCTGGAACCGAGGCAAAAGATAGTACTTTGACCAATGAAGATAGTCAACCGATTGAAGAAGAAACTGTTCATCTGCCACCAGTTGACGATTTGTTGTCTACCTGTAAGAAGCTTCTAGAAACAAAAGATTCTTTATCCTTTCCGGTTCGGGATCTTTTATCGATGATTTGTTCTCGAGATGATGGTCGGTACAGATCTGATGTTGTATCGTTTATTCTAGAACAAGTTCGACTCTGCAGTGTTGATTCTTATGATGGAAAGCATAACATGTTATCATCTCTCTTTCATGTTCTTGCTTTAATTCTTAACGAAGATAAAGATGCACGAGAAGTTGCTTCAAAAAGCGGTTTGGTTAAAGTTGCAGCAGACCTTTTATCTAACTGGAATTCACGTGATAATAATAATGATAATGAGACAGTTGTTCCCAAATGGGTGACAGCAGCTTTTCTTGCTGTTGACCGGTTATCTCAAGTTGACCAAAAGTTGACTGCGGATATCTCAGATCTGTTGAAGAAAGATGATGTCAGCAACCAGAATTCTATAGTGATAGATGATGAAAAGAAAATTAGCTCGCAAACAGGGTTAAATCTTATCAATGAAGATGAACAGAAAAGATTTGTTGAAATATCGTGTGGTTTTTTAACAAAACCACTTCCTGCTGAAACAATCCATGCTGTTTTACAGTTATGTTCAACACTAACAAGAACTCATTCAGTTGCTGTTAGTTTTCTAGAAGCTGGTGGTTTACCTTTGCTGTTATCTTTACCGACAAGTAGTTTATTTGTCGGTTTTGATAACGTTGCTGCTACTATTATTCGACATATTCTTGAAGACACCCAAACTTTACAACAAGCAATGGAAACTGAAATTAAACACAGTGTTATGACAGGTGGCCAACGACAGTCAAACGGAAGACTCACACCCCGTAATTTTCTGTTAAATTTGAGCTCTGTTTTTTCACGGGATCCTGTGATTTTCATGCGGGCTGCACGGACTGTTTGTCAAATTGATATGATTGGGGAACGACCGTTTGTTGTTTTGCTAAAAGATAAATCAAAAGAAAAAGATGAAAAAGATAAGGCCAAACTTACGGATTCAAATACCAAGAATGCAAAATCTCATCGAAAACCACCTCAAAGCTTTACTACTGTAATTGAGCTGCTTTTGGAGTCTGTAATTACATTTATACCCCCATCAGAAGATAAAGCAGTAACAGGGGAGAGTTCTTCAGTTGCAGATATGGAAATTGATATTAATTTGAATAAAAACAAGGGGAAGGCTATTGCTTCAGGATCTGAAGAAATTGCCAAAAATGGGAAGGAATCGTCTGCATCTTTGGCTAAAGTTGTGTTCATTTTGAAGCTATTAAAAGAAATTCTGTTAATGTACGGCCCATCTGTTCACGTTCTGTTACGAAAAGATGCTGAACTTAATGGAATATTCCATCACATTTTATGTAAATTTCTTCCCCATTTAAGAAGTTCAAAACAAGAAAAAAAGGAAGCAGATTGGAAACACAAATTAGCGTGCCGTGCTAGCCAGTTCTTGGTGGCTGCTTGTGTGCGGTCTACAGAAGCAAGAAAGAGGATTTTTATCGAAATTAATAACGCGTTTATCGATTTTGTTGATAATTGTAAAACAAATCGACCTCCTGGAAATGATATTCAAGCTTTTGTTGAATTACTTGGGGAAGTATTGGCTGCACGCTCGCCTACTGGATCATCAATTTCGGGTGAAGCTTCGGTTACATTTATAGATGTTGGTTTGGTGAGATCGCTTACAAAAACTTTACAAATTCTGGATTTAGATCATGCTGATTCGGTTAAGATTGTACCTGGGATTGTTAAAGTTTTGGAATTAGTAACTAAAGAACACGTTCATGCTGCTGAAGCAAATTCTGCAAAAAACAATAATCCAACAAAAAATAATGATCATGATCAACGTGAAGGAACAGATAATAATGTTGGTGATACATCTCGGTCAACCGAAACTGCATCTTTACCTAACCAAGAATCTGCACCCACAGACGTAATTTCGTCTTTTAGTGCTGTGCAGACTTATGGTGGATCTGAAGCTGTTACAGAGGATATGGAACACGATCAAGATATAGTAAATGAAGAAGACGATTACATGCATGAAACGTCTGAAGAAACAACACGGGCTATTGAAAACGGGCTCGGGTCAGTCGGGATCCGGTTTGAAATCCAGCCCGATATCCGGGAAAACCTCGATGAAGACGATGAAGATATGTCAAATGATGAAGAAGATGAAGTTGATGAAGAAGAAGATGATGATGATGATGATGACGATGATGATGATGGTGGGCATAACGGGTTAGAACAAGATCATCATCATCATTTGCCACATCATCCTGATACTGATCATGAGATTGAAGATGAGTTTGATGAAGATATGATTGAAGAAGAAGAAGAGGATGATGAAGAGGATGATGAAGATGATGAGGGTGGAGTTATTTTGAGGTTAGGTGAAGGAATGAATGGGATAAATGTGTTGGATCATATTGAGGTTTTTAGTAGGGACCACAATTTTAATAATAATGATACAATGCATGTTATGCCTGTTGAAGTTTTTGGCTCTAGAAGACAAGGTCGTGGTACGTCTCAAGCTTTTGGTTCTGTGCCAACTCAGCATCCACTTTTGATGGAACCTTCTTCTTCACGTTCAGCTTCTTCCAGACAAACAGGTAACTAACTCTTATCTTATTAAGGGTAATTTTGTCATTTCATTGATTTTTGTGCTGTGTTGTCTTCCTAGATAATTCTCGTGAGGGGTTTGAGAGAAATTTGGAATCATCATCATCACGATTGGATTCAATTTTCCGGTCTTTAAGAAATGGGCGACATGGGCAGCATGGAAACCGTCTCAGCATGTGGACCGATGACCCACAAACTGGTGGATCTAATTCATCCAGCTTTCCTGCAGGCCTTGAAAATCTGTTGGTTTCTCATCTAACACGGTCAACACCTGAAAAAGCTTCAGATCAAGACAAAACAGTTGATGGTCAACCGAAACCCGAGTCTAGTCAACCCCAAGAATCATCTGGAATGGTACCCGAAACAAATCCTGACAACAATGGTGCAGGTGATCAAGTAAGCACACCAACAGTCAATGAACCGGTCAATGACGATACACAAGCTGGTCAAATGCAGTTTGACCAAAATGATGGTGGGCCCCGTGATGTTGAAGCTGTGAGTCAAGGAAGTAGTGGAAGTGGGGCCACTTTAGGTGAAAGTCTCAGAAGTCTTGATGTTGAGATCGGTAGTGCTGATGGTCATGATGACGTGGCAAGGAGAGTAAATTTCCCGGTCAACACCACTGTGAGAGATGCATCTCTTCATAGTGTCTCTGAGGTTTCTGAAAACCCTGGTCAGGAAACTGACCAAACTGCCCCTGGTCAAGATGCGAACCGTGACGGTTCTACTGGTTCGGGTTCTGCACCGATTGACCCAGCGTTTCTGGATGCACTTCCTGAGGAGTTACGGGCTGAGGTTCTTTCGGGCCGACAAGGCCCAGCGGCCCAACCACCAGCTTCCAATGATGAACAACCACAAAATGATGGAGATATTGACCCTGAATTCCTTGCAGCACTGCCCCCAGATATTAGGGCAGAAGTTTTAGCACAACAACAGGCACAAGGGGCAGCTCACCGGGCACAAGAATTGGAAGGTCAACCCGTAGAGATGGATACCGTATCTATAATTGCTACATTCCCGTCAGAACTAAGGGAAGAGGTATATATTTTTCTTGGGTTATTTATATTTTAAACCTCAAACTTTAATTTTCTTTTTGACCCCTCAAACTTTTTACTAATCTCTGTTTACCCCTCAGACTTTTACTAATATTCTGTTTGACCCCTCAAATTTTTTACTAATTTTCTGTTTACCCCCGACTTTTAATAATATTTGGTTTTACCCCTCACACTTTTACACCCCATACTTTTGTTGAGATGCACTCCCTCCGTCTCATTTTTAAATGTCCATATTACTATATCGGGTTGTCCCTAATTAAGTGTCCACTTCCAAAAATAGAGTGGTATAATACTATAATTAACTAAATTACCTATTTTACCCTTATATGATTATGATGGACAATATTAAAAGTTGCTGAAAAGATACATAACCACTAGTGAAAAAAGCTACTGCACAAAAGTTTGAAAATGAGAACACAATTAATTCTTTTTTCTCCATATAGTTCTAAATTTTATATTGATATATGATGATTTTTTATTTTGTACGTGTATATTTATTCCAGGTTCTTTTAACATCATCTGATGCGGTTCTTGCAAATCTTACACCTGCTCTTGTTGCGGAAGCAAACATGTTACGAGAACGGTTTGCTCGTAGATATAACCGGACACTTTTTGGAATGTTCCCAAGAAGTAGGAGAGGTGAATCTTCTAGAAGAAATGATGCCGGTGGATCTAGTTTAGATAGAACAGGTGGAACTATTAATCGTAGGTCACCTGGAAATAAGCCTGTTGAAACTGATGGAGCTCCTTTAGTTGATAAAGAAGATCTTAATGCCATGATCCGGTTGCTTCGTGTGGTTCAGGTGATGAAAATTTCAACCCGTTTACCTACATATGGTTTGGTTTTGGGTTATTGGTCAAACCTAGTGTATTCTAATGCATAAAACCTTAAAAATTGGTTTATTGAAGTAAATATTACCAATATAGGCTACTAAAAGTCCCAAATTTGACAATGTTAAAAATTGGTTTATTGAATTTTTTTTGTACCATGCATTGTCAAAATTGAGATATTTTAGCTTTCTTGGCAATTTTAGCTTCACTAAATAAAGTTAACTTTTTTGCTAATTTTTATTTTCTGCAGCCATTATATAAACCACAGCTTCAGAGACTCCTGCTGAATTTATGTGCTCACAATGAAACACGTTCATCAGTAGTAAAAATATTGATTGATTTATTAATGCCTGATATAAGAAAGCACGAAAATAGTCCGAATACCGGTGAGCCATCATATAGACTTTATTCGTGCCAGAGCCATGTCATGTATTCTCGTCCTCAATCCTTTGATGGTAAGAAACAGTTTCATTTCAAATCTTTCGTTTCTTGAAACAAATAATAATATTTATGTAATTTTAGGTGTTCCTCCATTGGTTTCACGGCGTGTTCTAGAAACTCTGACATATTTAGCCAGAAATCACACATTTGTTGCAAAACTTCTGCTCCAATTTAGATTCCTACCCGAAAAGGTTGATAATTCTTCTCGTGGAAAAGCAGTTATGGTTATACAAGATAGTGAAAGTGATAAGCAACAAGAAGCCATAGCAATGCTGTTGAGTCTGTTGAATGAACCGCTTTATTTGAGAAGTATTGCACATCTTGAGCAGTTGCTGAATTTGTTAGATGTGATTATTGATAATGCTGAAAGCAAGCAACCTCAAGCTCCTGTGTCTGTTACTGAAGAATCACCTGATGCTAATAATAATAATAATAATAATATGAAATCACCAAAAGCTGATAATTCTTCTTCATCTTCTGGTGCAATTACTGAATATGATTCTCATGCTGTTTTACTCAATTTGCCGCAACCAGAATTGCGTCTTCTTTGCTCACTTCTTGCACGTGAAAGGTACCAGATTACTACTTTTTTACTTGACCCGACTCGACCCGACCCGGTCGCAAGTAAGCGGGTCGAAATTGTGCTTGTAAATTTGTACCTAAATATCTTTTTTTCTTTCTTTCTTCAGTTTGTCGGATAATGCGTATGCACTTGTGGCTGAAGTACTGAAGAAATTAGTTACAATCGCGCCACGTCACTGTCACTTATTCATAACAGAATTATCTGATGCAATGAAAAGCCTAACAACTTCAGCAATGAATGAATTACAACGATTTAGTGAGATTGAAAAAGCACTTATTACAACCACAGCTTCAGATGGTGCAGCAGTTTTAAGAGTCATACAAGCTTTAAGCTCACTTGTTACTTCACTTAATCAAGAAAAAGACGAAAAACACGATCAAACGGCTACACTTTCTCTTGTTACCGACATTAATTCGGCTCTAGAACCATTGTGGACAGAATTAAGCACATGCATAAGCAAAATCGAGAGCTATTCCGACACGCTGTCATCTGATGTTGCTGACTCATCAATGCTGACATCAGCAAGACCTTCTGGTGCAATGCCTACACTGCCAGCTGGCACTCAGAACATCTTACCCTACATTGAATCTTTCTTTGTGATGTGTGAGAAGCTGCACCCTGGTTCGCCACAAGAGTTTGGTGCCAATATTGATGAAGCAACCACTTCGGGAAAAATCGATGAAAAACACGTTGTATTTGTCAAGTTTTCTGAAAAACATAGGAAATTATTAAACGCTTTTATTCGACAAAATCCTGGATTACTTGAAAAATCATTCTCACCTATGCTTAAGGTCCCACGTTTGATTGATTTTGACAACAAACGGGCTCATTTCAGATCTAAAATAAAACATCAACACGATCATCATCATAGTCCTTTGAGAATCTCAGTGAGACGAGCATATATTCTAGAAGATTCTTATAATCAGCTGAGAATGCGGTCAACTCAAGATTTGAAAGGTCGGTTGACCGTTCATTTTCAAGGGGAAGAAGGTATTGATGCAGGTGGACTTACAAGAGAATGGTACCAGCTTTTATCACGGGTTATTTTTGATAAAGGAGCTCTGCTTTTTACAACTGTTGGAAATGATGCAACTTTTCAACCAAATCCAAATTCTGTTTATCAGACTGAACATCTTTCATACTTCAAGTTTGTTGGTAGAGTTGTAAGTGATTTCATAACTAACTTAACTATCTTTTTGGAAACAGAATTATGTTATTTATATATTATTAATGATTTTGACTGGAATGTAGGTTGGGAAGGCATTATTTGATGGTCAACTGCTTGATGTTCATTTTACAAGATCGTTTTACAAACACATTCTTGGTGCTAAAGTTACATATCATGATATTGAAGCAATTGATCCTGGATATTTCAAAAACTTGAAGTGGATGCTTGAGGTTTGTTTTTTTTTATATATATAATTTTTGTTCTCGTGCTTTTTTTTTAAAAATTAAATGCTAATTGTTTGAAATTGTTGTAAACAGAATGATATCAGTGATATACTAGATTTAACATTTAGTATCGATGCTGATGAAGAGAAGATGATACTCTGTGAAAAATCTGAGGTAATGTAAATACAGATTATTAACTGATTTAATAATGTTAATTTAATAATTAAAAATATGATTTTATTTAGGTTACCGACTATGAACTAATCCCTGGTGGAAGAAATATCCGAGTGACAGAGGAAAATAAATATAAATATGTGGATTTAATTGCTGAGCATCGATTGACCACTGCTATTCGTCCTCAAATTAACGCTTTCTTGGAAGGATTTAATGAGTTAATTTCTCGGGATTTAATTTCCATCTTTCATGATAAGGAATTCGAATTGTTGATAAGTGGGCTTCCAGATATCGACTGTGAGTTCCTTATATATTTTCTTCTTATAAATGTTAAATTATTATTTAGTCTAAAAAAATAAATAATAAAATAAAATAATAATAATAATTATGTTGATTTCAGTGGATGATTTGAAAGCAAATACAGAGTATTCTGGTTATAGTGCTGGATCTCCTGTTATCCAGTGGTTTTGGGAAGTTGCTCGAGGCTTTAGTAAAGAAGACAAGGCCCGTTTGCTGCAATTTGTCACGGGTACCTCAAAGGTATTTTTTATATTTTTTATTTTCTATATTTAATTTAAATTTTCTGCTTTATTTAATTTGTGAATGTTTTATTGCAGGTGCCTTTAGAAGGATTCAGTGCTTTACAAGGCATTTCTGGATCTCAAAAGTTTCAAATTCACAAAGCATATGGAAGACCTGATCATTTGCCCTCAGCTCACACATGGTAACATCTTGGCGTTCTTTTTCTTTTTTTAAAATTTGGGTTTTTTAAGTATTATTTGGATTGATAATTAATTATGATTTGAGTTGTTTGTGAATGCAGTTTCAATCAGTTGGATATACCAGAGTATCCTTCAAAGGAGCATTTGGAAGAGAGACTGTTGCTTGCAATTCATGAAGCCAATGAAGGATTTGGTTTTGGTTAAAAAGAGATGTAGATAAAATCTATATTTTTCAAAGTAAAAATCATGCATCTATTCTATATACATGTGTTTTGTTGGTTGCTATACTGTACAGCTTCAGTTTTATCAAATTTTAACCACTTTTTTCTTTATTATTTGGCGGTTGCCAATTAGTTGGATTTGTACATTGGAACAGTTTATTATCAACTGTCTTTGCATATTATTCTTCCATATCATCAATATGCTTTACCTAATTGTTTTTGTTTATTTTCCATCTTTATTCATCAGGGCTGTCTATTTGTACACAAAAAATTGATAGATTCCAAACTAGTTCCATGGCCTATAAGCATCATCATGTGTGGTCCCCTTGGATTTTTGAGGCTTTGTTTCTTAATATTCATGTACCTTCAAGTTTTATTATGATTATCTATATTTAGGCATTAATATTATCATATATTCTCAATATTTTGAATTTCACAAACACGACACAAATTGCTTTCCGTGTTCAAGGACCACTGCTGCAACAAGAAATGGAGGGATCAAATCTGCACATTTCTTGCAACCCACATGAACCATTTATGTAATTTACTCTTCTACAATAGGGATGAAATCAGGTCCGGAACCGACCCGGATGGACCCGGACCCGAAATACCCGAGACCCGATTTAGGAGGATTCGTAGACCCGAGAACCGAACCGTTTTATAGTATACGGTTCCGGGTTCGGTTCGGGTAAATCGGGTATAGACCCGATTGGAACCGAAATAGTAATTGAAGCCATTTTTTGGTGTTTGTATCATATTTGTTAGTCTATACATGTAATATTATAATGATTTATAAGTAACAATTTTTTTATTAATATGAAACAAACACTATTAATAGTATTATACCACAACAAATTCCAAGTACATAGTTAATTAATTTCGGTTCTGGGTCTGAGACCCGATTTGTTCCATACCCGACGTACTCGGACCCGATTTACCCAGACCCGAAATACCTGATACCCGATTTCTCGAAGATATTGGACCCGATACCCGAACCGATTTTTAGTAATCCGGTTCCAAACGGTTTCGGTTTCGGTTCCGATTCGGTACGGGTATGATTTCGGGTTTTCGGTTCTATATCTCATCCCTATTCTACAAGATAAGATTTGAATGAAGACGTATTCGTGGAGAGAAATGTTATTTAGACTTACAAAGTGAACCTACTTAATGATATGATACCATATAACATGTGTCTTTTAATTTTTATGACCCTCATTACTCTATTCAGGGTTAATCCAATCGATTTTTAGGCGTGCTAAAACTTTAAATAGGAACCAAGTGGGCTAGCTCACTTGGCCACCAAGCTTGTCTTGGGGAGATTTTCCCTAGGTGGTCATGGGTTCAAACCCTGATAAAGGTGTATTCTAACTAGGTGATACTAATTTCTAACCACTAACATATGTAATATTTGCCGGTTCAAAAAAAACTTTAAATAGGACCCATTAAGTAACTTTTTTTCCAAATAAGTAATTTTTTTTCTGTCAAATTAAAATTGTCGTCCCAATCTCCAAGTTATATATCAGGCCTTTTCTTTTGTGCCCTTTCCGCTCATTTTCAATATTTTATTTTGCTTGGCTTTATTTAAGTGGACCCTAGGCCGTTGCCTTGATGACCCATGCCCAGAACCGCTCTTGACTCCATTAAATTTGTCAAGTACTATCATATCATCAAATATATTTATATGTAGGATTAAATAACATTTCTTATGCACGACACCATAAACAATCGAAATTATTTAGAAGTGGGCCGAATTGTTAGACTGTGTTCAAGCTAATTCAAAGCTGTGGCTCAGGGACTATTATACTTAGAATAATCAGTAGTTAAATCTAACATATTAAAAGTTTAAAACCTTCAAAACTACATTCAGAAATAGGGAAAAAGTGGTCAACATGATCACAACTACAGAACACGATCATGGACTTCTTTATGTCAAGAATGGTATTGACAAAAGCAATCCCTATACTATCGCCTTATTGTACGAGGTGCCTTTTATCCATCATTTACATGTTTATTCAAATATTATATATATTTCTTTTTTAACGACAATAAATGGGATTATGTGAAATAATTTTGGCAATATCATCACTCATCATCCTTACCAAAGCCACCAACAAATATATAAAAAGACCACACTAGCAAGAGGGGTGCACAACATAAATTGCATTATTATATAGAAACTTTTGAAGTCAAACATTTAGCCCATCACAATTAGCACCAACATTTAAAGTCAAAACTGAATCTTTTTAAAAACATTGGATGTGAGTGGGTTGATTTAATTTAGGAAAATGATAATGACAGCCCTAAGGGCTGTCACTAAGAAGTCAAGACACGCAAAAAAAACTTGTACAATAATCAATAACCGCCCCCTGCATTTTAGGAATCAACCCCCACCACTGAATGTACAAACGATTTATGCATGTAACCACCTCTTAATGACAGCACTAAGGGCTGTCATTAACAAAACCTTTTAATTTAATTGTCAAAGTCTGTCTTAGGCAAAATGGTTTTTGAGCCATATAAGTACTCAAAGGTAGTAATGAAATGCGACATCATTTAAAAGAAATTTCCATTATAATATTGCGATATTTTTTAACGTAATTTAATTTACTTCACTTTATTTCTACCAGAACTGGAACTCCAATTTTTAACTTATGAACAAACACCACAAATTAATACCACTATATAATATTTACAAACTTGGTAAATGCTATTTATAAGAATATTTGTTTTTTTTTTTTGGTTTTATTAAGAAATGAAAAAATTATATATATTTAATGAACTAATGTTATAAAAGAAATAAATTATGTAAAAAATACGATCAAATTAATAAGTTATGATATAAAGGCATGTTTGGGAAAACTTATTAACGAGCTTTTTGAGCTTATTAGCTTATCAAGCTCAAATAAACTTGAATTTCCAAGTTTATTTGAACTTAATAAGTTTAAAAGCTTCGTTAATAAGTTTCCTCAAACATGCCATAAATTGAAGGTGCCATATTGTAAAACCTAGTTATAAAATAATCACCTAAAATACGCCTTTCCTAGATCACCACACTCTTAGGCAAGTATGACCTAATCGTGAGCAATATAGTTCAGGTAAGTAAATTCGGGTATATTCGTCTCCACAGGGAACAATTAAGCTGATTATGTAAGATAAAACTAATTAATTAAACTGAACAAATAACAAAAAGGGGTCTTCATTTGAGACATTTTTATTTGCAAACTGCATAATAAAACTAAAAGTGGTTGTTTAAGCTGAACAATAGACTGAAAATGAAGAGAATGTGTTTCGATATTAAGGAGGATATTCACCGTGAGTCGAATCCGTTAGGTCTAGGTTTGATTTTTTTAAGAACCGATTTAATTCATGTTCTAGGAGTTTAAGGAACTAGATTTCTCTCAAAACCTTACAATGAATCTAATATGATCTCTAGGAATTTCTTCTCAAGAAACCTATTTAAATTCACACTCCTGCTTGTTACTTCTAACTAGGTCCGGCTTTTCGAGACCTTCTAATCCTAGGAATTTCTTCTCTAAAGATCAGACTCTAAGTTTCACCTAGGTTATTGATATCAAATCTCGGACCCCTATTTCTAGTGAGTCGCTGACTAGGTCAAAAGGTATGAAAAGTCAGGGGAACTACTAGATCAATTCAATGTTGTCAATGTAACACCGTAATTTTCATGCCAATTTTTTTTTTTAAAACACGGAAGCGTTTAAACTAATTAATTTACAGACGATGTAAAAGTAAAGTAATTTAATATTTACAAAACGGTGTTATAAACTTTCGGGCTCGACTTGAAAAAAAAAACTATCTTTATGATTTGGTCATCCATTCCTAATCAGAGCTTCCCAAAAACCTACAAAAGAATCAACACAGTGGGATTTTAGCACAAAGCTAAGTGATTGAAACTATAACATTTTATAATGTCTAAATCCAACAATTTCGATTCACAATCTCTATCACTTAATCACATATAACGAGAGGTACGGCGGTTTTGCGGAACCTTACAACTGTTGTGGGCCTAACAACAGCTTACCGATAGCCCTTTACTCATTAGCAATGGTAAAGCTTCCTTAAGACACAACGAATATGCCAAGGTACAATTACCGTTATCTAACAGTAAACGAAAGCCCAGCCACCCAGTCAAGCTGCCTCTATACTTTTCCATGTGCACATATCGATTAATTAACACATAGCCAGTTAATTAACATTAAACCATACTGTATAAATCACAACACAAAGTTTTGCAGCCAAACAACAGTCCCGTCACAAAATTTCTGCCAAACGACAAAAATTTCTGCCCACGCCAAAAATTCGCGTCGTGAAAAGTTCCGAGTTCGCTATTTCGAGTTTCTGTTTGGTTTTGGTTCGTCCCAAAAATGTTTGCCCTTTTCGTCCCAAAAATTTCTGCCCTTTTTGTCCCAAAACGTTCTGCCCGGTCAAAAATTTTCCAAAACCAAACCAAACAAATTGCAACCTAAATCATTGCAATTAAACAGTACAAAGGTTATAAATCCACTCACCTTTGCATATACGAATCCACACTCAGTTGTCTTATATCACTGAGTCTTCTCCTTTCCTTTTCCTGCTAACCGAAACAATACCCGAATTAGTACCATTTCAAGTCAAAATATACATAAACTTTAAACTCAACTTGAAAATAATTCTTACGCTTATTAGCAAACAATATATGTACATATAACATCTTTGACTTACTCAAAGTCAAATTCAAACTAATAACTTGTAGTTACACAATTAAGGTATTATTTTGACCCAAACGGGTCAAAACCCAACTTTTAACTTACAACCAACCAAATGTGTGTTCTTTAAACCACGATTGCTATTTTACATCTTTTACAACTATACATAATCAACACAATACAATTTCCAGATTTGACTTTAAAAAAGTCAAACTATACCATTGCCAACTTACTAACTTTTGCCAAATACCACCAATTTATCAATTCAATGTAACTACTAGTTATTAATACAATTATAACACTAATTGCAATCCTAAACAATCACAAATCACAGAAATCATCATCTCCAAAATTAGGGTTCTTGACCCAAAATCACCAATTATAAATTATGTTCAATTTGGATGTTTCAATCATTCATATAGCATCTAAATCACTTCTCTACTATAAGCTAATTAATAGAAATCATCAATTTTCAGTTTTCACATAAAACCTACCAAGAACCCTAACCCTAGTTCTTCCACTTGATAAAAATGCTTAAAAGCTAAAACCCTAACTAAAGGGAAGATTACTTACTTTAATCCTTCACAAAACGAGATTAAAACTAGAACAAGGTTGGATTTTAAGCTTCAATTTGAAGAAAACTAAAAAGATCAATATGTAAATGTTTTTGGTGTGTGCGTGGGTGACGAGAGACGAGAGAGAGATCATGAGATAAAGATTGAGACTAATCTGCCTAAAGTCCATCACATAGCACGTGTAAGTCATAAAGTGGTTTTCTTTTTTTAATAAAACAGTATTATACTAAAATACGATATTTAATTTGGAACCATAAACGAACTCTGTTCATAAAACTAAAAATACCACTAGAAACCCGGTTCAAAAGTTGAACCAGATATATAAAAATCATATTAATATATATCTATCTCAGTTTTGCTAATTTTTAACCTCGTGGTTAAAAATTCTAATAAATCTAATAAAATTCTATAAAATTCTAAATAATAAAATAAAGTTACCGATAACCTTAAAAATGCTGGGCCGGGTCTCAGGGTGTTACAAATCTCCCCTCCTTAAAGAGATTCCGTCCTCGGAATCTCAACACGTTCAAATAAACCCGGATAACGATTCTTCATATCTTCTTCTGTCTCCCACGTTAAATTCGAACCTAAACTATGTTTCCACTTTACCAATACCATCGGAATCTGCTTCTTTCTTAACTTAGTAACTTTTCGATTTAATAACTCAACCGGTTCTTCGACTAACCTCTTTTTCATATCAACTTTCAAATCCCGTATCGGTAACACTTGATTTTCATCTTCAACGTGACATTTTCTCAAATAACACACATTAAATGTGTCATGAATACCCGCTAATTCCGGAGGAAGATCTATTGCAACCGTTTGATCATTAACTACTCGGCGAATCGGAAACGGTCCAATATAGCGTGGTGCTAACTTTCTTCGTTTCCCGAACCGTATAACCCCTTTCTATGGTGACACTTTCAAATATACTAACTCACCTTGTTCAAACGTAACCGATCGACGTCGGGGATCCGCATACATCTTTTGTCTATCTCGAGCCGCTTTCAACTTCTCTCGGGCTATTTTCACTTTCTCGGCGGTCATTTCAACAATGTCGGGTCCGGCATATTGCTTTTCCCCAGCTTCTAACCAACAAGTAGGTATTCTACACCGACGACCATATAACATTTCATACGGTGGCATTTTAATACTTGAATGATATGTGTTATTGTAAGCAAATTCCACCAACGATAAATGTGTATCCCAAGATCCACCATATTCCAAAACACATGCTCGTTGCATATCTTCGAGAGTTTGTATCGTCCTCTCGGTTTGCCCATCGGTTTGTGGGTGATATGCGGTACTCAAATTAACTTGAGTGCCCAATTCCCGTTGTAATCCTTTCAAAAAAAATTAGAAACAAATCGAGAATCTCGATCGGATACAATCGATAAAGGAATACCATGTCGGGACACGATTTCATCAATGTATAATTTAGCTAGTTTATCAAGTGATGCGGTTTCACTAGTAGCTAAGAAATGAACACTTTTTATCAACTGATCTACTATCACCCAAATCATATCATGATTTCTTTGGGTACGCGAAAGTTTAGTAACGAAATCCATAGTTATGTTTTCCTATTTCCACTCGGGAATTTCTAATTGTTTCAAAGACCCATATGGCTTTTGGTGTTCGGCTTTTACTTGAGCACAAATATGGCATTTTTCTACAAATTGCGCCACATCGGTCTTCATTGTCGGCCACCAATACAACACCTTCAATCGTTATACATCTTTGTGCTACCCGGATGAATAGATAACCGTGATTTGTGCGCCTCCGTCATAATAAGATCATGTAACCCACCAATCAAAGACACCCACACACGTGTATGAAAGGTTTTTAACCCTCGGGAATCAACTCCTAATTCCCCTTTTTGCTTCATCATGATCTCGGTTTTTAAATTATCATCTAATAAAGCTTCTTGTTGACAAATCTTTAATCGGTCTATCAACTCGGATACAATTTCGATTCTCATAAACCGAACATTATTTGACGATCCTTTTCGACTTAATGCATCCGCAACTACATTTGCCTTTCCCGGGTGATACTTAATTTCACAATTATAATCTTTAATAAGTTCTAGCCACCGTCTTTGTCTCATATTTAATTCTTTTTGCGAAAACACATATTGTAGGCTTTTGTGATCGGTACAAATAATGCATTTGGTTCCATACAAATAGTGTCTCCACAGTTTTAATGCAAAAATTACCGCCGCTAACTCTAAATCATGAGTAGGGTAATTCCTTTCGTGGTTCTTTAACTGTCGAGAAACATAAGCAATCACCCGATCTCTTTGCATTAATACACACCCTAAACCCAAATATGAAGCATCACAATAATCTACAAAATCTTCCGAACCTTCGGGTAGCGCGAGAATTGGTGCTTGACATAATAATTCTTTTAAAGTTTGGAACGCCTTCTCTTGTTCTTCATTCCACCGGTACGGTACATCTTTTCTTGTTAATTTGGTTAATGGACTCGCAATCTTCGAAAAGTCTTTAATAAATCTTCTATAATAACCCGCCAATCCAAGAAAACTCTTGATTTCTGACGGTGTTTTCGGTGCACTCCAATTCATAACCGTTGTTATCTTTGCTGAATCAACTTTCACCCCGTCTGCACAAATAACATGGCCCAAAAACTGTACTTCTTGTAACCAAAATTCACATTTCGAAAATTTAGCATATAATTGTTCACGTTTCAAAGTGCTCAAAACCTGCCTCAAATGATCTTCGTGATCCGATTCGGTTTTAGAATAGATCAATATGTCATCTATAAATACAATGACAAATTTATCTAAGGAAGGTCGACATACCCGATTCATAAGATCCATAAATATCGCGGGTGCGTTTGTTAGCCCGAAAGGCATAACTAGGAATTCATAATGAACATATCGGGTACGAAAAGCGGTTTTGTGAACATCATCTTCATGTACACGCACTTGATGATAACCGGACCATAAATCAATTTTTGAAAAACAAAAAGCACCTTGTAGTTGCTCAAATAAATCATCTATACAAGGCAACAAATATTTATTTTTCACGGTTCTCTTATTTAATTCCCGGTAATCTATACATATACGAAACGTACCGTCTTTCTTCTTTACGAACAAAACCGGAGCTCCCCAAGGTGAGGAACTTGACCGGATAAAACCCTTATCAAGAAGTTCTTGAATTTGGGTCATCATTTCTCGAATTTCCGACGGCGCCAATCGATACGGAGCCCGAGCAATTGGACTAGTTCCGGGAATAAGATCAATTTTGAATTTTACCTCTCGAATGGGAGGTAACTCATGTAACTCATCGGGAAACACTTTTGGGTATTCCGATACCACCCGGATATCATTAACCGTCTTCTTTTCTTTACGGACATCAATTGCATATGCCAAAAATAATTCACACCCCTTGACTAATGTCTTTCTAGCTTTCATAAAAGATATTAATGGAATAAATGAATTGGCTCGTTCCCCACGGGCCACTACACGTGTCCCGTCAGATAAAGGAAAAGAAATTAACTTCTTATGACACTTAATATTTGCTCTATTAATACTTAGCCAATCCATACCAAGTACTACATCAAAGCCGGATATCGGCATTACTAAAAGAAATACCTCAAAATAAACACCATCAATATCTATACGTGCCCCAGACACAGATGTTGTGACCGGATCCGCCTTACCATCTGCTACTTCAATCTCTAATGGTGTTGTCACATTTTTAACAGCTAAATTCAATTTATCACAAAATTTTATCGAAATAAAAGAACGATTAGCACCGGAATCAAAAAGTACGCGTACATGTATATTAATAATCAAGAACATACCGGTGATAACGTCATCGGTAGATATAGCATCATCTACCTTCATCTGAAAGGCTCTACCCTCGGGTGGAGGAGGGTTCTTTCTCTTTTGACCCGTTGAAGATAACGAACCACCCGCCGACCCTGAACCGGACCCAAACCTCTTTCCCGTTGGACAATCACCAACCCGATGTCCCTCCTTCTGACAATTCCAACACACGTTCCGAGGAAACCTACAATCCTTACTCTCATGCCCCATCTGCCCACACCGAATACACTTCATCGTCTGAGCCGTACACGACCCAGAATGATAAGATTTGCATCTATTACACTATTGTGACTTTTGACTAGACACACTTTCACTCGGTCTTCTAACATTTGACCCTTGAGAACCATGTCTCTGATTCCCTTGCCACCTTCTACTTTGTTGTGAACCCGTCTGATCGAATCTGGATCTTTGCGAACCCCCTCTTTCCCGATTATTATTTGTATTTCCTGAAGTTCCAACATTACCTGGTTCAGTCGTTGATAGGGTCATAGGGATATTCTGCCCGTTACCTGCCATATCTGTAATCAATACATCATCTCACAAAACCTTAGTTTTTAAATTCGTTAGTACCTAACATACTAATCTCCCCATCTTTTCTACACTTTCCTAATCCCCACACTCTAGGAATGTTTGACCAAACTCGAGCCATGATTTGGCAATGTACACCTAAATGTATACACATTGTCAAACCAATGCTCTGATACCAAATTGTAACACCGTAATTTTCATGCCAATTTTTTTTTTTTTAAACACGGAAGCGTTTAAACTAATTAATTTACAGACGATGTAAAAGTAAAGTAATTTAATATTTACAAAACGGTGTTATAAACTTTCGGGCTCGACTTGAAAAAAAAACTATCTTTATGATTTGGTCATCCATTCCTAATCAGAGCTTCCCAAAAACCTACAAAAGAATCAACACAGTGGGATTTTAGCACAAAGCTAAGTGATTGAAACTATAACATTTTATAATGTCTAAATCCAACAATTTCGATTCACAATCTCTATCACTTAATCACATATAACGAGAGGTACGGCGGTTTTGCGGAACCTTACAACTGTTGTGGGCCTAACAACAGCTTACCGATAGCCCTTTACTCATTAGCAATGGTAAAGCTTCCTTAAGACACAACGAATATGCCAAGGTACAATTACCGTTATCTAACAGTAAACGAAAGCCCAGCCACCCAGTCAAGCTGCCTCTATACTTTTCCATGTGCACATATCGATTAATTAACACATAACCAGTTAATTAACATTAAACCATACTGTATAAATCACAACACAAAGTTTTGCAGCCAAACAACAGTCCCGTCACAAAATTTCTGCCAAACGACAAAAATTTCTGCCCACGCCAAAAATTCGCGTCGTGAAAAGTTCCGAGTTCGCTATTTCGAGTTTCTGTTTGGTTTTGGTTCGTCCCAAAAATGTTTGCCCTTTTCGTCCCAAAAATTTCTGCCCTTTTTGTCCCAAAACGTTCTGCCCGGTCAAAAATTTTCCAAAACCAAACCAAACAAATTGCAACCTAAATCATTGCAATTAAACAGTACAAAGGTTATAAATCCACTCACCTTTGCATATACGAATCCACACTCAGTTGTCTTATATCACTGAGTCTTCTCATTTCCTTTTCCTGCTAACCGAAACAATACCCGAATTAGTACCATTTCAAGTCAAAATATACATAAACTTTAAACTCAACTTGAAAATAATTCTTACGCTTTTTAGCAAACAATATATGTACATATAACATCTTTGACTTACTCAAAGTCAAATTCAAACTAATAACTTGTAGTTACACAATTAAGGTACTATTTTGACCCAAACGGGTCAAAACCCAACTTTTAACTTACAACCAACCAAATGTGTGTTCTTTAAACCACGATTGCTACTATTTTACATCTTTTACAACTATACATAATCAACACAATACAATTTCCAGATTTGACTTTAAAAAAGTCAAACTATACCAACACAGTGGGGGATTAGCACAAAGCTAAGTGATTGAAACTATAACATTTTATAATGTCTAAATCCAACAATTTCGATTCACAATCTCTATCACTTAATCACATATAACGAGAGGTACGACGGTTTTGCGGAACCTTACAACTGTTGTGGGCCTAACAACAGCTTACCGATAGCCCTTTACTCATTAGCAATGGTAAAGCTTCCTTAAGACACAACGAATATGCCAAGGTACAATTACCGTTATCTAACAGTAAACGAAAGTCCAGCCACCCAGTCAAGCTGCCTCTATACTTTTCCATGTGCACATATCGATTAATTAACACATAGCCAGTTAATTAACATTAAACCATACTGTATAAATCACAACACAAAGTTTTGCAGCCAAACAACAGTCCGTCACAAAATTTCTGCCAAACGACAAAAATTTCTGCCCACGCCAAAAATTCGCGTCGTGAAAAGTTCCGAGTTCGCCATTTCGAGTTTCTGTTTGGTTTTGGTTCGTCCCAAAAATGTTTGCCCTTTTCGTCCCAAAAATTTCTGCCCTTTTTGTCCCAAAACGTTCTGCCCGGTCAAAAATTTTCCAAAACCAAACCAAACAAATTGCAACCTAAATCATTGCAATTAAACAGTACAAAGGTTATAAATCCACTCACATTTGCATATACGAATCCACACTCAGTTGTCTTATATCACCGAGTCTTCTCATTTCCTTTTCTTGCTAACCGAAACAATACCCGAATTAGTACCATTTCAAGTCAAAATATACATAAACTTTAAACTCAACTTGAAAATAATTCTTACGCTTATTAGCAAACAATATATGTACATATAACATCTTTGACTTACTCAAAGTCAAATTCAAACTAATAACTTGTAGTTACACAATTAAGGTACTATTTTGACCCAAACGGGTCAAAACCCAACTTTTAACTTACAACCAACCAAATGTGTGTTCTTTAAACCACGATTGCTATTATTTTACATCTTTTACAACTATACATAATCAACACAATACAATTTCCAGATTTGACTTTAAAAAGTCAAACTATACCATTGCCAACTTACTAACTTTTGCCAAATACCACCAATTTATCAATTCAATGTAACTACTAGTTATTAATACAATTATAACACTAATTGCAATCCTAAACAATCACAAATCACAGAAATCATCATCTCCAAAATTAGGGTTCTTGACCCAAAATCACCAATTATAAATTATGTTCAATTTGGATGTTTCAATCATTCATATAGCATCTAAATCACTTCTCTACTATAAGCTAATTAATAGAAATCATCAATTTTCAGTTTTCACATAAAACCTACCAAGAACCCTAACCCTAGTTCTTCCACTTGATCAAAAATGCTTAAAAGCTAAAACCCTAACTAAAGGGAAGATTACTTACTTTAATCCTTCACAAAACGAGATTAAAACTAGAACAAGGTTGGATTTTAAGCTTCAATTTGAAGAAAACTAAAAAGATCAATATGTAAATGTTTTTGGTGTGTGCGTGGGTGACGAGAGACGAGAGAGAGATCATGAGATAAAGATTGAGACTAATCTGCCTAAAGTCCATCTCATAGCACGTGTAAGTCATAAAGTGGTTTTCTTTTTTTAATAAAACAGTATTATACTAAAATACGATATTTAATTTGGAACCATAAACGAACTCTGTTCATAAAACTAAAAATACCACTAGAAACCCTGTTCAAAAGTTGACCCAGATATATAAAAATCATATTAATATATATCTATCTCAGTTTTGCTAATTTTTAACCCCGTGGTTAAAAATTCTAATAAATCTAATAAAATTCTATAAAATTATAAATAATAAAATAAAGTTACCGATAACCTTAAAAATGCAGGGCCGGGTCTCAGGGTGTTACAGTCAATATTTTATCAACCAAACAATAAACAGATTCAATAATGCAAAAGTAAAGGTTTAACGAAAAGGTTCTTTATTAGAAACACAAGTGTTCAAACAATCATCATAAAATCCTAAGAATATCCAAACCTAAAACCCTAACTTCATCTAATCATAGTGAATATAAGGTGATTAGCACATAGACATGCTAAAAATCGTCAAACAAACGTAAAGAATTGTAAACATAAACATAATAATAATCAAAAGTGATAGAAAACTAATGTTTAAGCCTTGAAATCTTGATCTTGAGTGCTCCAATGGTGTTTTTCGGCTACCCTTCGAAATTAGGTCAAAAGTCTTTGAATCAGATCTGCAGATTTGCTTAAATCTGTGTCAGACCGCACTAAATCGCGTCGCTTAATGTCAAGATAACGTCGCTATATGGACCCCCACCATTTTTCGCGCCACTATCTTAAAGATAGCGGCGCTATCTGCTCTTTGTGACAGCAAACAACGACTCATTTTAGCGTTTTGGACTGAAATAGCGACGGAGATAGCGACATAGATAGCGTCTCTATCCATAGATAGCGGCTCTATCTCTTGAATTTCTGCATTTCTTCATTTCTCGTATCATTTTGACCCGTTTTTGTTACTTTTTCTTCTATAGCCTGTAAAACACAATGGAAACTACAATTTGAGTGATAACATCATATTCTAATCGATAAACACATATAAAAATAGGTATATTGGCAGATAAAAGTATGTATAAATCTGCCAATATCAAGTATATATATCACATCTTAATTAATTACACTACTTTTAATTGAAGGGGATTTCACTATTTATTCAATTACTAAATTATACTGAACTTGCCAAATTTAACATTGTTAATTTAGGCACACAATAAAATTTTAAAGGGTTTTTCTAATGTATGCCTAATGGGCCATACATTAGGTACAATTAATAAAGTTTATAGTTTCCTTAATGAGTTAATTACACGAATGGTCCTTTAACTTTATACTAAATTTCACCAATGGTCCTTTAGTTTCAAAAATTACACCGAGGGTCCTTATTTTTGAATCTTATTTCACCGATAGTCCTTTAGGCTTAACGGTGTTAAATTTTTCTGTTAAGTCTCCCATGTGAGATGCATATGAGGGCATTGTAGTCTTTTCCCATTTCACTTTTTGCAAATTTTAAAAAAAAAAAAGCTTATTTACAACTTTTAAGGCAGAAAGTACCACACCACTTGCACACACCCACACCCATGTGCCCAAATATTCTCGAGGCACTCTTTCTCTTATAGCGCTCTTTCCTTCCCTTTTCACCAAGGAAGGGACGAGCCGCATTGACGATGAAGAAAAGGTAACACGAAAATAGAAACCTCACATGGGAGACTTAACAGAAGAGTTGAAAACCGTTAAGCCTAAAGGACTATCGGTGAAATAAGTTTCAAAAATAAGGACCATCAGTGTAATTTTTAAAACTAAAGGACCATTGGTGAAATTTGGTATAAAGTTAAAGGACCATTCGTGTAATTAACTCGTTTCCTAATATATTACGAATACCATTAATGAAATTTAATACTTACTATTTTAGAAGATGCAATAAATACGATTCTTAGTTTAAATTGAAATTTTATGTTCATTGATTCCTAATGTATGCCCCTGGAGCATACGTTAGAAAAACCCAATTTTAAAAAGCTCGAATCATATTATTTGAGTTCTAATTTTATAATAACAGACTAGTTCTTTAAAAATACACAATCGATGATCAATGCTAAAACTAATACCTCCTCTGATTCAAAATAACTGATACACTTTCCATAGTTGTGTGTATCAAAATAAGTGATTTACTTCAAAAACTTACAGTATTTGGTAAAAGGTAATGGACTCCACACTCACTAACTACCTACTTTAATATAGTGAAATGACATCTTTACCCTTATTTTACCTTTAAACATCATTAACCTCACTTTATTCAAAAATTATGGGACTCATTCCCCATTAACCATCAAATTAATCTAATTTAACCCTCATTATAATCTTTTACTTCAAAAAGCGTGAAACCAACAATGTATCACTGATTTTGAATAAGAGGAAGTATTGTAAAATATAAAAACAATAGTTTAACACATTTTTTTTCCATGTTTAATATCTTTGGTTTCCTTGCACTTGAAGGGGTGGAGTTCCTTAACTGAGTCAACGTGTTATGCATAGTAATATTATAAAACTAGATACACATATATTGTTAAAAAAAGTTTTGTAATTCAAAACGGCCAATGTCATAACTTATTGCTTGTTTAGCTCATGTAAAAAAGATTTTGTTTATGAATTAGTTATCATTATTAATATTGAGCCATTTTAATTTAAGAAAAATAAATAAATAAATAAACCATGCTCGATCGATATCCCTATATTTTCATGTAAACTTCTTTTAGATATCCCTATATTTTCATGTAAACTTCTTTTAACTCCTAACATACAATCACTTGCAATTTCGTAAAGTTCATTCTACATGTTTGACCACCAAAAAAACCATTATATAAAAAAATAATTGAAGGAGGATTCAATTGAAAGAATTTTATAGCTTAGGGACTATATGATAACAATTCGATAACTGCATGGGTCTTATTTATAATTTACCTCGAGAATTCCCCCATCCACCCCTTCCCTTGATCCCAAAGATGTCTCGCACATAGAGGTGCACATATGGGCTTTAGTCTGAGCCCGAGCCTAAAAAAAGCCTGAAAAAACCTGAAAAAGCCCAATAAAACCGGCCCGGAAAAGCCCGACCTGAAGCCCTTTTTAGCCCAAAATCCTAAACGGGCCTGACTTTAATCACGAAAGCCCATTAAAGCCCGGGCCCGGGCCGGACACCGAAGCCCGAAAAAGCCCGAAAAAAAGCCTGAAAGCCCGAAAGCCTGAAAAAGCCCAAAAGCCGGGCTTTTTAGCGTTATAAAGCCTGAGCTATTTCTAAATGACCGAAAAATCTAGAGTTTCTCTTGTCTTTTCTACCTTAATGATATAGCAATATAGATGATAGGGTAGGAAAATGCCCGAAAGTAATAGTTTGTTGATTTATTTAATTAGTTATAAAGAATATTTTGATTATTTATATATTTTTATAATTATATTATTATATAAAAGATATAATAGAAAGAAAAAAAAAAGCCCGAAAAAGCCCGGGCTAAGCCCGCTAAGCCCATTCAGGCCTAAACAGGTCTAGTTTTTTTCTTAAAACCCGGGCTAAGCCCGGCCCGGGCTTTTTTAGGCCCGGGATTTTTTACTCCAAAAAAGTCCGGTCTTTTTTAGACCCGGGCTAAGCCCGGCCTGGCCCGGGTTTTGTGCACCTCTACTCGCACACACCGTAAATACAAACAGAAAAGGAATGCAAAGAGAATCGTACAACAATTACTTCATCATGTACAAGTATTTACTGCATTAGTACGCTTCAATTGGATAATTAATGCTCTGGATAAAGAAATTACCATAACTTTGGGCTCTGCTCTACACTGTAAAATCGCGTACAACGTTTTATGAGTAAAGTACAAGTCAGTAAAACAGTGTTTCTCTGGACTTATCAGTTTCTGCTCTGGAAAAAAGAATTACCATAATTTTGGGTTGTACTGTAGACTGTCTATATGTCTACAAATCGTGCGTTTTGACCCTTTTTACTTCCCATTCAATAATATTCTCCCCGATTGTCTTCCTAAATCGTTATAAGCTCTGTGATCCCTTTGTTCATAACAATTTAATTCGATTTCAGTGTCTTTAGGGTTTGATATTGATGGTGGAGTGATGTGTAGTTAAGGTATTGTTGTTCATCATGAACAATCAACAACAAGCAGCAGCATGAACTGATTGTAGACAAAAGAGGATTTGCTTTGTAGAAATGTCTCCTGTTAAATTCTTATTCACGTTCCTGTTCATATCAATCATACTATGGCTCCTGTTCATGTAAGCAAATCAATTAATCAATCAGTCAATCAATCAGCTATCTTTTATCCGATCAATTTTTTCAATTTAAATAAAAATTGTTATATGGAGCTTGAATTTTGGAGATATTGTGATATGATCCAACATATTACTGCATTGACTTCAATTCCGCTCTAATTATACATGTACAGATGGAATTGGATTATAAGTTCGATATCATAATTTAGTAATGAGATTAGATTATAAGTTCGATATCATAATTTAGTAATGAGGTGAATTTCCTTAACATTTTGTTTAATATTTGTTCAAGTGTCAAATCGATTGGTTTTTCTGAGTTGCATATTGTTTTCTGAAACTAAATTCTGTATGGAAAGCTTAATTTTCTGTGCGATTGATCTATGAGACTGTGAATGGAAAATTTTGATCACTGCAGCTCTAATTATGTAAGTAGGGGTGGTACTTTAATTTTTCATTCTATTTGGATGATTTGATAGGTTGACACTTTTATGGTACATAATATTTTTGTCTCTAAATGCCGAGTTCATAATTCTGCTAAATTTGGTACAAAATATGAGTATAATTTGTCAAATATTTTTGTTTCTAATGTTAGTGGTGTTTGAATTGTGTATAACCTAGCTATTATGATTGCAAGTTGGAATAAACAGAGCATTTAGAATCAACTATGGTTGTGATATTTTATTGTTTAGGGTAGTCTGATTTGGATAACCAGGAAATGAATAGCTGTAAGAAATTTACTTACTGAGATAATTGTGAAATTACCTATATCGCTAGCTTTAAGAAACTGATTATAAGATTCTTTCTCTCATTTTTTTTTAATTTGCAGTTATCATTTTGAAAATGCACATCCAAATGCCCCATTAATCAACAGTTTGTATTTGGAGTCTTATATTGTCATAACATGTTATATAGTTCTCTTTTGTTGAATGATCCTGATTTGGTCTTCTTGATTTCGTATATCATCCCTTTAAGGCAAGTGATTGCAAAATAAACAGCAGGATGGCTTTTTATTTTATTTGATTAATATTGTCATTAGGCACCTAAGGAAGTGCAAAATAAACAAAATTTATCAGCTTAATTCTGAAAAAATCAGAGCTACACAGTTAATGTTTAAGACCAATAAAAATGGCTATTTATTTGGATATGATGGTCTTTCTTTAAGTTGAGATACGATCTGAGTATTAAGTTGAATATGCTTATTTGGCCATATTATCAATATATATATATTCTTTACTTATTGGTTGTGAATGTTGCAAAATACGTTGCAAATCAAACTAATCTCATTATGAAATAATATTGATCTCAATATCTCATAATCCTACATCTGATTATGCTTTGTTTAGAACAACCTTTTTTATCACCAACATAAATAAAAAAAATTATAGAGGACATAACTAAACATTTTATTCCAGATTTGCATCCAAGTTAGCAGCTTGGATTTTGAGCCGGATTATGAAAGCGTCAGTGGCATTTAAAGTTAGTGGATGGAAATGTTTAAGGGACGTTACAATTAAATTCGAAAAGGTTATTCATCTTTTGCTTTAATCTTCTAACAATCATCAAATTATGGTTCAATCTTCTTTTGCTAACAATGTCTGCTTATATATTATTCATTTGAAAATTATCTATTTCTTCATAAATGACATGATGTTTAACTGATTCACATGCTCATTTGATCATTTGAAGATCTTGTATCAGAAATTTTACATGCCAGATAATACCTTAGTTCAAGTTGTTAGAATGATCTATCTAGATCCAGTATTTAGATGGTATTTTGATATATTCCCAATATATATCTAGGAGAACTCTTATTGTCTATCTAGAAAGGAACATCTTTTTCTCATTTTTGGGATGATAATTGGACTTTAAGTATATATTTATTCTTGACATATTATATGTTTCTTATGTTTGCTTTCCAGTAGCATATTGTTACATTTTTTTTCTTGATATTATTATTGGAAATTTGCAGGGTGCGGTTGAATCTGTTTCTGTTGGTGAAATAAGATTTAGTTTACGACAATCATTAGTTAAATTAGGGGTTGGTTTTATGTCTAGAGACCCGAAATTGCAATTATTAATAAGTGATATAGAAATTGTTACAAGGAATTCAAATAAAAGTACAAAGAAAACAAAGTCAAAAAAATCCCGCAAATCTCCAGGCAGAGGAAAGTGGATGGTTGTGGCTAATATGGCAAGATTTTTATCGATTTCTGTCACCGATTTGGTTGTAAAGGTAAAGTTTTTCTTGATAAATTTCTATTTTTTATGACTATTTTTTTTTTGTTCTTTGTGCATGAACCTATCTGGGACCTATTTGTTTTTTAACAGGTTGTTAAATACCTAAATCTTATTCAAATTCTCTAACAATTTTTTTTTTTTTAATTTTTGATTTATTTTGGTACAGACACCAAAAGCTACAGTAGAAGTGAAAGATTTAGGAGTTGAAATATCAAAAGATGGTGGTACAAAGCCTTCAGTTGTTGTGAAATTGCAACTTTTGCCTGTTATTATTCATTTGGGTGATCCACGTGTTAGTTTTGATCAATCATCAAGCTTTATCAATGGTGATTCTGGACACATTATAGACAGGCTTTCTGCTCCTTTTGTTTGTGAAGAATTCCATCTCTCCAGTGAATTTGGTCATGATAGGTTCGTTCTCCTTTTTTTTTTAATAAAATATATATATATATATATATATATATATATATATATATATATATATATATATATATATATATATATATGTCCCACTTTTTAAGTAAAGATTAAATCTTTTGTATTTAAAATTCTTACTGCAGAGAAGCAGGTATTGTAGTTAAAAATGTTAACATTTTAATCGGAGAGATCTCTTTGAACTTAAATGAGGAACTCATTCCCAAAAAGAAGTCATCTGAAACTCAAGTTGACCAATTTCTTCAGTCAAACGTTGAATACAACATTCCCAAAAAACAACAAAATAAACAATCCGCCCTTTTGGCAATTACCAAATACACTTCATTCATTCCAGAAAAGGTTAGCCTGTGTTGCAGATTATTTTGTCATCTTGTGAGTTGACTTTTGTTAATCAAGTGTTTCTTACCTCTGTGATAGGTTTCTTTGAGTTTACCAAAGTTGAATGTGAGTTTTATGCATAAAGAACATTGTATTGTTATGGATAATAAAATCATGGGGATTGAGTTGAAGAGTGTGAAATCTCGTTTTGTTGAAGATATTGGAGAAAGCACACGTCTTGATCTTAATTTGGATTTCAGTGAGATTCATGTATGGAATGGATATCATCAGACATTTGTGGCTTTCTTTATGTTGCTTTTTTATAAAATAATAATATTTTATTTTTCATGATGTAGCTTCTTAAAGAAGCTGAAAATTCTATGGTAGACATATTGAAGCTTGCTGTTATATCCTCTGTTTACATTCCATTACAGGTACATTACATTTTTCAATCATAGCTTAAACAATATAGTCAGATTGAACTTATACTTTATCATCTTTTGGGTGGTACTTTAATCCAATTATTTATATAAAAACATTTCGTTTTCCAGCCTACTTCAACTATTAGATCTGAAATTGATGTAAAGCTTGGTGGGACCCAATGCAACTTATTCATGGAAAGATTGAAGCCATTGATGAAGTTGAGTTCCTCAAAGAAGAAAAAGATGGCACTACAGGACGAAAATGCTAACAAACCAGTAACTGTTGAATCAAACTCGAAAGCCATTATGTGGACATGCACAGTTTCAGCTCCAGAGATGACTATCCTGCTTTTTAATCTAAGTGGATTTCCAATTTATCATGTAAGTTTTTTCATATTTTCACTCATTGTTTATCTTATTCTCTTATTGTAATTTATTTATTTCTTTTTCTTTTTTCAGGGATGCTCACAGTCATCACATGTATTTGCCAACAACATATCTGGTACAGGCACTGCAATTCACTTAGAACTTGGAGAACTAAATCTACACATGGCAGATGAATATCAAGAATCTTTAAGAGAAACCCTTTTTGGTGTAGAAACAAATACCGGTTCATTACTGCACATAGCAAAAATCAGTCTGGATTTAGGAAAAAAAGAAAAAGAGTCGCCACAAGACGAAACATCAAACTTCATATTAGTTCTATCAGTTGACTTAACTTCCATGGGAGTCAACTTAACATTCAAACGTCTTCAATCCTTGCTATCAACCGCTTTTTTGTTCAAAAATCTGTTCAAATCTTCTTCATCTCCAGTTTTAAAAACACAAGATCGAGTAGCCCGTTCAACAAAAGTTACAAAACCATCTGGAAAAGGAATTCGGTTAATAAAATTTAATCTTGAACGTTGCTCTGTAAATCTTGTAAGTGAAATTGGGCTAGAAAATGAAGTTGTTAATGACCCGAAACGTGTAAATTTCGGGTCACAAGGTGGGCGGGTTACTATTAGTGTTTTACCCGATGGGACCCACCGTACTGCAAAAATATCACAAACGGTTTCAAAAGAGCACAAAACAGTTAAGTGTATTGTAACCCTAGATATTTTTCATTTCAGTTTGTGTTTAAATAAGGAAAAACAGTCAACCCAATTGGAGCTTGAAAGAACACGTTCTGTTTATCAAGAATATTTAGAAGAAAACGATAATTCGGGAACAAAAGTGACATTATTTGATATGCAAAATGCAAAATTTGTAAGGAGAGCTGGTGGGCGTAAAGAAATTGCTGTTTGTTCTCTTTTTAGTGCAACTGATATTACAGTTAGGTGGGAGCCAGATGTTCATTTAGGGTTGGTTGATCTAGGGTTGAGATTAAAGCTACTAATCGACAAACAAAAGGGTATTTACAGTAATAAAGATAAAGAATATCAGTTCACAAAAGAAGAATCTTTACCAATATTACAGTCAGAAAAGAATAAAAGAAAAAAGGAAAATCTTTTTGCTATTGATATTCAAACACTTACTGTAACTGCTGAAGCTGGAGATGGTGTTGAATCCATGATCAAAATTCAATCAATTTTTTCTGAAAATGCTCGAATCGGTATACTTTTTGAGGAATTATTTCTCAGTTTTAATTCATCACGTGTGTTTAAAAGTGGCAGAATGCAAATATCCAGAATACCAAACCCTAAAGCTGAGTCAGCTGCCACGTGGGATTGGGTGATTCAAGCATTTGATATACATATCTGCATGCCATACAGATTACAGCTTCGTGCAATTGATGATTCAGTTGAGGAAATGTTACGAGCCTTAAAGCTTGTTACTGCTGCTAAAACAAAATTAATAATTCCCCAAAAAGAAGAAATTGCAAAACCTAAAAAACCTAGTTCATCCAAAATCGGTTGTGTAAAATTCTACATTCGTAAGCTGACTGCTGATATTGAGGAAGAACCAATACAAGGCTGGCTTGATGAACATTATAGGTTAATGAAAAACGAGGCTCGTGAATTGGCGGTTAGGTTGACTTTGGTTGACCAAATTACATCAAAAGGTAGTCAATCTCAATCTCAATCTTCTGCAGTTGCTGATGAAGACGATTCTATTCACAAAAGCACGTTACTAGTTAACGGAGAGAATATAAATTTTCAAGATACATCATCAGTTGCAAAACTCAAAGAGGAAATTTATGAACAATCATTTCGTTCTTATTATCGGGCATGCAATAATCTTGTGAAATCAGAAGGATCTGGTGCTTTTAAAGATGGATTTCAGTCTGGTTTTAAACTTACAACATCAAGAACGTCTCTTTTTTCCATAACTGCAACTGAGCTTAATTTAAGCTTGTCAGCATTTGAAAATGGTGAATCTGGAATGATTGAATTTGTTCAAAAACATGATCCGGTTGCATTGGAATATAAAATCCCATTTTCTCGTGTTTATGGAAGTAAAATTAATCTGCAAACAGGATCCCTTGTTGTTCAGTTAAGAGATTATACTTATCCTCTTCTTGCTGGCACCTCGGGTAAATGTGAGGGTCGGGTTGTGCTTGCTCAACAGGTCAGAGTATTTTTCTATTTTCCATTAATATTAATATCTATATATAACCACCATTATACAGACAATAAAAGAATTCAATTACAAACTCTAGGGACTAAACATTTGCAACCTTGAAAAGGGTAAAATGGTCACATGCATGAAGTTAACACACATGAGTTAAGTTTAACAGACGCAAGGACCATAACTGTCACAAGTTTTAACTTTACGGATGGTTTTTAAAATTGTGAAAGGCCAAAATGCATTTTAGTACACTGAACTTGGCTAACTAGGTCCTCTACTACCCTGAACTATTAAAGGTGCAACATGGTACCCTGAACTTGACAAAATGGTCGATTTAGTACCCTGACTCATTAATTTAATCACATTTTCTTGCTTGCCTTATTTCGCTGAGGCTTTTGACGGACTAAAAAATATACGTTCATCTCAATATATTGGTATTAGAAGCAAATCTCGTGAGAAAACAAGACAAAATTAGTGAGTCAGGGTACTAAATCGACAATTTTGTCAAGTTCAGGGGTACCATAATAGTTCAGGGTAGTAAAGAACCTAGTCAGCCAAATTCAGGTTACTAAAATGCATTTTGGCCATTTTGAAAAGTTAGGGATGAAAAAATGTAATTTCATATAAACCACAGGGACCATTTCTGTAAAAGTTGACAAAATACGGGTAATATATATATTTTCTTTTTGTAATTTTGGATTATGTTTGCAGGCCACACCTTTCCAACCCCAAATTGTGCACGATGTATATATTGGTAGATGGAGAAAAGTGAGAATGTACCGTTCAGTTAGTGGCACAACTCCACCAATGAAAACATATTTGGATTTACCATTACTTTTCAAAAAAGGGGAAGTATCTTATGGAGTTGGTTTTGAACCATCTTTTACTGATTTAAGTTATGCATTTACAGTAGCTTTAAGAAGGGCTAATTTATGTGTCAGAAACCCTAATGCATCCAATATCACACCCCCCAAAAAAGAAAAAAGCTTACCATGGTGGGACGAAATGAGAAACTATATTCATGGAAAAACCACATTATGTTTTAATGAAAGTGTGTTTAACATTCTTGCTACAACCGACCCGTATGAAAAAACGGATAAGCTCCAGATTTCTTCAGGATATATGGAGCTCCAACACTCAGATGGGCGGGTTTATGTTACAGCAAATGATTTCAAGATGTCTACAAGCAGTTTGGATAATTTGTTGAGAAATTCAACGATTAAACCGCCAGCTGGCAGTACGTATGGCACCTTTTTATTGGCTCCTAGTTTCACTCTCGAGGTTACAATGGATTGGGAATGTGAATCGGGCCAACCACTTAATCATTTCTTGTTTGCATTGCCTTCTGAACGGGTCGCCCGTGATAAAATATATGACCCGTTTAGATCCACTTCACTTTCTCTGAGGTGGAATTTTTCTCTCAGACCAATTTCCTCAAATAATGGTTACGTTGCGTATGATTCAACTTTACATGATTCAAACAAATTAGAGAATGATCCAAATAGTTCACCAACTTTAAATGTTGGTCCTCATGATTTTGCATGGTTGATAAAGTTTTGGAATTTAAACTATAATCCACCTCATAAATTACGTTATTTTTCTCGGTGGCCGAGATTTGGGGTCCCGCGAGTTCCGAGATCTGGTAATTTGTCATTAGATAAAGTAATGACAGAATTTATGTTCAGAATCGATTCAACTCCAACTGTTTTAAGACACATGTCATTAGATGATAATGATCCAGCTAAAGGATTGACTTTCAAAATGACTAAATTAAAATTCGAAATGTGTTACAGTCGAGGTAAACAAAAGTATACATTTGATAGCAAACGTGATCTTCTTGATCTTGTTTATCAAGGTCTCGATCTTCATATGCCTAAAGTATTTCTCAATAAAGATGATCACACAAGTGTTATAAAAGTCATTCAAATGGTTAGAAAAAGTTCAAAATCATCATCTGCTGATCGAGTTGTGAGTGAAAATAATGGAAACAGTAAAGTAGTTACAGAAAGGCATCGTGATGATGGATTTTTGTTATCATCTGATTATTTCACAATCAGAAGACAGTCACCAAATGCGGACCCCGCTCGATTGCTGACGTGGCAAGAAGCTGGTAGGAAGAATCTTGAAATGACATATGTTAGGTCTGAATTTGAAAATGGAAGTGAGAGTGATGAACAGGCCCGTTCTGACCCGAGTGAAGATGACGGTTATAATGTTGTGATTGCTGATAATTGTAGACGTATTTTTGTTTATGGGTTGAAATTATTATGGACAATTGAAAATATGAAAGCTGTTTGGTCTTGGGTTGGTGAGTTATCTAAAGCTTTTGCACCTTCAAAACCTTCTCCTTCAAGGCAGTATGCTCAAAGGAAGCTTCTAGAAGGTTCTGGAACATGCGTGCAGAGTAAAAATGAGGCTGTTAATGAAGATGGGTCAAAGAACGGTTCTGTTGGTAATGGTGCAAGTTCTTCCAAACAAAAGGAGGCATCAGGATCGGATTCTTATGTTGGGAGTCAATCTTTTGCTATTGGTAAGTGAAAATAGAGAAATCATGATGCAATTTATTACGAAATTATGCTAAGGTTTTTGTGTCCGTGTCTGTGTTTATGTTTATTTTTTATTTTTTTTAATACTTTTTTGATAGATAAACTTGGATTTGATGACTCTGATGAGGCGGGCACTCGTCGTTTCATGGTTAATGTTATTGAGCCACAATTCAATCTTCACGCAGAAGATGCCAATGTAAGTTTAGGATTCACAATCAACCACCTTTCCAATGCATGATGATTAACTGCTTTTTATATCGTGTCTTTAATTCTGAGTAGAAAACAAATGAAATCTGTATAAAGAGTAAATTTCACTTTCCGCTCCTGTGGTTTTTCCTTTTTGTAGGTTTCATCCCTCCCAACTTTTTTAGCATTTTTCATCCCTATGGTCCTTTTTTTCCTGCATGTTTCACTATAAAAAGTAAACCACTATTTTCCGGTTTTTAAAAAGTGTAATAGTAACATTGTTATACTATCATTTTAAGAGATTTAACAGCTGGTCTGTTAAATTTAATGGCTCAGGGACAAAACCTACAAAAGAAATGGACCTTAGGGACGAAAAGTGTAACTTACATCGTTAGAAAAGAACAGATTAATATATTCTTTTCCTTCATAATCTTAATTCTGTGATTTGATTGTAATGAACAACAGGGTAGATTTTTGCTAGCTGCTGTTAGTGGGCGAGTTTTAGCGCGTTCATTTCACGCAGTTTTGAATGTTGGTATAGAAATGATAAAACAAGCACTTGGTAGTGGAGATGTGAATAATCCAGAACTAACATGGAACCGAATGGAGCTTTCAGTTATGTTAGAACACGTGCAAGCTCATGTGGCCCCCACTGATGTTGACCCAGGGGCTGGTCTTCAATGGCTGCCCAAAATCCGTAGAAGCTCACCAAAAGTAAAGCGTACCGGCGCTCTACTGGAACGAGTCTTTATGCCATGTGATATGTATTTTCGGTATACTAGACATAAAGGTGGAACAACTGATTTAAAGGTGCTCTCTCTCTCTCTCTCACTCACACACACACACACACAGGTTTGTATATATAGGTTTTTATTGTTGGTGTAATCTCTGTTTTGCAGGTTAAACCATTGAAAGAACTTGCATTTAATTCTCAAAATATAACAGCGACTATGACATCTCGCCAGTTTCAAGTTATGCTTGATGTTTTGACCAATCTACTCTTTGCCAGGCTTCCCAAGTAAACTTTCACTTATATGGTTGAAAAGATGAAACCTATGATCACTTATGTTTTTATTTATTTATCTTTTTTTTTTCTTTTCTTTTTGTAATTTAGGCCTCGGAAAAGTAGTCTTCCAAAATCAGCTGAAGATGATGACGACATTGAGGAAGAAGCAGATGAAGTGGTCCCCGATGGTGTTGAAGAAGTTGAGCTAGAACGAGTCAACCTTGAACACAAAGAGCGCACCTGCAACTTGCTTTTTGATGATATCCGCAAGCTTTCAATGTTTGCAGAAGCTTCCGGAGATTCACGTTCAGAAAAAGAAGGGAATCTTTGGATGATTACAGGTGGCAGATCAACATTGGTAAGATTCAGTATGCAACAGTTATGCATTGTTTCGTTATAAATGAGAATGCTAAAAGTTAAAAGTTTTACATTTACATTTACATTTACATTTACATTTACATTTACAGGTGCAAAGATTGAAGAAAGAATTAATACATGCACAAAAATATAGAAAAATGGCGGCTGCTTCTTTGAGGATGGCCATGCAAAAAGCTGCACAAATAAGACTCATGGAAAAAGAAAAGAATAAAAGTCCTTCATGTGCTATGCGAATATCTTTACAAATTAATAAAGTCGTTTGGGGAATGCTTGTTGATGGAAAATCTTTTGCAGAAGCCGAGATAAATGACATGGCAAGTTTTTCTTACATTCAATTAATATAGTTTTTTTTTTCTTTCCGTTATTTATGTTTTTTGGTGGTTGTTTGCAGATATATGATTTTGACCGAGATTATAAAGATGTTGGTCTATCTAGGTTTACAACAAAGTACTTTGTTGTCAGAAATTGTCTGCCTAATGCCAAGTCAAACATGCTTCTCTCAGCATGGAATCCTCCTCCTGAATGGGGAAAGTATGTAATTATAATTATTATTATTATAATTATAATTATTATTATTATTATTGTTATTATTATTATTATTATTATTATTATTTTATTTAAATTTTGATTATGAAAATTATTATCCATAAATAAATAGGTTTCAAATTCATGGTGCGTATTTTGCGTATAAATTTACAGTTACTTTTTGTTGCAGAAAAGTAATGCTTCGAGTAGATGCAAAACAAGGAGCTCCAAAAGATGGAAATTCACCTATTGAATTATTCCAGGTAAAAACTCCCGCTTTTTTCTTAATATAAATTGTATCAATAATCAAGAATTATTACATCCTAAATCATTTCTATACTATATATATAATATGCACAGATATTTTAATACTCTAATAATTAATTTAACATTAAGCCTACTGAATTCCTAATAGGTCACCTTGTCCTTACCTTGTGAAACGTTTATTATTTTTATTGTGCTAATTAAAGCTACCATTTAATCATTATAGGTGGATATTTATCCGTTGAAAATACATTTGACTGAAACGATGTACAGAATGATGTGGGAGTACTTTTTCCCAGAAGAGGAACAAGACAGTCAACGTCGCCAGGTCAGCAACCCTTCAATTTTTTAACTAATTTCTGAAAATGGAAAATGAAAACTTAGAAACGTTTTGAAAATTGAGTATTTCGTTTTGACCAATAGGAAGTTTGGAAAGTTTCAACTACTGCTGGTTTAAGGCGAGCAAAAAAAGGTTCAACAATGAATGATGCTTCAACATCAAGCAATCACTCAACAAAAGAATCAGAAGGATCTTCAAGATCTAACCCTTCTTCACTGCCATTAACATCAACTGATGTGAGTTTTTTATTTATTTATTCTTTTTTTCAAAATACATTTTGTAATTTATTGTTGATAATCATGTAGGGATCAAAAGGGCAAAATGGGAAAACGGCAATACCCGAGTTAGGACGAACTTCTTCTTTTGACAGAACATGTGAAGAATCTGTTATAGCAGAATCTGTTACTAATGAACTTATGTTACAAATGCAATCTTCAAGTTTTGCTCTTGAACAACAGGATGATTCAAGTAAATCCAAATCAAAAAATGCAAAAAATGGTCGGTCTTCTCAAGAAGATAAAAAGTTAGGTAAACCAAGTGATGAGAAACGATCCAGACCAAGGGTAATGAGGGAATTCCATAATATCAAGATCAGTCAGGTTAAATAAATAATAGATTAGTTATTATTATTATTGTAATTTTTAATTATTATTCAAGTTTGCCTATGATTTCTTGTTGCTATAAAACAGGTTGAGCTACTAGTGACATATGAAGGGTCCAGATTTGCTGTAAGCGATCTAAGGTTGCTTATGGATACATTTCATCGTGTAGATTTCACTGGAACTTGGAGAAGGCTTTTCTCTAGAGTTAAAAAACATATAATTTGGGGAGTTCTTAAATCAGTTACTGGAATGCAGGTATAAATAGTTTCTCAATACCTAAAACATTTTAAATTATTGCTTAAAAAAGCAAATATACCACCAAATAAGCAAATATGCCACTCGTTTAAAAAAAAAGTTATTGGCATATTTTTCATCAACGCAAATTTGCTCTTTTCATATGTAGTGACAAATTTGGTAATATATAACATTTATGAATACAAGTGTTAATTAAATATTTTAGGGTAAGAAATTTAAAGACAAATTACACGGTCAAGGAAAAGAAACAACTGTATCGGGTATCCCAGCCACAGATCTAAATCTTAGTGACAGTGATGGTGGTCCAAGTGGCAAGTCAGATCAGGTTCCAATAACTTGGCCAAAACGGCCTCCCGAGGGTGCAGGGGAAGGGTTTGTGACCTCAATCAGGGGATTATTCCACTCTCAAAGACGAAAAGCTAAAGCCTTTGTGTTGAGAACAATGAGAGGTGAAGGAGAAAATGATCAAATGAGTGGTGATTGGAGTGAAAGTGATACCGAATATTCTCCTTTTGCTCGACAGTTAACTATCACAAAAGCCCGTAAGCTTATAAGAAGACATACTAAAAAGTTTCGCGCCAAAAAAGGTATTGTTTTAAGTTCAAGGGGGGAATCTGTAATTTGTACAAACGACAGGGACCATTTATGTAATTTTGTGTTGCAGGTATGGGTTCACAGCTAAGAGATTCATCAGTGCCATCTTCACCAGTAGAAACGACTCCATACGAGAGCAACTCATCAAGTGGATCTGATCCTTATGAAGATTTCATGGAATTCAAGGCTGCACAAGAAAAATCATCACCGTTACCTTTACCTTAATCCTAATCTTAATTAACCCCTAAAATATATATATATTTATTGCAAGGCCTTTGTGGTAAAAGGCTGAGTTTTTGTATTATCGGTTTAAAAAAAGCAGGCTCGATGGTTGGTGTAGATATAGGAGTGATGAATGAATTTCTATGTGATTTGTATATTTGAGATGGAAATAAAAGGTGGTGTTTCGGACTGAATATATATACATAGTATAAGATATATATATATATCTAATTTCATCATGAAAAGTTTATGCTTGTTATTTGAGTTAGTTATGTTATCTTATTTAGTTACCAACTGATTTGACTGGCAGTTTGTTTGCTTATTGTTATGGTTTTTCTTGGACGTGTATTTTTGGGACATGAGGATCAAGTTGTATAGCAGAGGAAGATAAACGCATTAAATGATTATGTGTACGTATCAATGTGTTAAATTTGTATATATTTAATTTTATGTAGAAGTTATTTCTGTTAGATGGGTGACATGTAAACGAACTAATAGAGGTACAATTTTAATTGGCGGTGTCTCTGGTGTTGCTGAAAAAATACAAAGCTTTTCTATGCAGCGTTACAGCAAGTATTGTTATAGAGGTACAATGTTATAAATATTATCTTAAAAGTTTTAGTATATTTTTTCTAATTTTTGCGTTAATAAACTCGCGCAGAGTACAATCTTATTATGCTTGTTTATTTACACTTATGATATATTTCTTAGTTAATGACATTAATGTCAAACTAAAAAAAAGTTCAATATCATGTCGCAAAATGTCGTCACGAAAGGCTGTCGCTGCAAAATCTCAAAGATGTCGCCGCAAAAGATGAGAAAGTCGCCGCATATAAGCAGGGTGTGATCCCATGTTGAATTTCATTACAACCTCTGTTGGAGAATTTGTACCATACAATCTCTTAATGTTTAGTTCATTCTATGCTACAAAACTTATACTGTACAACATGAAATGCATGTGAGATATGAAAAAAATGAAGCATGTGGGAAAAAGACTAAAATATCCTCACATGCTTGGCATGTGGGGTTCTTTAACGTTACAATTGGGACAGAAGGATAAATATACGAAAAATGAAAGAGTATATAGACAAAAAAAATGGAAAAGAAAAATATATTAACAAAATCTTAGAATTTAAAATATTACATTGATAATTTATGTAATTTACTTTAATTAATATATAGGACGAGTTTAAATCTTTTTATTCTCTAAATATGCAACTTTCAAGAATATTAAAATGTATCTATCTCCTCTTTGGCTTTGTCCTCGGTAGCCCAGCCAATATGTATATTTTAAGATTACTTTATTGTGGGCAACTTACTATAATTGGTGCCGATGATAATATTTAAAATCATCTACTGAGTCAAAGTTTGGGTCATAATTAGCTTTATTTGATGTCCTTTTACTCTTTTAGTATGCTAATGTTTTCATTATAGCTTAGTATGGAACGGACTACATGTAATTATATTTATTATTGTTAAACGAACTTGGTGTAGTATGCTGTTTGAGTAACTACAACGTTTAGGATTTGGACTTCACTATTACCTTAACCATCTCAATATATATGATCTAAACATATAAAAAGTATCAAATAACTTGTGTGGATCACTATGTGATACAGTTCAGATTGTGGTAGTAGATTCATTGTGTGCCTGATAAATATCACACTGAATCTCGAAGAGAATCAAAGACAAGTCTCATTCTTTATGAAGAATACTAAAGTTGTCAATACAATGAAGCTAGAGTAGTTAAGAAGCATACAAGTAATACCAAAACATTGAAGGTGAAATGTGATTGCGATAGAATCTTCTATTAAATTACAAAGATCTCAGTGATATACTGACAAAATAACATAATAGAATTCTCATGGAACATATCAAAATTGTGCAACTTTAAAACCAATAACATCCTTATATCTTGATCAATCGTGTTGTATCTTAGTTTTCGTCATTACAAAGTTTATAAATAGAAGACATGATGCAAAAATAGAAGTACTAAACCTTTTTGCAAGATGAATTACTAGTGCGATCATTTGTACTCATGAGCTTAGATTTCGGAGTGTACACAAAACATCACTTTCTACATCAACTATACTAATTAAGTGATCTCAATGTCTATATCTGATATATAATCATTCATTGATTAATATTTGTCTTATTTGTTTCGATTGTAATTTGGCATCTCACAAGTGATTGGACTATGATTCTTGTTCTTAGTTTATTACATATTCGTTTGTAATTTTTTGTTATTGTATAACAAAGATGAGTTAAAAAGTATTATATTGTGTTCTTTACATATGGCATTAGGTAAAACCAATTAATTGGTCATGTTTAACATACTTTCAAGGACTAACATATACGCACATTCACATAGTTATGAAGTATTTTTTAAACAAAATATTGAAGTATTTTTTAAGGACTAACATATACGTACATTCACATTCAAGGACTTTTATATTATGTATCAATAATACATAGTTATGAAGTATTTTTTAATATTGAAGTAGTCTTCTAAAATGTATTTACCCCTATTCTAGCTACACTTTCAAGGACTAACATATACGTACATTCACATCATATGTTTAACATACTTTTCTATTATGTATCAATAATACATAGTTATGAAGTATTTTTTAAACAAAATATTGAATATATTAATTTTGATATGGATAATATGGTGGAACAAAAATTGATGGAAGAGTTGAGAGTTTGTCTCTAATACAAATTCAGCTTTAAAATATTCTGCTTAGAATTTAAAAAAAAAAAAAAAAGAGACGCACTTTGAATCTAGGACAGTAGGACCTCTTGAATACCATCATAAGTATTCATAACCTTAATTGTTGTACTGTATTTGTGTCTAGTTAAATCGCAATTAAAAAAAAAATTGTAGACTAGATAAAAATATAATCAGCATATAAGTAATAAGCAATATGATCTATCTTAATGGCTATATTTGCATTTTGCATTATATAATCAATATTATGTTGGGTTTTCTATGCATCTAGCCACAATTTGCTTAGGGCGGAAATCAAAAGCAACTTGGTAGAACATTGACCCGATAAAACTTTTGTTTGGACCGTTAGGTTTACAATTCTAACGCAACTAGAACTATTTAAATAATTAAATAGATCAATTCGAATAACTTACTTGTTCTTCACGAATTGGAGAACTAGATAAACCTTGTGATCTAGTACGAGCCAGATCAAACAATGCACTAGGATTCAAGCAAGAATCCCTCTATTGGTTCACACCCAAGGGTTATCACGAACAGGACGATGTACCACGAGGTAGTACAAAGCACCTTGAGAAACAAGCACCGAAAACTAAACCGAAAACCTTTTCGGTTCGACCGGCGGCGGCGGAGCAGCGGCGGACCGGCGGTGGTCGTGCGGCGGTGGTGGTTCGACGGTGGGGTGTTCGGCCGAGCTTGGGAGGAGGCAAGGGAACAAGTATGAAAGTTATGATTAGGTTAAACCCCTTAACCTTAATTTATATCCTTGCCAAACACAATTATGGTAACACCATAATTGGTCCAAGCCCACTTTAATTAAACCATTAATTAAGCCCACAAGTATTAACTAAACTATTAATTAATACTTGGCCCGATACCACTAACTAGTTAATTACCCATTAACTAGTTTAGTCCGTCTAGCCCGTTAGTCAATTTAATTAAACTATTAATTAAACACTACGTTATTTCTCGTGTTCGTTGATTCCTCGAGGGCAACCCGAATAGGACTCTAAAATACCCGAACCGGAATACCAGTTTATTTGATGTGTTGGACACTCTTTCCAACAGTCTCCCACTTGGACACCTCATCAACTATAAACGGCACGTGTTCGTGTAACCTTTAGAGTGTGCATGTCATGTGCAGCTGCTGAACTCTGAACTATCAGAAACAGTCCTATGATAAGTGATCATATGTCCTTCGTTGCACGATATCATGTAACTAGTGACATGGACATGTCAATCACTCTAGTTACGATTATGTTTCCTGATTCGAGATTTATGATGACGATTTGACTACATGATTGAACTTTCAATCTAGTCATGACCTGCGCAGGTATTTTAGTGTCACATCAAATCAACAGGGGGCCCATGGATATCTCCTCTATCACTTTGATCAGAGGGAACGAATAAACCTTAACTACATCATCTTCCTTCATAGTCATCACATAATGCATGGAACTAATCTTTATAGCTACCAGTTACGAATAGCGTTGGAGTTAGACCAATGCATCACGAAATCGTACTTAGGAAACGATGCATCTTGGTTTGAAGACTCATACGATATTATCGCCTCACTATTACCCATGATAAAGTCCATGGGGTAATACTCTGAGCGTGGGTTGGTCCAACATTTAAATACACCTTTTAAATGCTCATGAGAGTAGCAGCAATCTCTATGCAATGTTCATACCTTTGAACAATCTACTCACTCTCCCATGACATCTTAATTCAGTTCTTATTCCCATAAGAACGATCGACTGTGGACGTTTTAAGTAATCTCTTAGTTTACTTAGGAATAGGTTCTAAACATGCAAAAGGTTTGAAATGGAATAATTAAATACTATATGAATGATAGAACACTTGCAAATTATTTAATCTCCATAAATAAATCATCAATTCATACAATTTAATATTCACTACAATTTCAAATGAATGACAATTTATGATAAGTCACTATGAAATCTAATTCCTATCGTCCTCGCATGAGCATCATGCTTGGCACGACTTAGTGCTTTTGTGAAAGGATCAGCCGGGTTATTTTCCGACGATACTCTTGTCACTATCACGTCCCCATCTTCAACTCGCTTTCTCACGTAGTGAAACTTTCTGAGTATATGCCTGGTTCGACTATGATCTTTGGATTCTTTAGTCAATGAGACTGCACCTTCATTGTCGCAGAAGATTTTCATTGGTTCCTTGATGCTTGTTACGACACCAAGATCCCCAATGAAATTCTTCAACCATGTGGCTTCTTTTGATGCCTCACTGTGACACCCCGAGACCCGGCCTAGCATTTTTAAAGTTGTCGGTAAGTTTATTTTATTATTTATAATTTTATAGAATTTTATTTGATTTATTAGAATTTTTAACCACGGGGTTAAAAATTAGCAAAACTGAGATAGATATATATTAGTATGATTTTTATATATCTGGGTCCACTTTTGAACCGGGTTTCTAGTGATATTTTTAGTTTTATTATCAGAGTTCATTTAGGGTTCCAAATTAAACATCGTATTTTAGAATAATACTGATTTATTAAAAAGATATGACCATTTTTTGTTGGGCACGTGTTATGTGATGTGGGTTTTGGAAAGTTTGTCTCAATCTCAATCTCATAATCTCTCTCTCGTCTCTGCTCTCGTTTAACACACACAAAACACACACAAATATAAGAAACTTTGATTTGAGCTTGAATCTTTGAAGTTGTTTGACCAAATTTCGAAATTGAAGCTTCCAACTAGTAAGTAATCTTCTCTTTTGATTAGGATTAGAAGTTCTTGAGTAGTCTTGCTTATTTGAAGAATTAGGGTTTAGTGTTCTTGGTGGGTTTTGATCAAAAATCCGAAATTGATGATTTCTATGGAATGGATTATAGTAGTGAAGTGTTATAGATGCTATATGAATGATTAAATCATCCAAATTAAACCTAATTCATAAATTATGATTATTGGTCAAGAACCCTAATTTTGGAGATGATGATTTCTGTGAATTTGTGATTGTTTAAGATTGTAATTAGTGTTATAATTGTGTTAGAAACTAGTTATAACATTAAAGTAATTGTTTGATAATGTTTAGACAAAAATTAGTAAGTTGTAAAATTGTGTAGTTTGACTTTTGAAAAGTCAAATCTGGATTTGATGAAGATGAGATTTGATTGTATGCATTTCTTAAATTAGTTATGAAGTTATGATGGTATGAATTCATATGTTGATATGTTATAGTTAAGAATCGGGTCTTGGCCCGTTTGGGCCAAATTAGTACCTTAGATGTGCAATTACAAGTTAGATGTTGAATTTGACTTTTGTGGAGTCAAAATACTTGTTTGTGCAGAATTTTGGGTATGTGTAATGGTATAGAATTGAGTTTGAAGTTTATGTATATTTTGACTTGAAATGGTACCTTAATTGTGAAAGGGTAAGAAATTGGTCGAAATTGACTTGTCAAAGTCAAAACTGGAAATTGACTTAGTCTATGATTGGTTAATTAATCTTAAAATAGTATTTTGATATTAAATGAGGATATGATATAAGGTTGTTTAGGGTGGTGGATAAAAGATGAGATTTCGACCCGTTTGGGCTAAAATAATAGTATGTTGTTAAAGATGTTAGACTTTGACTTTGATGAAGTCAAAGTGGTAATTGTATGGTAATTGGAAGGTTTTAAAGTAATTGGTCAGTATTTAGGATTCTAGTAGATAAAAATCGTATTTTGACTCGTTTGGGCCAAAATGATTATAAATTGCATAAAGTGTTGCATTTCAGGACAGCTTGCTGTCCTTATGTTCAGGTCCGTTTTCGACCTTGTTCGGGACAGAATCCGGGCTCCGGGTCTTCTGGGCTGTTGTAGCCTGATGAGTTAGCTTTCCATGGCCGCTGACCGCTCGTCAATAGGACTTACGGTTTGTGAGTTACGACAATTTTCGTGAAGTGTCGCAGTGCTGAAACACTGTGTGTTTCTGCAGTGTTGTGAGGCAGTTTCGAGGCCTTTAGGGTCAGATTCGAGCCGAGCATTCTGAATAGGAGTTGTAGCATTATGAGTCTAGAGTAAGCTGTGAAAAGTTGGTAAAAAAAAGATAAACGGTTTGAAAGTTATGGCAGTTACGGTGAGCTGTCGCGGGTTTGACAGATTCTGGGTTTCCTCTATAGTCATACTTTAAATGGTTGACTTTGTATTAGGTCAAATCTGGGATTTTATTATTAATTGGATGATAATTATGATTTGGTATTTGTATTGTGAATTAATCGTAATAGTAAGGTAATAAAAATGGGCTTTTGACCCGTTTGGGTATTTTTGGTTAAAATGGACCAACTGTGTAAGTTTTGATCAGGCTTGACTTTGTTGAGTCAAAGTGTCAATGTGCAGAATTGTAGTGTAGATTTTGAGTTAGTACACTTGTTGTTATATCTTTATAGTGTATTGTGCAGTTTTACACATTTGGGTCAAATGATTACTAATTGGGGTGTTACTTGTGATTGCAGGAAAGGGAAAAGAGGCTCAGTGATATTAGACAACTGAGTGGAAAGAGACTTGGCAAAGGTGAGTGGATTTATAACCTTTGTATTGTTTAAATTGCAATGGTTTTGGTTGCAATTGAAAGTGTTTAGTGCTGATCAGTTAGTGCTGATCAGTTAGTTCTGACCCAGTTAGTGCGGATCAGTTAGTGCTGACCCCGTTAGTGCTAATCAGTTAGTGTTGATCAGTTAGTGTTGATGAGTTAGTGTTGATCAGTTAGTGCTGATCAGTTAGTGCTGATTTAGTTAGTGTTGATCCGTTCGTACTGCTCCCTTATTTCTGGACCAGTATTAGTAGTATAATGATAATTAACTGGCTATGTGTTAATTGAATGATATGTGCACATGGAATCTGATATGTGCACATGAAAAAGTATAGAGGCAGCTTGACTGGGTGGATGGGCTTTCGTTTACTGTTAGATAACGGTAATTGTACCTTGGCATATTCGTTGTGTCTTAAGGAAGCTTTACCATTGCTAATGAGTAAAGGGCTATCGGTAAGCTGTTGTTAGGCCCACAACAGTTGTAAGGTTCCGCAAAACCGCCGTACCTCTCGTTATATGTGTTTAAGTGATAGAGATTGTGAATCTGTAAAGATTGTGAATCTGTGAAGATTGTGAATCTGTGAAGATTGTGAATCTGCGAAGATTGTGAATCGAGATTGTTGTATTTATACAATATCTTTGGTTATATTTTCATTCACTTAGCTTTGTGCTAATCCCCCACTATGTTGAATCTTTTACAGGTTGTAGATGGATGAGTCTTTCGGAGATTAAGATTAGGAATGATTGACCAGGACTTAAAGAAATGATTTTGATGTTGAGCCGTAATGTTAGGTAACACTATTTCGGAAAGTTAATTTTTGCAAAATTATATATCTTATGTTTTTTTTTTAACTTGTGAATAACAAGTTATATATATGTAATTTTGAAACGCTTCCGCATTTGTTGTAAAAAAAAAATGGTTCAGATTTTGAGGTGTTACACTCACAGGCAGCAATATACTCAGATTCGCAAGTTGAATCAGCTACTGTCTCCTGCTTAGAACTCTTCCAAGTGACAGCTCCTCCGTTCAATAAAAACACCCACCCAGTTTGTGAGCACGAGTCATCTCTATCCGTTTGGAAACTCGCGTCACAATAACCTTCCACAACAAGTTCGTCTTTCCCACCATACACTAAGAACATATCCTTTGTTCTCCTTAGGTACTTGAGAATCGTTTTCACCGCAGTCCAATGATCGTTGCCAGGGTTGCCTTGGAACCGGCTCACCATGCTTAGCGCATATGAGACATCCGGGCGAGTACATACCATGGCATACATGATCGATCCAATCGCCGAGGCGTAAGGGACTCGACTCATTTTCTCCAGTTCTTGCTCAGTACTGGGATATTGACTCTTAGACAATGTTATGCCATGATTCATGGGTAGATACCCTTTCTTGGAATCAACCATACTAAAACGTTTTAGTATTTTATCCAAGTATGTACTCTGGCTTAATCCTATTAGACGTCTTTCTCTATCTCTGTATATCTTTATACCGAGTATGTACGCTGCGTCTCCTAGGTCCTTCATAGCGAAACATTTTCCCAACCAAGACTTCACGTCTTGCAGTGTAGGAATATGATTTCCTATAAGGAGTATGTCATCCACATACAGTACTAGGAAGACAACAACGCTCCCACTAGCTTTGATGTAAACGCAGGACTCATCTTCACTCCTAGAGAAACCAAACTCCTTGACTTTCTCATGGAAGCAAAGATTCCAACTTCGAGAGGCTTGTTTCAATCCATAAATGGATTTCTCAAGCTTGCACACTCTATCAGGATATTTCTTATTGATAAAACCTTCTGGCTGTGCCATATAGACATCCTCAGTAAGTCTTCCGTTAAGGAAGGCGGTTTTAACATCCATCTGCCAAATTTCATAGTCATGAAATGCAGCTATGGCAAGCAATATTCTGATAGACTTTATCTTGGCTACTGGTGAAAAGGTTTCATCATAATCAATCCCATGAGTTTGAGTATAACCTTTTGCAACCAACCTAGCCTTATAGGTGTGCACATTCCCATCCATGTCTATCTTCTTCTTGAAGATCCACTTGCATCCAACGGTTTTGGCACCGGGAGAAGTCTCAATCAAGTTCCATACTTGATTGTCATACATGGACTGAATCTCACTCTCCATAGCCACTTTCCATTTTTCGGCCTCAGGGCCTTCCATAGCTTCCTTATAACTCGATGGCTCATCGTCATCAACTGGTAAACTATTACCAGCAGATGCATCGCCTTCAGCAATATGGAAATCATAGTAATCACCATAATGCTCAGGAGGGCGAACAGTTCTTGAGGATCTACGTGGAACGGTAGGAGTTACATCAATTTGTTCAACAGGAGTCTCATCCTCTGGTTGAGTGCTAGTGTCAACTATAGGTTCCACTACATCTTCAACGTTTGACTCTTGACATTCTTCAAGATCAATTTTGCTCCCACTGTCTTCTTTGGATATTAGCTCTCTCTCGAGGAAGAATCCTCTTCGAGATACGAACACTTTGTTCTCTTTCGGATTGTAGAACCGATATCCAAAAGACTGTCGTGGGTAGCCAATGAAGTAGCACTTCTCTGATTTGTTATCTAGCTTGTCGTGAGATTCATGTCTTACATAAACTTCACAACCCCAGATTTTTAAATGTTTGAGGGAGGGAGGATTCCCTGTCCACATTTCAGAGGGAGTTTTGGCAACCTTCTTAGTTGGTACAAGGTTCACGATATGTGCTGCAGTTTCTAAGGCATATCCCCAGAAACTCACTGGAAGTGTTGATCGACTCATCATTGATCGAACCATGTCAAGCAAGGTTCGATTTCTCCTTTCCGACACTCCATTAAGTTGTGGAGTTCGAGGAGGTGAGAGTTGGGATACTATTCCACAACTCTTTAGATAGTCGATGAACTCTTGACTAAGATACTCTCCGCCCCTGTCAGAACGGAGCATCTTAATCTTCTTGCCCAGTTGATTCTCTACTTCTTTCTGATATTCTTTGAACGTTTCAAAAGTATCAGATTTATGTTTAATCAAATAAACATATCCATATCTACTGAAATCATCAGTAAATGTGACGAAGTATCGCTCACCATGTCTAGTGTTAGACTTGAACGGTCCACATACATCAGTATGTATGAGGTCCAACAAGTCTTTGCCTCTTTCACATGACCCTGTGAATGGCGCCTTTGTCATCTTGCCAAGTAAACAAGACTCACACACATCATTCGATTTGAGGTCAAACGATTCTAACACTCCATCCTTTTGGAGTTTAGCTATGCGTTTCTTGTTTATATGTCCTAAGCGACAATGCCATAGACATGACTTATCCAATACACCTTTGGATGAATCAACATTTAATATTAGATTCCTTTTGTTTACGCAACCATCTATTTCATATATACCAGCACAAGGAATAGCTTTAAAATAAAACACATCATTTTTATAAACTAAAATAGAACCATTCTCATTATCAAAAACAAAGTTAAAACCATCCTTAAACAATGCGTAATACGAAATAATGTTGCGTGCCATAGAAGGCGAAAAACAAACATCTAATAAAAGTAAAGAACATCCATTCCCAAGCATGAGCTCATAATCTCCTATCTTGGTGACAGCAGTCGAGACTCTGTTTCCCATGATCAGATTAAGCTCTCCATGCTTCAACTTCCTACAATTCTTAAGTCCCTGCATATCAGTGCAAATGTGAGTACCACACCCTGTGTCTAGAACCCAAGAATTAGACATAGAAGTATGATGGAGTTCAATCATAAAAGTACCTGATGGTCCAGACTTTTGGACTTTCTGACTCTTCAGATCATCCAAGTACTTTGGGCAGCTTCTTTTCCAGTGACCCTTTCCTTGACAGTAGTAGCAAATAGCATCTTTCGGATCTTTGGTAGGTGTTATATCAGAATCAGCCTTCCTCTTATAGCCTTGTTTGGCTTGACCTACTTTGGTTTTGCCTTTGCTATTTGGAGGAGGACGGCGTTTCTTTTTAACACCTTCAGATCGAATAGACAAGACAGGAGCAGCAGGGGTGGAACCTTTAGCTTTCATCAAGCTAGCCTCGGTAGTTTTCAACATACCGTGAAGTTCCATGAGTGTCTTATCCATATCACCCATGTTATAGTTAACTATAAATTGTGAGTAGGATGGTGGAAGCGAGTTCAAAACCATATCAGTGGTTAACTCCTTCGGTAAAGGGACACCCAAGTTTGCTAGTCTGTCTATGTAGCCCTTCATCTTTTGGACGTGGCTACACACAGATTGTCCTTCTTGTAGTTTGCATCCTACTAGGGAACTTACCACGTTGAAACGTTCTTGCCTAGCTCTGTTTTGAAACATTTGTTTGAGCTGTTGATTGATGTCATAGGCACTCATCTTCTCAAAATTCTTTTGGAGATCAGAAGACATAGTGGCTAACATCAGGCAAGCAACCTTTTCCGACTCTGAACGATGGAGATTATAGGCAGCTCTGTCTATGTCACTCGAATCGTCAGTCAACTCAGCAATCTCGTTATCGAGGACATACTCCTTGCCCTCGTACCTTAACGTGATTCTAAGCGTACGAACCCAATCAATGTAGTTGGGTCCAGTGAGCTTCTCACGATTCAAGGTGGAGATAAGAGCAAAGCTTTGTGGTCCTTGTGGAAGTGGAGGTGGTGGTGGTAGAGGAATCGTGTTGTCATTCAAGTTTGAACCCATCTACAGAAGAAACAATTTCTTTGTTAGTGAATTCAATAATTAATCCTTATAATAATTTTCCCAATCTTTATTCATAAGGCTAGGATACGCCCACTAGTTATTTGATGTGAAGAGGGATGCCGTATTTCACACCAAACAATTTCGTGTCGTAGGCAAACTATTGTCAATTTCAATCTTATGAAATCCCTAGTTCTTTGAGATTCATTCTCGTGGGAGAATGGCATGTTAATCTCGAACCAATGCTCATTCTAATCTATATGACAGGGATACCGTGGATCATATATTAGAAGGTGAAACAACCATGGAATACCCACGTGGACTTCTCGGCTCAAGTTCGCTTGAGTATCGCGAGAATCGTTTCACTCGTAAAATAATCTCACAATTAACGTACCGGTTAACCACACGAGTTCCGTTAATCAGACTATGATACGAGCGCGTGTCATTCTATGGAGAGCACACAATGTTCACATTTAATTAAACGGGAAGAATTTGTTTAATGTTATGATTATACTTTTAATCTTAATATCATCCTATTATGCCTGTTCGGTAGCTCCATTCTACGACAAGGGAAGCGGCGGGGCAGGTCAGCGCAAGGCGTGTTAAAAACGCAACCCCGTTTAGAGATCTATATCTCTTCCTTTTCATCCTTTAGATGTCATAGACTATGGGTGAGCCTACTAGTGACATAAGCGACGATATATTTAACTTTAGTTATAATATATATAAACTATTATATAATTATATCTATGTTAATTAAAACCTTTTAATTACATTTACTAAAGTTCTATATAGTATAATTAATTATATAAACGTGCGAGGACGCGACGTTTTAATTACTATTATAACTATATCTTATATAATATTTAATAAACTTTTATTACATAATATTATATATATAAGGGAGGAATATCAAATCATATTTGATATATATAGGAATTTCGGAATTAATATATATATATATATTCTAAATTAAACTTTTAATTAATATATAATATATAATTAATTATTTTTAATATTTATGCCTTTATTTCTATTATAAACAATTATAAGTAAATAAGATAAATAAATAAATAATTCGAAAATCCAATCCCTTTAAATATTTAAAATTTCCGAAAATAATTTTAAATATATATATATATACCGAAAAACAATTTTCGGATATATATATATCCATATTTAAAATATCTTTTAATTTTAAATTTATCTTATTTTAAACCCTTTTAAAAATTATCTCCTTATTTAAACCTTTTAAATAAGTAAACAAGATTTACCCAAATCTTTTATTTATGTACATGTATTTTCGGAAAAATACATATACCATAATAAAAGATTTCTACTTCCCTTTTATTTAAATACCTTTTAAATAAAAATATATATTATCTATATAATCCGAAAATTATATATAATATATAATTAATTTAAAACTTATTTAAATAATTAGAAGATATTGACAAAATCTTATTTTCCATAATTATAGATAATTCCAAACAATTTGAAACTATCCTAATTTAATTTATTTAATAATAAAAACGTTTTTAAATATTAAATAAATATTTCTGAAAATTCGGAATACCCAAAAAATATTTTTCGAAATTAAAAAACAATTTTTACAATTACCGAAAATTACTAAAACAATTTTTAATGGGTTTTCTAATTTTCGGAATACCCGAAAAACAATTTTTGGTATTACCGAAAATCATAAACAATTTTGTGGGTTTCGAATTTCTTGTCTAGCACTATTAGACTTGTAAACCAATGGCGCTCTGATACCACTGTTGGGTTTTCTATGCATCTAGCCACAATTTGCTTAGGGCGGAAATCAAAAGCAACTTGGTAGAACATTGACCCGATAAAACTTTTGTTTGGACCGTTAGGTTTACAATTCTAACGCAACTAGAACTATTTAAATAATTAAATAGATCAATTCGAATAACTTACTTGTTCTTCACGAATTGGAGAACTAGATAAACCTTGTGATCTAGTACGAGCCAGATCAAACAATGCACTGGGATTCAAGCAAGAATCCCTCTATTGGTTCACACCCAAGGGTTATCACGAACAGGACGATGTACCACGAGGTAGTACAAAGCACCTTGAGAAACAAGCACCGAAAACTAAACCGAAAACCTTTTCGGTTCGACCGGCGGCGGCGGAGCAGCGGCGGACCGGCGGTGGTCGTGCGGCGGTGGTGGTTCGACGGTGGGGTGTTCGGCCGAGCTTGGGAGGAGGCAAGGGAACAAGTATGAAAGTTATGATTAGGTTAAACCCCTTAACCTTAATTTATATCCTTGCCAAACACAATTATGGTAACACCATAATTGGTCCAAGCCCACTTTAATTAAACCATTAATTAAGCCCACAAGTATTAACTAAACTATTAATTAATACTTGGCCCGATACCACTAACTAGTTAATTACCCATTAACTAGTTTAGTCCGTCTAGCCCGTTAGTCAATTTAATTAAACTATTAATTAAACACTACGTTATTTCTCGTGTTCGTTGATTCCTCGAGGGCAACCCGAATATGACTCTAAAATATCCGAACCGGAATACCAGTTTATTTGATGTGTTGGACACTCTTTCCAACATATTATGCCATATTATAAATAAAAACAATTCATTAATTATGGTTAAAAAAACAATTGTATAGTCAAGAAATATTTTAACTTTTTATTAAAGTCCCAACCAAAATACAACTAGGGGTCACATGTAATTGCAACCCTATAAAAAAGAAGCTGAAAAGTGAAGTTGCTTTGACCATTTATAGATTGTTCATTAAGGGTACGTAGCAAGGGTCTACCAAATGCAATGACACATAATTTACATGGCCTCCATGATCACCATGTGATTTACCTTTCAGCTTTTGCAACCTCATAATTCATAAACCATAAGTTGGTCGATTATTGACAGTTGAGTTAATTACATAAATGGTCCTTTAAGAGAATACCACATTGCAAATATGGTCCTAATCTTTTAATTTCGACAAGTGTAGTCCTTTATGTTTACCGATTTTGCATGTTTGGTCCTTTAGGTCAAACGGTGTTAACTTTTTCTGTTAAGTGACCTCATTTGCAATGCACATAAGGGTATTTTTGTCTTTTACCATTTTTGTACAACCATTCAAACCTAAATTACAAGCATTTATCATCGTCCCTACCGGTTTCAAACCCCAATTCACCATCATCGATCTTCTACAGGTAGCCAAGCCAAACCAAATTCAAAATCGATTTCGGTGTTACTAGAAGAAAACGATGAAATCGAAGAGCCAAACCAACAATCAAACAAACACAACCTGATTTGCGGTGACAGAGGTGAGTCTGGTGGTTTCGAAATGGGTTTGAACCAGCAGATCTTAAATTTTCAAACGAAAGATCAATTGATCATGAAAATCGAACTGGATTTTTCAGGAACGAGAATTCATGGTCCAAAAACTGCACGAAAAAGAATAAATTTCAAGTCTTTCTTGAAGGTTATTTAGAAACAACCGATGATTTTGATTTTGTTGGGTCAAAGAGCTTGACCGATGAAGATCTTGATGAACTTAAAGGGTGTTTTGATTTGGGGTTAGGGTTTAGTCACGATGAAATCCCGGGGCTTTGTAATACTTTATCGGCGCTTGAATTATGTTATTCCATGAGTCAGAAGTTTCTTGATGACGAACAGAAGTCGCCAGATGCGCCGTCTTCGACGGCAGCAGCGGAAGAGTTGAGTGAAACGGTGTCGCCACCGCCTGCTCCGATTGGTAATTGGAAGATTTCTAGTCCATGTGAGTTTTATATGTATTTTCTTAGCATAAAGTTGATGTATTCAGCTTTATATACATATAATGAAAAATATAATATTAATTTGATTTGATTTGAATTGAATTAGGGAAATATGCGTATCATTTGATTAAAAGCTCTTAATGTTCTATAACATTAAGTTTAGATGCTTATTGTATATTCTGAAAAATGTTGTGTGAGATTGTGTGTAATTGGGTTATAAATTTGTGTAGGCAATCATTCTGAAGCTGTGAAAGTAAGACTCAAGTATTGGGCACAGGTAGTAGCTTGCACAATTAGATTATGCAATTAGAATGTTTCGTGATTAATGCAATTTGAGGCAAAATTTTCGAATCTTAATCATCAAAACTAGAGAAATGGGTGGAGATATGATGCCGCCGGTGGTGGTGTGGTGGAGGAGGTTATGATTTCAAATTACAGGTAGCTTTCGAATTCTTGAACTGGTAGGGACGATATGGTGAATTGGGTGTAGTTTTTAAGAGACGAAGATGAAATAAGAAAAAGAGAAATACTCCCTCCGTCCCACAAAGAAGTTTACATTTCTATTTGGAAAGAGAAAATGCTTTTAGGAGAAAGTTAGTGGTAAGTACATGAAAATAATAGTATTTTATTAAGTGGTTCATTATATTTGAGAAATTTAAACCTTTTTGTAGGACAAAATTTATAGGGGGAATGTATACTTTTGTGTGGGACGGAGAGAGTATAAAAGAAGAAATGGAAAAGACAAAAATACCCTATGTGCATTGCACATGGGGAGCTTTAACAGAAGAAGTTAACAACATTGGCCTAAAGGACTAAACGTGCAAAATCGGTAAACATAAAGGCCTACACTTGTCGAAAGTAAAAGATTAGGACCACACTTGCAATGTGGTATCATTTTAAAGGACCATTTGTGTAATTAACTCTTGACATTTAATCTACAAATATTTAAAAAGGTAAATTTATTTATAAATATACTTCTAAGGATTATTGTTATTAAAATTCATATTTTTATCTTAAGAAGTAGGACTCGCGAAGACACCTCAAAAAATTTTAAAAAATCCCGAAAAATATATATATATATATATATATAACTCCCCATGATTATTACTACATTTGAACAGATAAAATTTTGAAAAAAAAATTATAATCCATTTGTTTTTTGTGAATCATAATAATGATCCATATTATTTTTTGGATCAAAATTATAATTCATATATTTTTTTTTGGATATTTTTGAAAATTTTGAAATTTTTTATCTTATAGGCGTCAATTTTCATGTTTAAAAAAGAAATTTTTTTTTTTAAAAAAGTTTATTTTATATCATTTTTAATTTTTTTTTTTTTTAGAATTCTCATAGTTATCACCCATTTTTTAGTCCAAACTCAATACAAACCCTTTATCTCAAAATATGTAGTTGTCTATCTTTGTTATGCATAGACGAGATTCCTTGAAAAAAAACCATTTTATTGGGAAATAACAAACATATCTATATTTTTATATTTCGCTTTCTTTATTTGGAAAATTGATTTTAAAATATATGATAAACTTAATTTTTAAAAAAGAAAACCCCTACCAAATCGAGGTCACGCGGCGCCTACAAATGGCCCATAACTTGTTCCCGTGATCATTACTACAGCTTAGATTTCCCCCCCGATTTGGAAGGTAAAAATTGGTCAATCATGGGCAGCGTTGACCTTAAAATCTATTTTTTTAATATAAAATATTGATTAAATCACATATATCATAAGTATAAATTCGGCTATCGTGAAGGTACCATTAAAACGGGAATTCCATTCTAAAATCTTTTTTGTTACTTCCTCGTTGAAAAGTTCAAGTTTAACTGATATTATAAAAACTGGCTAAAACTTGTATTGATCTGATTTTGATAAAGATAACAACTATTAAAAAGCAATTTAAAGCAGTCTCATGATGCACATTACGGAGTAAAACCCCATTGAACGAGAGAGACGTATGATATAAGGTGTACTATAAATGAATCCAAATGTTGTATCATTTTAATGTGTTGAATCAAGGACCAATATCCTAATAATAGGATAAGAGCGTTTTAAAATAAAATTAGATGTGTTATCTGTATAGGTTTGTTTTATAATCCTTTTTATAATTATACTTTATTGTATTCTATCATATAAGATTCTTTAGACCATTTTCCAAATAAGTTCTTGTTAACTCTATTTTTTTTTTGTTCTTTTTTTTTTTTTTTTTTTTTCATTTGGCAATATATAGCAACATCGTTGAAAATGTTTTAGTACAACTTTATTCCATAATTTGTTGAATAATAAGTAATGCTTATTACATTTAGCTAATAAGAAGACCGAAACAAATAAACAAAATACAAAGTGAATACTATGTTTATCCACTAACCCAAACCGCCAGCGGAATCAGTTTCACGATTTCACAAACTGGCCGACTGATATAAACTAAGGTACGTAACACGGCCAAACCGAACAATTTGCTACGGTCTGCACTTGCACATCCCTAATTAGGATGGTTATTTAAGCTTGTACATAAGTTTGAGTGTAATACTTGCCTACCCAACCAACTATACTTCACGCTTAACATTGATCACACATACAACTCTTTACAAAAGTAATTTAAATTTAAAAAATATTTGCATTTCTATTGAAATTTTATACTTCCTTTCAAATATCTAGTATCCGGTTTATATTTCAAAACCAGGCTACTCTCAATTTTTAACTCAAAGTTTATAATATAATGATATTGGTATATATAGTGTTGTTTATAATCTAATAGTTACAGATTTCAAATTTCGGTGACGATAAAATTGAAGTACCTTAAGTGAAAAAAATATTTTAGATTTCAAAAGAGATAACTGTAAGAGAGAGGGGTGTGGTGGCGTGAGGCCACCTCGCCGGATGCCACCTAGACCCAAACCCACTCGTCACCACACCGTAAGTGGTGTGAGTGAGCGCTTAAGTGGGAGCAATGGCTGAATCAACGAGCCAATAGGGAGGAGAGAGAGTATTTTGGGGTGTTTTTATTGGGTAAGAGGTATTTTAGTGGGTATAAAAATATATTTTAAGTTAAGTTATGGTAGAGAGGATATTTGAGGTTTTGAATGTGAAATGTGAAATAATGATGTGGCGCATAGGTGGCGCGGAGGTGACACTCCGACTTAGTGTGACCACACCTGATGCTCTAACAATAGGAACAGCTAGGCCCAAGGCACCACCACCTTGTTTGCATGGCGGTTAATATAATACAATAACGATACAGCCGCCCTTTCCACCAATTAGAAACCCACTCTAACCTACGCCGGGTGCACCCCACACCCACCTTATCCCCCATCTTTCTATTTATTTAAAGAAACCCCTCCCAGACAAATTCTGCTATTCCATTTCTGAAGCGATTCCTCTGCAAATCCACCAATCGTAATTATTCATCAACTCCATTTCCCACAAATTTGTTCAATCGAGAGCTAGATCATACTTCTTTTCTGGAACAATTGAAGCTTAATATTCTGATGAACACTGGAAGCCGTTTCATTAAGATTTGTCGTGTTCTTCTCAAATAGTTTTGGATTTAAAAAATGCGTTCTCTACTGCGGTTTATCAAGTCGACAACGCGTAAAAAGTTGTTGCTCAAATACGATCAGTTTTCGTTTACTGGAGCTGTTAATTTCAGAGCAAGAGAACACTATTTGTGCTAGATTTAGATAAGATCGATAGAAATAAAAATAGAAAATAAAGTTCGATTTTTTGTTAGTTTTTTGTACTGGTTCAAGGTGTTTGTGAAAATGCCGCATAGAGCAACTTACATTTTTCCGAGACAGTTTCCTGATAGTGGCGTCATCTCCAATTCATCGATAAAATCTGAAGATCAAGAGAATAAGAATAACTCGTCAAGTTTCATGATCCATGGCGATGAGCATGGTGATGGTGATAGGGATACGAATACAGATGTGTACGGAATTGGAAATACAGGTTTAGTATCGCAACGTCACCGTTTTAGTAGCTGTAGAAGTGACCGGAGCCACGGGAAAAAGAAGAGGCAACAGCCCACCGATTTCGTGAATTGGTTGGTGGAGAAGAAAACTTCAGTTTCCGGTTCAGGTGCATGTGCCGGTCACGTGAGGCTAAACAACGATGACATCAGCGATCTGTTACCGGCTCCGATGAAAGATGTTATCGACGACGACTGGCGTAGTCACGTCTCCGGCATCGATTTTCATCATCCGACTAGACGACAAAGCATTGATAGGGGTTTTGGTGATCGACAGGTTTCATTACCGAGGTTATCGAGTGATGCCGGAAGTAGTTACGCCGCTAGTTTGTTTTCCGACACGATCGCGACCTCGAGTTCTGCTGCTTTTCATAAGGATTCATTGACGGAGGAGACGATAGGGATTAGGGAGGAAGATCATGTGGTGGTGGGGAATGGTGACGGTGGCGGAAGAGATGATGGTCGCCGGAATCTCGTCCAGAGGTGGCGTGACAGTTATTACTTGCAACTTACGCTTGCTAAACGGTTAACACATCAAGCAACTATTGGTGACGAGCCTACAATTATTCAAGGGCGTGGTTACGGCGGCGGCGGCGGTGGCGGCGCCAGTGATGGTCCGGCAGTGACGTGTTATGATGCAGAGTCTGTTTCGTATCATCTCTGGGTATGATTAATTTTCTTACCCTTTCTAATTATATATACGTCGTTGTGTTGTTTTCTATGGTGTCATTTTTATAGTTTATCGTATTATGTTTATAGTTATAATTCAACTAATTATGTGGATATCTAGTTGATAAACTATAAGTATAATATTTAGTTGGATTTTGTTAATATGTGTTTAATTATGTGCATATCATAACAATAGTCATTAATGCTTTTGTGTTATACTAATTTTACGCTCATGTTATCATTATACTACTATAAGTTTAAACTCATCTAATATAAAGATGCATGTTTAACATTTCTCCAATCAAGATAGTAGTGTTTCGAGTTAAGATTTTCATTTCCTAAGGTCTGGAAAATAACCAGTTTATTCACTATAATTAGATAGAAGTATAACTTAATGACAGAGTTATATTTGCTTGTTTATTAGAAAGTAGTTTAGATATTTATATTTATACATACAATTTCTTTTCTTTCTGAATTATTATATTAAATCAAACACCTCAATTTTTATAGAAATATTATTTATGTGTCTTTAAAATCTCTATCATTTACCTTCCACATTTCCCTTTTCATATGATGGATTGATTGTGTTCCCTCTTTTGTCAGTTTGCTAAGTTCATGTAGCTTTCATTTTCTTGCGCTAGAGTTTGAACAAATTAATGCGGCTTTTAATTGAAGTTTTTGGATAATTATATTTGTATTTTTGTTGTAGCTAGAGGAACTGTCACATGTACAATTTAAAAAATTAAATGCATTTTAGTACCTTAAATCTTAGTTAACTGAGTTTTTTACTACATTGAACTATTAATAGTACAACATAATACCAAGAGCTTGCAAAACTGGTCAATTTAGTACCTCTTCCTAAATTCAACAATTAGTCACCACTCTTATAGTTATTCTTTTTTGAATGTTGAAATAATGACAAAGCCTATGTAATCATTTAAGCTTAATTAGCGGTAACCAAGAAGCTTTTGCCTTAAGAATTTTTTACTCTAAGAATAAATAGGATGCCATTTCATTTCGGCCCACCAACTAAAAAAATCATTCAAGTATCATGTGGGAGTATTTTCCATATAAAAAGAGGATAATATATAAAAAAAAGTTCAACATCAATAGATGTCATCCAACCTCCAATTTGGTGTTATTTGCACCAATATTTGTTTCTCAGATAGAAAACGTCCGTTTTAAAAATTAAAGACTTCACACTTACTTGACATGATGCGAGTATTTTACCTCATGATCAGGACTAAGTTTAGACGTTAAAACATCTTTGTCTAAAGTATATTCTAAGCATCTACAACTATCTACTTTTGATGAGTCTTTCAGTTCCCCAAGTATTACTCTTTTCATGATTTATATTATATTTACTAATTAAAAGCTAATCTTCATATTTATTTGATAATCAATTACTTCAAGTTTAGCAAGCCATATCTTTTCTAAAATATTTATAAAACTATTAGTTGATCTTCGTAGTAATTAACGGAATAAATTAATTTCAGGTTAATGGTAGTTTATCTTATAATGAGAAAATATCAGACGGATTCTATAACATTCTTGGAATGGATCCATATATGTGGTCAATGTGCAATGATTCAGCACAAGGAAAACGTTTACCATCTTTACTATCACTGAAAGCTGTAAATCCAGGTGCAACATCAATGGAAGTTGTTCTTGTGGATAGATACAGGGATTCTAAGCTAAGAGAATTGGAAGATAGAGCACAAGAACTTTATTTTTCTGCAGAAAACAATTTAATCTTGGCTGAAAAACTTGCAAAACTTGTTGCTTCTACTATGGGGTAGGCTAACTCTCATTTCTTTTGTCCAGATGTTAAAAAAATAGCATAAATTTGTAAAAAAAAATAATTTTTTTATTTATTTATAATTTTTAAGGGGTTCATTTCCAATGGAACAAGATGATCTTCGTGCTCGTTGGGAATCGGCTAGCACTAGATTAAGGGATCTTCAAAATGGCATTTTGGTCCCCGTTGGCAGCTTATCTGTTGGACTCTGCAGACACAGAGCTATTCTTTTCAAGGTTTTTATATATATATATATATATATAAATTTAAATACAAAATTATTTATCATATATTGATGAACATGAACTTTTTTGCATGCAGAAATTGGCTGACTATGTGGGACTACCTTGCAGAATAGCTAAAGGCTGCAAGTATTGTGTTGAAGATCATAGATCCTCATGTCTTGTCAAAATCCAAGAAGACAAATTCACAAGGTTAATTTTTATTTATTTTATAAATGTGACAATGTTGAAAAGTGTCTCGAATTATACATTTTATTCAAATATTTGATTTGTGTATGTATATGTTTTATAAATGTGACAAATTCAGGGAGTATGTAATGGATTTAATTGGACAGCCAGGAAATATCTATAATCCAGATTCCTCTATAAACGGAGACATACTTTCTTCAGTTCCTTCACCGTTTCAAAGTTCTCATTTAAAAAAAGTCCAACAAGTTTATGTTGACCGTGCATCGATTTCTCAAGTCAAAAGTACGTTTTTCTACTCACATTCATAAAAGTTATAATTTTGTTTGGTCTAATTAAAAACTTACTTTTTTGATGAATGTTATGTAGGTATTGAAGGAGGAGCTAATGAAGAAACTGGAATTAACAAAGAATCAAAGGAAATGAGATGTGTACCAGTACCACTTGATATGAAGTACAAAATTAGTGAGGTAGTTGAAACACCAAAAGTCAAAATAAGTCAACCAGATGATGAGTTGAAAGTTGAGAGTGAAGGAAAATGCAGAGGAAATTTCCCTGTAACTACTCCAAGGTATTTGACCCTTGAACCGTCTCTTGCAATGGATTGGCTTGAAATAGCTTGGGATGATTTGCATATTAAGGAGCGCATTGGTGCTGGTACGTGTTCATGACTATTTAAAAATAAATAAAATTAATTAATAAGTATTTTATTTTTTGTTATAAAAACTATATCATTATAATAGTAATGTGAAGTTTTAATAATATATTCAGGCTCATTTGGGACAGTTCATCGTGCAGAATGGCATGGATCGGTTAGTAAAACTAACTTATATTATTATTATTATTATTTGTTAAAGGTAAAAATTAAAGAGTGAATTGGTTATTTATAGGATGTAGCTGTTAAGGTGTTGACAGTCCAAGACTTCCAAGATGATCAATTAAAGGAGTTCCTGAGAGAGGTACAACTTTTTTTTTTTTTATTACATATTTTATAATTCTAATATAACTATTCTTATAATTATATTATAAATTTGGTTTTTTTTGTAAGGTTTCAATCATGAAACGTGTACGCCATCCCAATGTGGTTCTGTTCATGGGTGCAGTCACTGTTCGTCCACATTTTTCAATTGTTACAGAGTATCTACCAAGGTAATTCCCTTCTTTTTCACTAAATAAACCATTAATTTTGCATTATACACTTATGTAAAAATTTTATGTTTATAAAACAGGGGTAGTTTATTTCGTCTTATTCATCGACCAGCAGCTGGTGAAATAATGGATCAAAGACGGCGTTTAAGAATGGCTTTGGATGTGGTTTGTTCTCAATCTTAAAATATTTACTTGTATATTTTCTACTTAAATTTATAATAATTAAAAAAATCTTTGTTGCAGGCGAAGGGGATTAATTATCTACATTGTCTTAGTCCTCCAATTGTTCACTGGGATCTCAAATCCCCAAATTTATTAGTTGACAAAAATTGGACTGTGAAGGTATACACATATATTCAGATGCTGATGTCATCTTCTATTCACTATTTCTCAAATCAACATTTGGTCATTTGCCACCTTTTTTTAACAAAATGTAGGTTTGTGATTTTGGGCTATCAAGATTTAAAGCCAATACATTCATATCATCAAAATCCGTTGCTGGAACAGTAAGACGTATTTTAATGTAGACTCGTGCATAAGATTGTATATTGTTTATAACAATTTTTTTTTTATAATAATGTCAGCCTGAATGGATGGCCCCTGAATTCCTTAGAGGAGAGCCCTCAAATGAGAAATCTGATGTTTACAGTTTTGGTGTGATCTTATGGGAGCTTCTCACCATGCAACAACCCTGGAATGGACTCAGCCCTGCTCAGGTAGAATGGTGGGTCAACCGGGTTGGGTACCGCTCAAACGGGTCATTTTTTGTGAGGGTTGGGTTGACCCGAAACACTATTCGTCCAATTTTTTCTATATATATTTAGTGTGTCACATGTGACTACAAATATAAAAAATTAGAATTACATTTTGGGAAACTTCCTACCTGTTTGACCATTTCCTTGTCGATTTCATGAAATTATGGATTTAGTCCCTCTATTATTTTAATTACATGGATAGTCCATATTTTTGAAACTTGTAACACCAACGGTTACTAAAGCAAAAAAGGCCATTAAGTTTTTAGGGGTCGTCGATGTTACAAGTTTCAAAATTAGGGACCGTTGATGCGTTAGGGACTATACAGAATTTAGTATTAACTGACATAAGAACAACTGAAATTTCAGGTTGTTGGAGCAGTGGCTTTTCAAAACAGGAAACTAACAATACCTGTCAACACCTCTCCAGCATTAACTTCACTTATGGAATCCTGTTGGGCCGAGTAAGAAAAAACTTTCTCATCCTTTTATTTTCAATTATATATTTTTTTTTGATTTTGTAGTTTGTTAAACTAGTTTTTGCTTTGCTTGTTCTAACAGTGATCCTAGTCAGCGTCCAACTTTTAAGAGCATTGTAATCTCGTTAAAGAAGTTACTCAAGTCTCCAACACAAATGACAGGAGGCACATGAGGACACCATTCTCTTCTTTATTTTGTTAATTTACCTTCTATAGAAATAGAAATAGAGTTGTAGTATCATAAATTATCCAAAATCATCAAGTGGATTATTAACTAGAATATGTTGCATATTCATGGAGTAACTTAACTCCATAGAAATTTCTAAGATCTTCATAATACAATTTAAATATGGATTAATGTTTCTTAGATGCTATTGTGATGTGTTGAATGGGTTAGCAAACAAATCGGTCATATTGGTCCATTGAAATGTAGAAAAAGGACAAGTTGGCTAACGGATCAATAAGTCTTTGGTACAGTACTATTTCTGTGAAAAAATATTAGGAAAAAAATGTAAGAATAATACTTTTCCTCTGAATAAATATTAAAAATTGTGACGGTAACTTCATATTTTTATTTTTTAACGATACTGATCTGCTCTATTTATGTGTGATCAAACTAAATTCATAACTTATAAATCTTAGACAATTTGTAACTTAGGTGTTCTTTGATAGGAACAAAATGATTAAGTGTTGAATGATTCAACGGTCTGAATGATTAAGATGTTTTGTATAAAACTTGTTTTGAATGTGAGAAAACTTTTTTATAAGAATTTTGACTATAAGTTCTAAGGAATAATGATTCGGCAGCTTTTTGTTGTCTCATTCAGCATATACTTATACTTCATTCAGAGGCGTTAAACAAACGCACTGAATACTGAATGATTAAACATTCAGCGCTGAATGATTCCATTAATCTGCAAACAAACACAACCTTACTCTAAAAAGAACATACATTATCACATACGTGTATTCACGTCAAGTAACCACATGGCTTTATTCTAGAAAACCCCTTATGGTCTTTTCATAACATTTCTTTAGCCGACCTTGTTTTAATAAATCAAACAAAAATACATTTATGTGACCAAGAAACAAAGTAAACTTTGTTGACCAATATTCCCCACTCATGGCCTAAAACTACAGATCAACTTTCTCCAGATTCAATCCATTTCTCCATTCTCAACCCCAAAACTCTCTCCTACAAACAGAAAGCTGCAATTCGATTGATTTCAATCAACAATGGTGTCAGTAATGGTGTCCGATCTGATTTTTCAGGCTATTTTCATCTTCACAATTATATTCATGTTCTTATGGATGCTAAACATTCCTCAAAAGCTCTACGATAGATTCCAATTCAGGGACAGATCCAGCTACGCTGCGAAACGCCACTTCGTTCGCGCTGCCAACCTATTAGCTAAATCGAGATCCACCAAAGACCGCGCCGCCGCCGTCGAATTAGCTAAATCCGCAGCGGAAGAAGCCGATAAATCGATCGCAATCAATCCAAATGACGCCGTTGTACATCTTCTGAAAGGAATAGCCCTCGATGCTCAAGGCTTTACGACGTCGGCGTTAGAATCGATCGATGTGTCTTTATCTCCGTTGACGGCGAAGTCGTTGGACGACGGCGAGAAAAGTGATGCGTTGTTGAAGAGGGCGGAGATTAAGATGAAGGTGAGTAAAGACGGAGGAGTAGAGTCGGCGGTGACGGATCTTACGGAATCGGTCCGACTAAACGGCGATAACGCGGCAGCGTTACTACTGTTAGGAGAATGTTATGAGAAAAAGGAGATGAAAGGGGAGGCGTTAAAGGCGTATATGGCTGCAGTCAAGGTCGAGCCACGGTCTGCTGTGGCTCAAGCCGCCTTGTTGCGGTTGGGTTCTACTTCGAAAATCGACATAATTGAACCGACCAAAATGAGGGAATAAGTTTTTTTATTTAACTCAATATTAAAAGGGAACTACTATTCATACCGTATAAATATTTTAGTTTTTTATGTTTTTATATTTTTTTACTTGATTTTAACTTTTAATTGAGGATGGCTTTGAAAACTTGATTTGACGGATGGAGATAGTTGATTGGAGTGTGATCTACACTTGTCTATTGTTATTATATTTTAAATATTATTATACTTTATCTATTTTTACACTGTGTTTTCTTTCTAACAATTCCATAATTTGAATATAATGTATTTTAATTTCCATAATTTGAATATAAAAAATAAAAATGGAAAAATAGTGTGAGGGCATCACGTGTGTCACAGATTACCCAGATTCAGTTCCTGCTCCTAGCATTTTGTATCTAATTTTTTATACTTTTCATTTTTGACGGTCCGCCCCCATTATTTTTTTTTTCATTTTTGGTTTTTTATTTGGTGTCAAATAATTTCGAGTATATGCTAACTATAAATATCAACAAAACTTTTTTATGTCAAATTAGCTAAAGGTTATGTCTTTTTCAACGTATCTAACTATTAATATCTACTTTTTTATTGGATTTTTATTTTTACATATGTGTCATTTTTTTTATTGAAACTTATTTGAAATTGATTCAGTCAAATTTAGTGGATATCAATTACTCTCTCCGTCCCAAATTTATTGGTAATTAGAAAAAAGTACACAGATTAAGAAAAAATACATTAATTATACTATGTAACCAATCATATTTTCTATTTCTCACTTAAGTATTTTTTTATTGGTTGAAATTTAGAAAAGACAGTCTTTGTGGTATAATCTAAAATAGTATAATAGACAATAAAAATGGGACGGAAGGAGTATATTTTTTCACACCTAAAATTTGTTAAAGTATTTAGTACAAAAGATTATTTAATATAAAAAAATTAAACAAATTATTAATAACTAAATGTATACTTTAAAGTTCCGCTACATTGAATGGGTACAAGATTTCTAATTATTTTACATACTAAAATTTTTGAGTATAAAGAGAGAAACGAATATTTTGTACGCATTAAATTTTTTAGTGTAATTGAAAGATGTGATAGTAATGGACTTACTCTTTTGTGCACCAAGTCTCAAGAAATTTTTATCAAATAAAATTACGATTTGATTGTAAAAAGTTGAGGTGACTTTTGATTTATGGTCTTTTGGTGGGAGTAGTAAAACGTGTTGGTGTGTTTAGATACACCCTATTAATATTGTATTTGCTAAAATACGATTTGATTTGAAGTTTTCTGGGATGTCTGGGTATGGTTTTGGATGTTGTTGTAACCTTTAAATAATTGTTATAAAATGCTCACAGTTGCTTATTACCGCATATTTAAGGATTATCTTTTAGATTTTATAAGTATGTTTGACTTGATGTTGTAGATAACGCTAGGCTATGTTTTAAAGGTATGTTTAGATATGCTTTTTAAAAAATTTTATAAGTTTATTGGCTTTTGAAAAGTTATTTTGAAAAGTAAGAGGGAATTTACTTCTTGAAAACTCCTTTTTGATTTGTTTTTTCAAATAACTTATTAACTTATTGGTTTCAAAACAACTTATTGACTTCTTGAGAAGACAATAAGTCAATAAGTTACTTTTTAAAAGTTTCTTAAATACCCTTTAAAAGTCATGACCAGGATATGGCGACTACAAAATATATCCTGATACATGATGTAAAGTGGTAACTTTGAATGTATAAATAAATTATAATTATATAAATAAAGATAAAGAAATCTATCTTACTTCTTTATAATGTGTTTACGACTGCTAAATATAATATTATTTAAACTTAAACTTATTTCAACTTTTAGTAACATATTAAACATCACAAAAATAAAAAAATATTGCTTACAGGATTCGAACACAAAACCTTTTGTGAGTAGTGACTGTGTGTTAACCAATTGATCTAAATGACACGTTGTTTAATCCCAAATAAACAGACAACATAACACTGCAAAACGTCGAAATTGTCCCCTATTTTATTTCGGATACAGTTTAATATGTATTCTAGAAGGTCTTACCACCCATCTTATTAACACTTATTGAAGGTAACGTCTTGACTATTGCAAAAAAAAAAAAAAAAAAAAACTCTACAATTTAGTTACGAGTACACGTCGCCGCATTGCGCAGGTACCCTGATAGTATAATTAAACATGTCTAACATAATTTATCAAATTTTTTCTTATTTTAAGCATTTAACTATTTACATAACTAAGTATCTATTTACTTATTTGGTGCATATAGTTCAATATCTTTAACATGCTTATAAACACAGTTTATGATTGATAAATACGAGTCAAATTAGACTTTAGCATAAGTCAAACATGTTTAAACTTTAGATCATGACGTTTATCGAGCTTTTTAGAATTAGGGTTCGCCTGAATATAAGAATTAGTAAATATAAGTATTTGTAATGTTTTAAGTTCATGACTATCATACCAAATCAATTATGTTGTGATATACTATCCTACCCTATATATGAGGCCTAAATTTGAAGAGGGTTTGACACCATGGCAATTCCAAGCATTCCTATTCGTCCATAATGCCACTTGGAATTCCCTGATTGGTCCACGTCATTTGCACTAATACAAACGAATCTGGTACAGCTTACGGTCTACATTCATACGCTCCATATACGGCAAACGAATCTGGTACGGCTTACGCTCTACATTCATATGCTCCATATACGGCTTCCTACATACAAGGAAACAAATAAATAACTATTTAAAAGATCCTACATACAAGGAAACATATAAATATTTAAATACGGCTTCCTACATACAAGGAAACAAATAAATAACTATTCAGAAGTGATACACGACTCAATATAATTTCCATAAAACCGGCATTCTATGATTACGGCATAAAAAGCTGGATTGTGCAACGGAACCAGACTTCAGATATTACGGATTACGGCATAAAAAGCTGGATTCTTCATTTAATAAAATGCCCGTGTAACATTTCTTCATTTACCGTTTTTTTGTACAAAATCATCATCACATCTATCGATTATTATGTCATTTAGAAATATATAAAGTTTTTGGACATTTTTCTACATACTAAAATTTACAGCATACCCGCCCATCGGGCGGGTTTTGTAGCTAGTCACAAGTATATATATCTAATCCAAATCTACTTTTAAATTTATCAAACTCTCTCAATTCATTGAAATCATTTTCTATTCTAAAACCAAACTTTGATCCTCACTAACACTTTCCCCGTTTGACTTCAAATCTTTGACCTCGCTATCGTAAATACATGGAGCCAAAACATTCCCCATTTGACTTTAAATCTTTGACTTCTCTCGGGTTACTGCATGAAACCAAAACACTTTCTCTGTTTGACTTCAGGTCTTTGACTTCACTTGCGTTAATACATGGAATCAAAACATTTTCCTCATTTGACTTCAAAGCGATGACTTCACCTGTATTACTACACGGAAACAAAACAGTTTTGTCGTTTGACTTAAAAACGTTGACTTCACCTGCATTACTACACGGGACTAAAACACTTTCCATGTTTGACTTCAAATCTTTGACTTCATCCATGTTATTACACGAAACTAAAACACTTTCCCCGTTTGCTTTCAAATCATTGACTTCATCCATGTTATCCACGCTTGACTTCAAATCATTGACTTCATTATTACACGAACATATAACACTTTCCCCGTTTGACTTCAACTTGTTGACTTCACCCACATTATCCATGTTTGACTTCAAATCATTGACTTCACCCATGTAATCTCTGTTATACTTAAAACTGTTACCTTCATCAATGTTATCTCCATTTGACTTCAAATCATTGACTCCACCCGTGTTATCCCCGTTTGACTTCAGATCCTTGACTTCACTCATATTATCCACGTTTAACTCCAAATTGTTGACTTCACCAGGAGTCAAAGCATTCATATCCCCCTCAACAACTTCACCCTCTGTTTGAAATTGCTTCTTTCGTCTTTTATGAAACCTACCTTTTTTCCTCTTATTGGTTTTGACTTTTTCCTCTGTTTCAACCAAATGCCGTTCAGGTGTCTTTCGTTTAGTGGGGACCACCGTGTATATAGATCCTATATCAGGATTCACATTAGATTCAGCTGCATCCATTTTTATTGCTAAAAGAGCCGTTTTTGCAGCTCTAAATTCTGCTTCCTTTTTTGTTTTTGCTGCTGTACCAATATATTTCATTCCACCTATTTCAACAGTGCAACAAAACAGGGTTTCTCTGCCCTTTTTGTTTCCTTCTTTTGTGCAGATGTATGATGGGATTGCATAATTCATTTTTTGTGCGTATTCTTGAAGGAGATTTTTGGATAATCCGGTTTCATGCTACAATAATCCATCATTAGATTTTTGTATATAAGTTTCAAATTAACAAATAAAAGAAAGAATCTCATAATTAAACATAAAATATTTACATAAGAATGAAGAAAGTAATAGTTACCACAGGATGAGAAACACTTATTTCTGGATTCCCAGTTTTAGCAATTTCAGTAAGAGCAACTTCAGCAGCAGATTGTTCAGACACTTTGCGATTCAGAAATCCGGTCAAAGAATGATAACTTTTTTCATCTATGACCACAGTTGACCTAAATGTGGGCTGGTGTGAAGGACCTTCTTTGATTGTATGATATATAGGTGTAGTCAGTCCTGCTTTTTGAGCATATTCTTGTAACCGACTTTTGAACACTGAACTTGATACGCCTGCAATATTATAAAATTCAATGCAATAAACTGGCAATTCTGCAGACATTGTGTTTATGGTAGTCTATCACTCACGCCTTTTAAGTTCAAAAACTTTTTAAGACAGACATAATTCATATTTAAGCTATAACATAATTATACCAGAAACAAAAATCACTACTTGAATAGTATTAAAAGACGTCAAATAACAAAGGTGATATACACCTAGCTCGCTGTTAGCAACAGGCTAACACAGGTAGAATTCTAAAGATAAATGCAATCGATTCCTAATTTACGAGTTCAGTAAATAATGCCAATAATTGGATAAGCAAATTCTTAACAATTTTTTAATATAATTGACACCATAACTACAATATTTACATAAATTAGAACCAAGAAACAAGAACTTACTTTGTTGTTGCTCCTCCATGTACCTGTACTCCAATTCGAACAAAAAAAGGAAGAAGTAAAAGATTAGGAGTTTAATCGCAAAGACGACGTTTTAAACTTGATTCGAAACTGAAAAAAAGGAAGGAATTTGGCCTATTGAAAACTTTTGGAAGGAGATAATTAGAACTTACTTGTTGAGATCTAGGGCTTTTGACCTGATATACTCAGGTGAAACCCTAGGCAGCGAGCAAACAGAAAGAGAGAGAGAAAGGTGATGTCAGAGAAGTGAATTGAATGTAACAAGTGAAATGTTGGGAGCAGGTGTTGGATAGAGGATTTGCACTTGCGTACTCTTTCTAGACAAATGGTACAATCCCTACCAAATTTCCAAACTTTCTTTTTATATCTCCCGTTTGCTCAAAGAATAAATTTATTCACAAAGTAAATATAAATCAAAAGTCACAATTTTACTTCTAGGGAGTTAATCTAGACCACAATTTTTTATGTATATACCACAGGGTATAAATATCACTGCAAACTGTACAAGTATATGAAGCAGTAATTGTAGTGTAGGCATTAAAAGATGTGGTACATTTATCACCACCTTTACTTCTATATACTTACTCAGTATCACAATAAGATGTGATACATTTTCTTTTAGAGATGTTTCACAATAAATGATATATTTTAAAATTTATTTTATAGGAAAATGCTAATGACAGCCCTTAGAGCTGTCATTAAGAAGACAAAATACACAAAAGACCATCCCCTGAATTTTAAGAATATTACTTTTTTAATCAATGTACAAGTTTTTTATGCATGTTAGTGACAGCCCTAAGGGCTGTCATTAGCAAAACCCTATTTTATATAGTAAAAAAAGTGGAACTCATTTCCTATTAACTTTCCATTTTAATATAGTAAGATTACCCTTTTACTCTTATTTTTATTTTTAAACATTATTAATATCACTTTATTAAAAAAAAAGTAAGACCCATCATCCACTAACGATCAACTTTAATATATTTTAATCCTACTTTAATTTTTGCTTCAAAATTCATAAAACTCTAAATGTATCATTTATTGTGATACGGAGGAAGTATAGTTTTATTTTAACTTAAAATGACAAATTTAAATACAAAATTGTCCACTTGCTTTAAATTTTCATGTAAGAATAAATTATTTCTTTAAGCAAATCATCACCCAATCAAAAAATAAGATTAAGAATTTCTTTTTGATAAATTATAAATTTTTTATAAGTAGGAGGATGGAGTAGAGTCGGCATAATAAAATTAATATTGAACAAAAATCGAAACACAGTTAAACTCAATCATTGCAAAAATATCTATATATATATAAAGAATGAGTTTCACTTTTGAAGTTGCATTAATTACCATCTATTATAAATTGAGTTTTATTTTGATGTTTTGATTAATCTATTAAAAATCATGTTAATAAAGATTGAGAAACTCAAAAGTTGTAAAATCAAGAGATATATAACAAATGAGTTTCACTTTTGAAGTTGCCTTAATTACCATCTATTATAAATTGAGTTCCATTTTGATGTTTTGATTAATCTATTGGAAATCATGTTAATAAAGATTGAGAAACTCAAAAGTTATAAAATCAAGAGTTATAAATTACAGTAATGAATTCATTTTAATATTAATTTGACAAACTCTCTAAATTGTAAGATCAAGAGTTTTGAAATAAATATAGATAATGATAATAATAAAAAGTTCATTAAATAGGACTTTTCAAGTGTTATGAATGTTACACATTATGGTCTATAAATACTCATTTTCATGTTGCAAAAATTTTAACACTCTAAATGTGCATCCAAAAGAAACATCTAACAAGTGGAGTCAACAAGAAAGACATTTAGTGATTATGTTCTTCATAGAGATGAGGTGTTTATGCTATTGTTTTAAAGAGAGTATGTTTGTTGTTTTTGTTTAAAAGTACACAACCTCTTTTGTATATGTATAAAATTGTTATCCGTTGTTTACGTACATTTTGTATAAAAATAATATTATATAATGATATAATAGTTATCATTATAGTACATGAGATTGTATGTAATATTATCACACAAAATTCGAGATGAATGTGTTATCATGCTAATGGTTACAATTGTTGTTCATTTGATTTGTTATTTTACTTTTAATCCAATTAATATATTTTGAGTTGATGTTGTAACATTTAATTCCATAATTGAGTTTCATTTTGATATTGTATATATTATAATATTAAATAAAGATTGAGAAACTTAAAAGTTGTAAAATCAAAAGTTTTAGTTATAGTAATGAGTTCATTTAAGAACAATTTGACAAACTCACTAAATTGTAGTTGTAAAATCAAAAGTTTTAACATAAGTTATAGTAATGAATTCATTTTAATAATAATTTGACAAACTCACTAAATAGTAAAACCAAAAGTTTAAAACAAATATAAATAATGATAATAATAAAAAGTTCAATAAAATAGGATTTTTAAAGTGTTATGAATCTTACACATTAGAATCTATAAATACTCATTTTCATGTTGCAAAAATTTTAACACTCTAAAAGTGCATTCATAAGAAACATCTAACAAGTAGAGTCAATAACAAAGACATTTAGGGAAAATGATTATGAGTAATGAACACATATATGGTTAGTTATAAATATGATTAATAAACTAATAAATCTACCAAATTGTTATATCGACGGATTCCTAACGTAGCAAATTGTTATATAATAAAAATTGATTTCCATGCACGAAGTAACATTAAGTTCTAATCCATCAAATTGTTATATCAAAAGTCTTGAAATTATTATTAGTACATTAATATAAATAATAAACTCATGTATGTTTATAGTAAAAACAAATAAATCGACCTATCAAGATGTTTAAAATAATTATTAGTAAATGATTATGAGTTAGATAAACTGATGTACGATTTAATAATTATTAGTAAAGGATCCCTAATGTAGCAAAGAGAAAGTCAGTTTTAACGTATCAATTCAACCGGCCATAATTTTGGGGTTAAAACGGAATAATAAAGATTTAACCTCTATATTTAACCTTTTTTTGTTATAAACACATTAAATAACTCTAATTATTTATTAACCATTAAATTTATGTTGCAAAGAAATAAGTTACAGTTATCCCTTTTTATTAATCTTTTACATATTGATTTTTAGGAACTTCTAAATAACCGACATTGATTGAAACGATGATGGTGTTGTTACTTTGCCTTTTTCTCATACACACTTTGCTTATTTAGTAGAGGACCCAATATCAGAGCTAACAATGTTAGGGATCGTGATTTTGTGTTTTTCCTGTGACACCAATACAATGTATACGATATTGTTTACGTTCAAAATAATTCATTATAATGAACAAAGCCCGTGCATCGCACGGGCCATGTTGTCTCGTATTTTTAAAATTTTGAGTAAATTACACGAAAGATCCCTATGGTATATCATTTATTACAGTCTCAGTCCTTAAATTTCGTTTATTACACTGGATGTGTCTAGTGTATAGACTTTGTTGCAGCCATGGTCCCTCTAGTAAACGACCATAAAAAACGTTAAATCTGGCATGTGCTACTCACATGATGAGCAAATTAGTAATTTTCACCCCTTTTACTTTTCATTAAGAGAAAATTATACGGAAAGTTCATGTTGTATATCACTTATTGCAACATCATTCCTCATTTCCTCTAAATTCACTAATTCAAACAAAGTAAGATTAAACGATCCTTCAGTTAGGATTAGAATTCTACCTAGATACTATGCGATCCTTTTGGTAGATAAAGATCATAAAATTGTAAGATGAGATCTTAACAATGGAGGGATGCAACGATGTGTGAGCGATATTGTTGACTAATAGTCCCAGTTAGAATTTGTTATTCGTGTTTTCATTAATAGATTGTTTCAATTTTTATTAATTTAAAATTCTTATCTGAGCTTCATCTTAATTCTCTAGTTTTAAATGTGTGACGTTAAAAAAAATAAAAAGAAAAAAGAAACCTGAACAGACACATCAATGTTGAGTATATCATATATTTTGAACCCGTTCGGACTGAACCCTAAACATACAGAGCTGAAAAACAGCCCAAAAAACAGAGAACAAACCATATTTTTTTACCAAACAAAACATAATTAAAGTGCAAACCCAACTTGCATCTATCCTAGTTATGTTTAGATTGATGGTCAACTTTAGTCTAACCGAAACTTAACTATTGAATATCCAACAAAAATAAGAGTCAACGCTTGATGAATGAGTCAACCAACCTATCTCCACTATACTCAGATTGTATATATCTATGCTGATATCCCTGTAGCTTCTTTTGGTATCAAAAACAAGAAACCAATGGGCACAAATGTGCACGCGACTTGAATACCTATCCCGACACTTAGCTTATCAAAAGAGCCTGAAGAAATGTTCAAAACCGAAGCCAAACCTGCACCAAAAAAGGCACCAACTGTCGCCCCTAAATTGTTTATTGACATAAAAAGAGCAAATAAAGTCCCTTCTATTCCAGGTGGACATAATTGTCCTGATAAGATCAAAAATGGCATCAACCTGCAACATAATTATCACAAACAAAAGAAATCATTATACTTTGGCTTTTTTTTAATAAAAAAAAAAACACTTACTTAAATTGATTAATTGCATCTGAGAGAGCAGACCCAAACAACACCATTATCTGATCTGATATCCCTAATTTAACATTCAATCTAGAAACCAACACTATATCCAAAACTGTCAGCAAAGCCAGAGCAACATGGGCCAACCTGCAAATTAACATCAACAATAAACAAAAAAAAACACAACTTAACTTATTAATGTCGGTTTTTCAAGTACAAAAACTTACATTAGAACTCTTTGCAACTTCATGTTTTTTAAAAAGCGGTTGTAGATAAAAGTTCCAATCATTAATCCAAACCATCCAATAACACGTGCTGTACCCAAAAAGGAAGCTTCCAGATTTAGGACTTCTGTTTGGTAGTAGAACATCACTGTCCCAAGGTTTGGCATTGTCACCTGTGCTAGGAAAAACCAAGCCATTGGTCTGGTTGGTTGGTTGGTTTCAAGGTCAACTCAGTCAACACTAACAAAATAAATATTGTAAAAGAAAATACAAAAAAAAAGTTTATGATTACATACCTCAGAATCATTGGTTGTCGAAAAGCCTTAAACAAAGTATAACCAGCCATTTTTAACGATTGAAACAATTCTGACATGAAATTTGCATCTTTTTTAGGGTTCTGATCATTACTTTTATTAATTATTCTTTTCTTTTTCTGTTTCTGATTAGAACTCTTTTTTCTCCTCAAAGTATTAACTTTATCAATAAGAAGTGATGATTTATCTTCTTCATCTGATATGATTCCATTCAGTTCTTCAGAGCTATTACTAGATACAGGATTCTCTTTCACAAAAATACATGAAATTAGTTGTACCATTGGTAATAAAGCGAATACCAGAAATATGTTTTCCATTTTAAAGTTAGTTAATGCATATCCTCCTAATAAACTCCCACAAATTCCACCAAATGCCATTGCCATCCATGATACTGATTGCAGATCTCCAGCAAATTTAGCCCTGATCACCAATAAATTCTTCAAATTAAAACATTAAATGTAAAAATATTAAAATTAAAAACTTTTAGTCTGTCCCAACATTAGAAAATGATTATCGGGACTACCAATCGCATTATTTAGATAATCAAAATCTGTTTATCCCAACATTAGAAATTAATTATTGCGACTACAAGTTTGTGACATGAGTAAACTTTACCTACTATAATATCTTTAATAATTAAAAAAATTCATGTCATTTTTTAAGTCCAAACTTAGTCATTTGACCACAAAGTCAATGTGTACCTAGTTAAAAGGAAAAAAAAGAATAGAATTTCTTAAAAGAAAGAGTAAATTACATACTTTTCAAGTTTTGCTGCTTCAGCAATCATTGCATCAATGACAACATCTGCCATTGCAGAACCCAAGTTCTGCAACAATAAGAAAATCATGAGTTGATCTCTTGAATTTCTTATGGTTTCTTGCAGCCCAAGAATCACCCATGGGAAGAGTGACAGAAGTGTTGCAATGATTAAATAAGGAATCCTTTTTCTTCCTTTTATCGGTATACAATCTGACAAAATTCTGCAAATCCGAAAAATACTAGTTATTAGTTAAACTTAAACCCCAAGTTGACCAGTCAACCTTGATAAACCAGCATGATAATTATAGTTAGATGAAATGAGCAATACCCATATATTGGTTTTATGCTCCATGGAAAAAAGGCAATTGAAGTCACAAACTGAGAAGCTGAGGGTGACAGTTTTAGTCTGTCTTTCAGCTGATAGGAAACTGCTGTCCATACAAATGATCTAAAACCCTACACATATATATATATTCAATACCAAATTTCACAGGTTAGTAGTAATAAGAGCACACAATATTGTCAAAATAATGAGATCGAAACAGAAATATACAACCAAATTGATGCAAGAAAAATCTTAAAATATGTTACAAATAGTAACTTAAGAATTTGACATTAAGTGTCCTCTTTTTTTAAAGAGCCCAGTTGATGGGAATGTAGAGAATGTAAAGAGAGCTTTTCACCCAAATTAAGACCATCATTTTTTTGTAATAACTATAATTGGCAAATTCGTCATTTTAAATTGGAAATTTTCTGAAAAATGAAATGTATTATATTTGAGAAACAATATAAATAAACAAGTGTCACATTATTCAGTGGATGGTGTACAAATGCCTACGTTAACCTCCTTCCTGATGCTTAAATTCTTTAATTTCTTGCTAATTCAAAATATATTTCACACAAGGTGTGTTTGACGTGGCTTTTGACTGATTATTGCTACTTCAAATTACAAAAATTAGTTTTCATCGTTGGTGAAAGTGATTATAATTCTGATATTCTAACTATTTGGGATCAAAATAATCACTTTTGGAAATTGATCACTGAAATAAATGCAATTTGACCTGCCTATCTCCGAATTTAATTGCCTGGTTATTTGATACTTATAAAACGTGACTCAAACACCGCCTATGTTCATGTAGCTTGTGGAGAGAACCATTCTAATCCAGAAAGAAGAAAAAAATGGATCCAAGGAATTCGGGGTTAAAATGACTACTTTTCTAGAGATCATATACATTCTAATTTTAACTTAAAAAGAAAATTCTCATAAAAACATGCAACAATGAGATCCTAAAATTCGATTGCTAAACATCAGCTCGACAAATGTTCATATCACTAATAGTATCTACCGCTTTTAAATCTGAAACAAAAAACCACAAATAGCCAATCGCATAAATTGATCCCCAAAACATCCATACACGTTAATTCAGGCGCCTATTGATCATAGTCATCAATCGCAACCAAAATTTAAAACAAAAACAGAAATCAGGATCTTAGATGATATCAAAGTAAGTATACCTGGGTGAAGTAAATCAAGCAGACGAGCCAGATAAATGAAGCACCGAAAGCAATTCGCAGCTGCTTCAGCCATCCAATCATTTTTATATTTTAAAATCTTGAACTGCGAGATTTTAGGGTTCAGCGAGAATCTCGATTTTCATGGGTGTTGATTAGAATTTTGGAGAGGAAAAATGAAGAACGCGTTTTATTGTTGCATTTTTCTTCAAACGGTTTTCTTGCGTTCTTCGGTCATTACTCCCATCACGTCACTACACTACTTTTATTGCAGAAAAAAATTAAAATAAAACACAAGACGTAACGAGCAAATAATTTAATAAAAAATTAAAAGTATGGAAAAATCATAAATGCTTAGGTAACATATAAAGTTGCGTGTATAAAGATGAAATAAAACCAAAAAAAATTAAATTTCAGATCTTCAATTTTATTACTTTAACTATTAAAATGTTCATTCATTTTTGTTAATTTATTCTACAATGGAAATTTAATATTTTCTCCGATTCAAAATAAGTGATACACTTTCTTTTTTGGGGTGTATCAAAATAAGTGATACACTTTGAAAAATTACCTTATTTGGCAAAAAATAGTGGGACCCACACTCACTAACTATCTACTTTAACAAAGTGAAAAAACCTATTTACCCTTACTTTTACTTTTAAACATCATTAACTCCACTTTATTCACAAAGTGTGGGACCCATTTCCCACTAACCATCCAATTAATCTAATTTAACTATCATTATAAACTTTTTTCTCAAAATCCGTGAAATCCAAAGTGTATCACTTATTTTGAATCGGAGGAAGTATAAAGTTTGCATGCTTTTAGCCTTTTTATGTTCCCAAGAAGAAGCATTAGGTGGCCCTTCCGTTGGAGAAACTGTTGGCACGACATTTTGGTTGGTTATAGTCAGTTTTCCTTTTGGCTAGGTGAAGTGAAGAGGACGAAGGTTTAAAGTATTTTTGTAAGTATTGGTGTTTTGTGTATGTATTTTATGAGAAAATGTTCAAGGTAGTCCCAGAATTTTATCTAGTCCCAAGGGACAATTATTTGCCCTTGGATAAAAAAAAATCAATGGTCAAGATCAAGATTTAAATCACCACCACCACTACAAACATATGTGCTTCTCCGGCGGCGGCCGGCGGCGATGGGTGGCGGCCAGCGGCCGGCGGTGTCCGCCGGCGGTGGTGATCGGTGGTGGTGGTCGTGACTGGAAGCACATGTCTTTGAAACACATGTGTTTTCAAAATAACAAGAGTGTATACGTACAGCCAAGCACATGTGTTTCAAGTAATGAAACACATGTGTTTCATAACGTCAAGCACATGTGCTTCGTGATTCAAACACAACTGAAGCACATGTGTGGTGAAGCAGTTCTTGGGTAGTGAAGCACATGTGTTTCATAACGTCAAGTGTAACGACCCGAAATTTATAAATAAATAAATTGTATAAAAATATGATAAATATGGATAAATCGTATAAAACACGTAAAAATTGGTTTCGTGTCATTTGGACACCGTATGAGGAAGTTATGGGCGAAACCGGGTCGAGACAACAACCGAAAAATGCAGCTCTGCTGCATAGGGAAGTTCACGCCGCGAAGATGGGTTCCCGATCGGGAACTGTCTTCAGAGAATGGGGCTTTCGGGCGTGAAGTAGTTCACGACCTGTTAGCGATCGCGAAGTATGCGAGGTGCAAAGTTAGCGACGCGAACTTAGTTCACGCCGTGAACTTCTGTCTTTTGGCTCATTTAATGCCATATCAAAACCCTAGTTTTCTCTTTGGCGATTTTTGAGCTCAAGAACAGTTAGAGGTCGATTTCTTCACGAATCCTTGGTAGATTTCACTCCTAAGTGAAGATTAAAGGTATATCTTCACTCTTTGATCTTTGTAGCTTAAGATCTATGTATTTGGATGCTTGGGTTTGAAACCCTAGTTCTTGGGGTTATGGGTTATGGTGATGTAAATGATGTATACACTTAATATATGGTATATTAACTAAGGAAACAAGTGTATGGTTAAGATTTGTAAGAATCTTAAGGGTTGATTAAACCTAGGGTTTGGTAAATTACCATAATTGGGGGAAATGTATTAGTAAGTGTTATCTAGAGATAGATGGACACATTGGTAGTTGTATGTGATGTTGATCATCTTGTGATTATTGTATTAGGCATTTGGTGAGGTCTTGGAAGATTGACCGAATTGTTGGAACAAGGGAACCGGCGGAAAGAATATGGTTGGAGCATTATTTGCTAAGGTGAGTACGTTTGGAAATTTACTGAGTACATAGCCTATGAAATACATTTTTATTACTTGTGTTATGGTCTATTTGCTTAATTGTGTAGACTAGTAGTTGATAGTTAGTTATAAGATGATAGTATTGAACTAACTTGTTTGATGATAGACATGATAGCCGAGAGCTAGATTGACATAACCGTTGAGTTATGATATGTTTGAGATGATGTGATGATGCGGGGGACCCCCGGTCATGAGGTGTGGTGTGAGGGGCAGTTGGGTGGATTCCCATCGACTCAACCACGGTAGTAGTCTTGCTAATTGGAGGTAGTCCGGCGAGTAAGGCAGGTATTGGTAGATTGGGCGAATCCCTCTTGCCGGTATCTTGAAGCTTATTAATGGCGATGGATTTCGGTTAATAAGTTAATGTGGTTCTAGTTAGTTCGAGGGCAACCCGATAACTAGATATGATTGCTAGGAAAGCAAGGATTATAGAGTCACAATAGGGTGACTAGATAGATGGACAAATTACTTGTATATTTGTTTATATGCCTTATGATTATTATTATCGGGTCTAAACCCATGTAGCTCACGAGACGTTTTTGTCTCACGTACTCCTTGTTTGTTTTGCTATGTACTCAGGTTCGGGATCGAAGGTTTAGGTACGCATGGATAGAGATGCGGGACCTAGAGTAGAAGAACATTAGATTGGATTTATGCTTAGCTTTGGTTTTGATCTATTTCGTAACACCAAACTTTATACTCTGATTTTCATACCAAAGGTTTTTGTAAATCCATATTTTTGAACAGTTCCTCTATTTATGAAAATGATATATTTTGGGCAAATGTTTTGTATTAAAATTTGAGGTGTTACATCAAGCACATGTGCTTCGTGATTCAAACACAAATGACTTGTTTGTAAGTTACATGTGTTCAGGAACAAAAACACATGTGCTTGGCTTTATGAAGCACATGTGCTTCATAATGATATGTTCGTCACTTGTTTTGATTTTTTTCTGTGTAGTGAAGCACATGTGTTTCATAACGTCAAGCACATGTGCTTCGTATGCTCCCTTGTTTGTTTAGAAACTCATGTTTTTAGTGACTTGAAACACATGTGTTTCGTGACCTGAAGCACATGTGCTTCGATAATATGTTGTGTTTTAGTGAAGCACATGTCTTTCAATACATCAATACCACCACCACCCCCATTACCACCAGCACCTTCACTGTCAGCCACCACCACCACTTCCGCCGGCCACCGGCGGCCGGAGGTGGCGGCTGACGGTGGCTGTAGGTGGCTGTAGATGGGGGATTTAATTTTGACCATCTTGATCCAATGACTAGGATTTATCCCTTACGAGTTGGAACTAGACAAATCTTTTGAACTTCCTAGAATACAACTCTGTATTTTATGTATAAAATATTAAGTGAATAAGTATTGTTAACATGAATATGTCAGTTGGAGACTTGACACATTTGACTAAAACTAAAGTATCGGTTAGTGTTACGGTTAAAAATTGTGAAAGCAATATTTTGAAGAAAACGAATAAGGATTATTGATGATGAAGAGCTAATGAGTAACACAAATGAATCATATATACAAGACTGACTGAGTGTGGTGGTAATCCTAGGAACCAAACTGTTTTCATTTACAAACTGAACAACATTAGAACAAGCCAAACATCATCATCATGCTGCATTTTTATTCTAGAAAAGCTTCGATATCACATTGCATGAAGTCCAGAATGCAGCAGAAGCAGCCCTCAGAATGGCTGGGTTTTGATATATCCTGAAAAAATATATAACAAACTATAATGTTCCATCCATTTATACACAAATTTGTTTCAATTTATTATTCTCATAGCATTTAGTCAAGGGATGAAATTCATAACTTCATACAAACCACATGGGCGATTAATGTAGTTTTCTCCAATTATTACCAAGAATTAAAGCGGGCCAAAAATAAATTAAAAAAGGTGACTAACCCGATTGCTGTTGCGCCCCAAGAAGCAACATTATACACAACTTTGCTTCCATCCCATGCTTTTCTAAGCTTTCCCTTTTGTTTCTTCATGGAGAATGTCTTGCTAAGAGCTACAACAAATTTTCACAACACATAAAACACGTACATATCATAATACCATATTTTGAACTTTTATTAAAAATTGAAATACACAGGTTGTACTCACCATCTTGGAGTTGTTTCGGGCTCAAATCCTGTAAAAAATTTTAATCTCTTATAGTCTTATAGCAAATGAAAAATTCAAAAAAAAAAAAAAAGAAGGATAAAAAGACGCATGCATGAATAGTTGAATACCTTGGTTTCTTTAAGGGAAATGAGATATGCAGCCATAAAGCATGCAATTCCATCAACAATATCATCTTGCCTAACTAACACATAATCTTCATCTGACATCATATTTCCACCTTCCCATAAATCCTTTTCACTCACCATATCCCAAGAACTATTTTCTTCTACAGTAACAACAATTCTTAACATTCAATATCATTAACACAAGGAGTTTAAATTGCATACATACATACCAGGTAATTCTGGTGGACCTGACACCTGTGCACTCTCTAGTTTTTCAAGAAAATCTGCGCATTCAACTCTCGACTTGAGCAGACTGCATAGCTGCAAATAAATACATAATTACACATTAGGGGTAATTAGGTAATTTTATGTTAATTACAATTTTACAATAATCAGCTTAAGATAACTCCTTGTAGGGTACTCTAATATGATTGTTTTAACCTAAATGTTTCAAAAACATAATCATAATCAATTTTTGCAGCACGCTCAAAACCAGTTAGGTAACAATATTCGGTATAAAGGCATATCCAAACACCCTAAATCAAGTACATAGCATGTGCTTGTTTTTCGTTACATGTGATTTACTTTTGTTACATGTGTGATTGTCTATCCTAAAAGCAGCTTCCATCCCAAAGCGTAACATCTTAAATCACAATTCAAAATCTAGGAATCCATGATTCCAATCATTCGCATATTCATACCAAAATATGATTTTGCTCGAATTGGATTCCCCAATCATGCAATCCATTTATTAATTAACTGTATCAAAATTTATAAAACAGACATGATTCAGCAAACGAATAACACCTAATTACCAAATCAGCTTCGCCGTCCGGTGGCTGCGGCGGCGAACCTCGACTGCCAGTGCTCGGTCCGGCAGAATCATCATCGTCGATAACGTCATCACCACTTTCTTCATCATTATCTTCAATACAACCAGTGTTACTAAGCAATTCAAGAGCTCTTTGGCATTGATCAAGGACTGCTTCTAGGGTTTTCCTCTTCATACGAACTTGATCTCTTTCAGAATTCAACCTCTCAACACCACCGTTGATTAGGGGTTTAACACCACCTGAAACCTCAATAACTTCCATCTATAAACCCCAGATTAATTAATACATATGTAATCTATACATACGCTAGTTGAACAAGTGAATCCTGAAAGATATTTCTTCTAATATTGATGGGGGTTTTGAAAAAAGGATCAAAATTGAAGTATTATCGTGGTTGAATTGATTGAATTCCGTGTAAAATTTGACGAATTGGGCGATTGGGATTGTGGTGTGGGAGGGGGTGCTGGCGTGAGCCGCCTACGTACCGTCTCCATTGTTGATGGCTTGATGCTATATATAATTCGGTATAATACAAGAAAAACTTTGGGTCTTTTTCCACTAAATTTCTATTAATATAAATGATAAGAGATATGGATTAGCGCCATTGTAAATGAGGCGAAATCTTATTAACGGGGCTTATAAGTTTATTAGCTTATTGTGCTTTAAATTCAAATTTATTCGGAGCTTAATAAGCTAATAAGGTTTCCCAAACATACCCTAAAAATCGATTAGATCATATATTTTTTATTTTTGTTCGTTTTGGTTTGTGTTCAGTTTTTTAACCTGCATTCTTATCTGAATATTGAATCGAACCGAAAAGACAGAACTAAAACTGAAAATAATAAAATTTCAAAACCGAACCGATTATATATTTACAGTTTCAGTTCGATTTTATTTAGCATCAATTCAGTTAGGTTTTTTCAACCCGAATATTCACCCCTTATAAGAGATTTTAATCATAAATTCATGATAAAAACCAAGAGCGCATATTTACACCAAAATTCATAGTTTTTTAAAGCTTTTTTGCATATCGAATTCTGTATTCTAATAATTGTTAAATGTATATCAAAGTTTTTATATAATATTTCATATGTTTCAAAATAAGTGATATATTTTTCATTTCAGTGTGTTTTAAAATAATTTATACACTTTGAAAATTTCTTTATTTGAAAAAAAAACATTCACACCCACTAACTACTATCTTCTTTAATAAAATGAAATAATTCATTTACCATTATTTTTACTTTTAAATATCATTACACTCACTTTAAACATAATATGTGAGACTCATCACTCATTAACTATCCAATTTAATTTGATTTTCATTATAATATTTTGCATAAAAACACATGTAGGGTAAAGTGTCTTGCTTATTTTGAAATAAAGGGGAGTATAAAATTTGTACCTATGCGTAATGTTTAATATTCTAAAGAATTCACACCATAAAATTTTGGCGAAAGATAATGGGAAGGAATAATTAAATACGTTTAAAAACATCGATCACGATATATAATACTTCAATCAAGTGTGAAAATAAAAGATAATTAAATTGATGTTTTGTGTTGCACATGCATGATCTAGCTAACATTAGGAGTTCAATTCTGTTATCAACAAAATTGAAGTAAATTTAAAAGTAGTTAAAAAAATTACACATATTCATAAAAGATCATATGTAAGTAATTTTTACATGTACAACACCTAAATTTTGTGAAATATATGCTCATTCATACTGCAACTAGTTCTATACTCCACTATCTTCTCTAGGCTGTTTTGGTAATCTTTGTGATTTACCAGATTGTCTTCTTACTGAGGGACTCATACATGCTGCAAACATTGATGAATTTGAACTAGAGTTACTAGACTTACTATTACGTTTCCTCCTTAACTTAGCCCCAAAAAGGAACGACCTAAAAGGCACCTTCGAGATAGAGTTTGACTTTTTCCTCTTACCAAGTTCTTCATCCAAGTTTGACAAAGTCTTCTCTATGTCAAACTCTAGGGTTTGGACCCTTTCAGATGCCACTTTTAACTCGTCCAAAACCTTAACGTTTTCTTGCTTCATGTTAGAAACCTCTCCTTGAAACTTTGCAGCTTTATAGTTATTCAGGGGCGTATCCGTCTTTTCATTCCCGTCGTTAGTTATGTCCGTTAGTTCGTTTTGGATATCGGAAAGCGATGTTAACCTATGTTGTAAATCATCTTGTAATATTGCACCTTTTTCCAACCATAGAATTACTTCGGTTTGCATTTCCCGCAAATGTCGGTATAATGGTCGGATATCTGAAGCAAAATTATGGTTATGCTTGCCACTAGTACCATGTTCTTGTTTCTTTTCTTTTAGTTGTTTTATTTCTTGTACTAAATCATTGTATGAGTCTTGAAACCTGTTGATTTGGTGGTACGAGGTACTAAACCTTAACCATAATTGTAGGTTATCTTTACGTAATTCTTCGATTTCTGTATGTATCTCCTCTTCGATTTCTCGAATTTCATGTGCTTCATTGATACTATTCTCAAGTTCTTTTATTTTTTGTGTTCTTTCATCAACCAAATCTCGAGCTTTCTTTAGTTCATCGTCCGTCATTTCATCAATTTTCTTTTTTAGTTCTTCATCAACTAAATCTCGAGAATCCGTTGGTTCATATTCGTTTGTTTCATCAAGATCGTCCCTTCTTTGTGTTTCTTGAACAACCAAATTTGAAGATTTCATTGGTTCGTCTTTTTTCGTCTCATTTGGTTCTTTTTTAGTCTCAAAATTTGGTTCTTTTTTCGTCTCATCTGGTTCTTTTTTCTTCTCAAAATTTGGTTCTTTTTTCGTCTCATCTGGTTCTTTTTTCGTCTCAAAATTTGGTTCTTTTTTCGTCTCATCTGGTTCTTTTTTCGTCTCAAAATTTGGTTCTTTTTTCGTCTCAAAATTTGGTTCTTTTTTCGTCTCATGATCTGGTTCTTTTTTCGTCTCAAAATCCGGTTCTTTTTTCGTCTCATCTGGTTGTTTTTGTAGTTCCATTTCTGGTGCTTCATCATCTTCGTATTCACTTTGTGTTTCTTCATCAACAAAATCCGGATTGTTATCTTGTTCAAAGTCTTCAAATTCTTCAACTTCTTCTCTTGTTTCCATTTCATCTGAATTTGTAGTTTCATTGAGTCTTGTTGTCCCTTCTATTTCTGAAGCTTTCTTTACTTCAAAGTCCATGGTTAATCTCTCTATCTTTGTTTCAAACAGTTTCACCTTTTCATGCAAAGATCTAATTTCCTCATCTTTCTTTTCATTCGAATTTCTCAACATTTTCATCTGAACCGCAGATCTAAAAGAGCTTGCGCGATTCCTCTTTTCGATTTCGTTGAGCTTATTTTTCACTTCTTTGTAGCTTTTTAATGTCGATGAGTACTCTTCAAGTAGCATTTTCTCTCTATCCTCCATTTTATGTGAGTAAGTTGGTTTCCAATTTGGTTCATCATCTTCTTCACCTATGAAATCAACATTTTGTTCTTTGTTAATAACGGTTTCACTTAAAGCTCGATCTTCGTTTTCTTCATCTTCTTCATTTTCTTCATCTTCATCTTCCTCACTCTTTTTTTCATGATTTTCTTCATTTGATGTTGCATCAAGATGGTGACTCTTGTAGGATCCGGAACCATTTTCTTCTAATTTAGGATTTTTTTTGTTTACTTCCTTTTCGGAAGTGACAAACAGATTATCTTCTTCAATGTTTTCATCTGGTTTTGCGATTGAAAGTTCCTTAAACAAATTATGGAGACAAACACTCGCCTCATCAAGACCTGCTTCCAAATTCACATTTTGTTCTTTAACTTTCCGATCAAGAATCTGAACTCTTTCCAATTCTTTTTCGAGCCTTTTGATCTTGATGTTCATGTTATTTAAGTCATCCACAAGAACCTGCTTTTCGTGTTCTAGGGTTTCAAGGTGCTCATGAAGCTCGTCATTTTCTAATTTTAACCTCATCACCATTGCAACATGTGACGTCACCTCGATTTCAAGATTGATTACCTTTTCAACAAGTTGTTCAATCTTCTCAGCAACTTCGGAGATGGTGATTGGTTCATTTGTTCCAAGAATTTCTTCTTTCATCCTTGCTTTTTTATCTTCAATATCTTCATCTTCTTTTTGGTCAAACTTTATGGTTTGACTTTCTATGGATCCTTCAAAGCTTTTCAACTCCAACTTCTCTTCAATCTTTGCCTTTTTTTCTTTAACATTTTCGATAGTTTCATCCAAATTGTTGTTAGTACAAGCTATTAAAGTTTCAAACTTTTTCTTCATCGTATTAATCCTTTTGTGTTCCACTTTTGCTTCTTCTTTGAATCGTTTTTGTTTATGTTTTAACTTTTCTATTGTCACCTTGCACATCTTTAATGCAGAAGATGACATTTGTGTTTGAGCATCTATATCCTCAATCATTGCACCAGCCCCAAACTCATGATGCAAATTACTAATTTTAGCATGCATCTCATTGATACTGTTCTCGATTTCCCAATACTTTGATAATGTGCTTTCATATGAGGTTTTTACAAACTCTTTTTCTGTCTGAAACCCTAATATATCCTTTTGAAGCCTATCAATCTCTTCAAGTGCCTCATCTTCATTCAAACCAGAACTTTTAGAAACCCTAGAAGCACTTTCATCAACGCCTATATTGATTAGTCCATTTTTCGACATCCATTTTGTTGGCATTTTGGACTTTTGCTTGATCAACATGGCTTGAACTACATTTTCCATTTTTGGAGGGTGGTTTTGTTTTGGTGGCATTGGCACGTGTGAATCTGGAGGGATCTTGTTCTCATTTTCATCGAAATTAGATGTGGCTTCTTCATAGTAGTCGTCTTCGTCAATTGACATTTGTACCCTTTCGGGAAAGATAATGGCAATGGTGCGATTAGCACTTTGTAGATCTTTTGACAAATGATCGTATCTTTCTGCTAAAGCTCGATATTCTCGAAAATTATCTTCCACAAAGTTTACAATCTCTGGTCTCTTTCTGTAGTATTGTTCCGCCCTCGTCCTAAATGAGTCGCCATCTTCAGTGATAATTTTGAGTATGTAGTCTACCTTTTCCTCCATATCTGTGATCCAACATAGAAACATGAACAAACTTGATTACCTAGCTATGAAAGAAGTACTTGTAACATAACTTTATGTGTATTCTTTATATCCCACAATGACAACAAGCTAATTAATACAAGTAATTAACTAATGTAATATTAAGTTTCCAAATTATATGAAGTTTCAAGCCTTTACCTATAATAACTTTAAAGTTATTGGCAAAACAAAATTAAAACACACAAACTTAATTCACATGACAAATTCTAGACCCGTGATCAATTTGTCGATTTCTACATTGCAAATAAAAAGACACCCCTTTCTTAAACGTACTCATGATCATATGGTCATATTGGTAGAATGAAACTTATGAAATTATATGATGAAATGTACCTTGGAGATTTTGGTCTAGCCATTTTGATTGCTTAGTCCTTATGTGGCTAGCCCACCACCATGAATATGCATTTCTAGCTGTTCTTGACAACATCTTTATTTTTCAACTTTTTTTTTCTTTCTTAATTTCTTAATTAACTAAGCTCCCATATGCAAACAACCCGAGCCTCAATCTTCTTGGGCCAAACCGATAACCTTTATGTTATTTGCTTATCAGCAGTACCGTTATATATGTGCATCTTGATCTTGCAAATCGCTATTCCTTCATATTCTGAATCTTCCCTTAAATATTTCTATAAGATTCGTATATGAATCATATAGGTGTTGAAATCAACAGGTTGCATTAAGAGAAAAAGATGGTGATTTTGTAAGGTTGAAATGGTTGATATTTGGTCAAAATGGTGGCATGAAGTTTCTTGAAGGGTAAAAGATATCTTGCAAATTTTTAGGTGAAATGGTTGATATCTGCCGTTTCATGAGCATATCAATACCCCTTTTCATTTCAAACCAGACGAGGTTTTAATTTTACAATTTTTTAGGTGAATGCTGTATTTAGTTTGAAACGGGTGGAGTATAATATCGCTACTTATCATGTTTTTATATCTCTCATTTTATACCAGAAGGTTTCTATAACCATGTGGTCCTTATTTTTACAGTTTGGCCAAAATGCACTTTAATAATACTATGAAATTGATTAACTGGTTATCTACTACGTACCCATAACTATTAAAGATGTAACATAATAATTTGAACTTATAAAAATAGTCAATTTTCAGGCCTCGGTAATTATAAAATATACACACAAAATACTAGTACTCATATAAAATACCCTTTTTCCGTCTCCTCGTCCTTTGGCAAAGCGAAGTTGACTTCCATCCGTTTCGGTTTTTTAAAGCTTACCGATGCTCAGCTCAACCAACGGAAGGGTTGGCACCGGTGTAAGAAAATACCCTTTCAATTTATATTTAGTTTAGTATGAGAACTCTTGAATCGACATAGACATAAACATAATCATAATTACGGGTAGTGGAGCTTCTATAATATGTAGTTTTTATACTCCCTCCGTCCCTAAATAAAGTTCCCATTTGTGTTGGGCACAACATTTTAGGAGATAGTTGGTGGTGGGGTATTTGGTATTACTTTTGATTAAAATATAAGGTTTGATTGGAGAGAGAAAGTATTTTAAGAGATATTAGTGGTGAAAGTATTGGTAATAATATTATTATATTAAGTGGGCCCCTTATGTGTGAGAAATAGGAACTTTATTTAGGGACAAAACTTGAAGGAGAAATGAGAACTTTATTTAAGGACGGAGGGAGTATTAAACATTTAAACATAAGGCTTCACTTATTATTAGCTAGCGTATAAAAAGAGTAATATACGCATAAAAATAGGAAAATGAGTGAATAGGAGAAGGCCATTTTTTGTTGACTCTCGGGTTTCCTTTACAATCCCAAACCCAAAAATGAAACAACCACCCCTTTCCCTCTTTTCACACAATTTCCCAAATTTTTCTTGCAGAATTTCCCATTTTATCGATGATCGAAAATGGTATGTGTTTCACTCATGATTTTGTTTACATAGATATGACCTTAATTCATGGAGCAATATCGAATTTTGATTCTATTAAATACAAATGCAGGTCCTTTGAATGAGCAAAAGCTGATCGATTGCAATCAAATGCGATTTTGAATTGCATGATGTTTAATTCTATAACCAATATGGTTGAACACAGCCATTCTGGTGCTACTACCACCAAACACCACAATGCTGATTTGAAACACAGTAATTCAGGCGTTAACAAACACAACAATTCTGATACTCACGTCAAAACCAATTTTGATTCCAAAACAAACGCTGATGCATCCCCTCAGGTTTGAATATCCTACATTCTGTGACCAATCAATGTATTATCATTTATCTAAATCTAGCAAAAAGGTTAGAGCGTGAGTTACATGAATAAACTAATTTATTCATATGCATATGAGATTATATCAGATTGTTTTATTCATGTATGATTATTTTGAATGATTAATTAAAATATTGGCTAATGTAAAAGATAGTAATTGAACTTATAATTATATGAGACACCTAATTAAACACCAGATATGTTGTGATTTTTTATAGGGAGATGAAGATATACAATGTACATTCACTCCGCACGGGAAAAGTCACCACCCATCGGGGGACCCACATTTTCTTAATGGCAACAAGGTTTTGATTTTCTCATTAACGAACTTGTCGATTAGTTATTGCTTCTTATTTTTTCTAATTCAGATCTTATACTGATCGTGTTGCATAGCCAATACTAATACTATTCATATGGTTAGAATGATACAAAGCTTGGAGATATTTTTCATGACAAATTGATTCTTAACTTTTAACACTCGTAAGATGTAGAGAACTCGTTAAACTTTATGGTTTCATATGTGGAAAAAAAACCCTAAATTTTTGCATTTTATTCGACTACCTGAAAAGAAATACCTAAATTTGCACATTTTTAATCATAAGCGTAGTAAACTACAATGCTTATACATGTTGAAGTTAGAATTTGAACTTTCTAGTTTAGACACATTTTATAGTGTGAACTTTTTTCAATCTTTAATTCTAGTGGAACTTTATATGAACCATGGAGTAAGTGTGTAACCATATATAGTTATGTAAAAGAATTGCAACCTATTTGGATTCTATTTGAACAAAGTAGATGATGGGATTAATATTTTGCAGGTGTACAAGAGTGGACCGTTATTTCTTTCATCAAAAGGTGTGGTATTTTCTATAACTTTTTCTCTTATAGCATGTTTAATTCAAGTCCACAATAATCCTTCTGTCACAAATCGTTGCTACAAGAGAACCGATCAACAGAAAAGGAGCTTTAATGATCGAGCACTTACCTGAGTGTGAGTGATTCTTCATGCAGCTTGAAGTTCCTGCACATGAATCAGTTAATTCCACACCAATCGTCCTATCAGGAAGATAACTGATTAAACATTGAATGGAGGTTGACTGATCGAGTCACTTACCAAAGCAAGAGCAATTGTTATCGACTATTGGATTTGTTCGAGTAATTTGAGCGTGAACGATTTATCATCGAACTAATTTGTTGAAGTAATCGTCCCGTCAGTAAATTTGAGCAATTAGGGTTCATAATTTTGGGGATTTAAAATTGTTTTTATAATAAGTCAGGTCGTATGTTTCAGGTTTGGGGCTTTTTATAATTTCATACGTCCCTAAATCACACTTGTTATGCAGGTATTGGGTGGACCTCTTGGAAGAAAAGGTGGTTCGTTTTGACACAAACATCGTTAGTTTTCTTTCGAAGTGATCCTGTAAGTTGGATACAAATCTTGTTTGAATTTTCCCGCCTTTTTTCTAGAGGTTAATTTTGGTGTTATGCTTATGTGGGAGTATTAATTATTGCTATTAAAAGGTTAATTAAATTAATAGTTTTGTTTGTTAATGTTTAGAATGCTCCTCCTCAAAGGGGAGGTGAGGCGAATCTGACCCTTGGTGGCATAGACCTCAACAGTTCAGGCAGGTTAGCTTGTTTTCTGTACTTAATTCATATAATTTACATTATTAATTTGTCTTTAATTCATAATTTATTACATTTTTTTACTAACAATCTCTTTCTCTGAACTTCAGTGTGGTTGTTAAAGCAGACAAGAAACTCTTGACAGTTTCGTTTCCGGATGGTCATGATGGGAGATCTTTTACTCTAAAGGTTATATTTTGTATATATTCTTTAAACAAAATACCGAATATTTATGTCTCATAATAATAATAATTATATTTTTGTAGTCTGAAACAACAGAGGAATTAAATGAGTGGAAAGCTGCACTGGAAGAAGCTTTAGCAAATGCACCTTCTGCTTGCCCAACAACAGGGCATGGCGGGCCACTGAAAACCGAAAAGGGTGATACAGTTGATGGTTCTTCAGAACACAGTAATTAACAACAATTTATTCACACATTATTAATTTTTGTTATATTGTATCAATTTATTTATTCACATAATATTCATCAAACAGCGAAAGACGAACCCGCGGTAAAATCAAAGATTCTTGGTCGACCCGTATTAGTTGCGTTGGAAGAAACAGATGGAACACCATCTTTCTTGGAGAAAGCCCTTACATATGTTGAAGATCATGGTAACAATCAAACTTCCTTAATTTCTTTTTAGCTATTGAAAATGGCCTTTAGTTGCAAAAGTACTATTAAACCGTGCTAATTTAGTTTGAGTTATTTGGTTTTGAATGTATTAGGAGTGAAAGTAGAAGGCATCTTGAGGCAGTCTGCAGATGTTGAAGATGTTGAGCGTCGCTTCAGAGAATACGAAGAGGGTCAGTAATTGTATCAAAACTTTGAGTTTCATATATTTTATGATTTTAATAATAATACTAATAATAATCGGGGGAAAATATATTAAAGTAGTTTGTTAAACTTGTGTAGGAAAGGTGGAGTTCACTGCAGATGAGGATGCACATGTTATAGGAGACTGTATAAAGGTATGCCATATATATATATATATATATATATATATATATATATATATATATATAGATATAATTAACACATATACTTATTACTAATTAATGTTTTTGTTTCAGTATGTTCTTCGGGAATTACCATCATCCCCAGTTCCAGCATCATGTTGCAATGCTTTGCTAGCCGCACACAGTAAGTTTCTCATGAAATTTTACTATGTAATAAGTATCTATGCTACTTTTTTTCATAAGATGGTTTTTTATTTACCTGATTCTAATTAGCCGTGGTTAAGTATTTAGTATTGTTCTATTTTAGCTTATAATAATGATAACTTATGGTTAGGTACCGATCGATCCAAGAGAGTCAATGCCATGCGTGCTGCTATATGTGAGACATTTCCTGAACCAAATCGCCGTTTATTGCAAAGGTAGTGTATTATTATCTTAATTATAATCCGTATTAAATCATATATTTTACTGACTTTTTATTGTTTACAGATGTTTAATAATGATGGAAGCTGTGGCTGACAACAAGAGTGTGAACAAGATGAGTGTTTCAGCAGTTGCTGCATGCATGGCACCACTACTTCTTAGACCACTTTTGGCTGGCGAATGTAATCTTGATAGTAACTTTAACATGGGTGGTGATGCATCTGATCAACTTATGCAAGCAGCTGCAGCTGCTAACCATGCTCAAGCAATCGTTATTGTCTTGCTCGAAGAATATGATAACATATTTGGCGTAAGAATATAAAGAATGTTACTTTAGTAATTAATATGAACTTGATTAAACACTAATTAAATCCCGTGTATTTGCAGGAAGGAGATATGGCAAGTGATCTGTACTCTGACTCGGATGAACTTGGAAGTGAGAGTGAAGAACTTAGTGAAGATGAAATCTATGAAGAAGATGATGATTGTGAAGATGGTGAGGATTCATCTGACGGCTCCAAATCAAATGAAGATTCTGAACATGCATCAACTCCTAAACATAGTCATGATGATAATCATCCAGAAAGTCAACAGCAAAACATTAAGGTCAATTTCTTATACATTTAAAGTTTCAATTATTATTATTATTATTATTAACTTTAATTTGTTAATGCAGAAACCAGCTGTTCCAATCAGATCGTGTACTATCTCCCACAGAGCGAGTAGTAAAAAGTTCCAATCAAATTCACATGCTCGATCTAAAAGTGAACTTCCTGATAATGTTCAATATCAACCTGATGATCAACTTCCAACTGGAAAAGCAGTTGAGCATTCTGAAGATGAAAATGTACAAGTAACTACTAGCAAAGACTTAACTGATCATAACACACAAACTGATGTAAGTATAAATAACTCAAATGAATCTTGGTTCATTATTTCTAATTTATTATTTTGTTTTGTTTGATTGCAGGAAAAGAAAAAGTTATCAGACACCGACAAAGAAGAGTAAGTGACACTTCATATCTTAATTATGAATGAAAATCAGAGTAGTTTTTGGAGATATATATACCTTAACCTCGACGTATTATTTCTTACTAGGGCTGATGTCATAAGTCATGAGGCAACTGAAGAGGAATTAAAAGCTAAAGCTAAAGCTGAAGCTGAAGCTGAGGAGTTGTTGAACAAAAAGAAAGCTTTAGAGACACAACGTTTGCAGCTCGAGAAAGATGTATGTATTATAACTAATCATATATGAATTTAAGTTCTAAGACTTATTTATTTTATGAAAATGTATGTTATATTGATTTCTTTGTAGGTGGCAAGATTAGAGGAAAAACTGCGAAAGGAATTAGAGTTGAGAAAAAGGCTTGAGACTGGAATTAAAATATCTCAAGAGGCTTTGTGTTCACAGTTTTCTACTAATGATACGGTTAGTTAGGCTAAATATACTCTTTAAGTGTTTATGAATTTTGGTTATGCACTAAACTCTAAATGTTCTAGAATTTCAGGCAGAGAGTACTGATGTCATTAGCTTAAACCAGGAAACTAATGATGTTCAAGTGCAACCTTCAAATCAAGGAACAATGTAAGCTTCATTTATCTTATTTATATTCTTCAAATCTGGAAATGTTACAATTTCTTTTTGAATTTTTTGTTCGTTTATATATTTACTTGGTATCTTTTTTCTCACATTGTTTGTTACAGAAAAGATAAAAATGAAGATGCAGCAGCCACTCCTAAGGTGAGTAATCTTTATTTTCCTTGACAGAGTTTGTTCATGAGTTTTTTTTTCTATAAATTAACTGAAAAAAACCGCCTAATGTTTATTAATTAACTGAAACAACTTTATTTATTTATTGATTTTTGTAATAGGATACAAAGTCTAAGAAAGATGGTTATGACAAACGTCAATTTCATTCGTTTTCTACGCGATTACCACCACACCAACAACTTGAAACTCACAGTACTAAGGCACATACAAATTTCCTTTTCCCAACTTCTCTCATAATTATTTTAATATTTGATTTTTTAAGAATTTGTTTTTTTTTGTTTGTTAACAGGAGACACACTCTAGCAAAGATAGTGACGAAAAATATAACCATCAATTTCATTCTTCAAAATTACTTCCTGATTCATTCAAAGAGATGAAAAATTCTTTTTCAAGCAAACCTAAACGGTTGAACTCAAAGAATGAGGTAATTATATATGTATTCGTGAATAGTTTTTCTTTTTCAAATGAAAAGAGTAATGTTGCAACATGTTTAACATGTGTGATTGTTGGCAGACGAATTTTGCAATGTCGAAAATAACAAGTGGAATCAACTTTTTTAAGGAAAAAAGCAACCAAATAGCAGATGAGTTTCAGCTAATGAATAAAGATAAAAATAGAAGTCAAAAACATGGTCGAAGAGAGTCACAAGAAGAATTTGATTTCCAAACAGATTCACATTCACATACTGATACGGCTACAGATAAACATCACGAACACAGATGATATGTGGGCCTGCCGGATCTTCGAATTTATGGTTTGCATATATGTTGTATGATTCGTTACTAATAATTATGTATTTATCTATATTTAGGCCGAATTGAAAGTGTCTTGGGGGGAAAACTTATATATGATTTATGGGATTTATATATTTAGCCTGAATTGAAACACTGTGTATTTATTTATATTTAGCCCGAATTGTATTTATATCTTTATGATTTATTTATATTATATTTACCCGGAATTTATAGCCTAGAGGTATGGTATTTGCCTCATCTTTATTCCCTATAGTTGGGGTTTAAGTATGACTATGGATATAAGTGATATTTAGGAATAACTTTTGATTTGTATTTAAAAAAGTTTATTTACTCTATCTCTCTCCACAACATAATTATCTAATTACTAATTAGTGATAGTTTAGTCATGTGTGTACAGTACACCGTGTACTTATGTAGGAAGAAATGGAAATAGGCCTCTAAGATTTTGGCCAAAATAATACAAAATATATAGACTTTTTAACAAGGTTTTCGAGGCCCTAGTGGATCCCATTGAGCGAATATCAAACCCACATTACCAATTAGCCCATTTTCCAGTGGCGGTTTCAGAAAAAACTAAACAGTGTCATATGTTGCATATTTTCTTTTAAAGGTGTCACTTAAACTAACAAAAAAGATTAAAAATATTAACACTAATTTAACACTATTAAAAAAAATATCATAGATTGCACGTGTAAGTTTGTGCACCATACTAGGTCCCGATGCCATTCTCGTCAACCGGACTGCCCATACATCATACTTTTACCAAAGATGATCAACAAACTACAAAACCTATAAGGTCTTTATCATTTGATAAATGATATTTATGCCTACTATTTGTGTTTACTTATATTTCTATCTACTTTAAAACTTGACATATGTCATCTATTAATTTTTGCTCTTTATACTATCCATTGATAATGACTCTTATTATATAATCAAATTGATAGGTATATAAATATATACAAATAATAGGCATATATCATTATTCGTTACTCTTATTATTTATATACGAAGTATGGATATTAAATTTTAAATCACTTGTGGGACCGGTGAAGTCAATGGCTGCGATTGAATTCAAACAAAAAAATTGTATGCAGTTTCCAACATCGTATAATAACTCCGTATATAAACCATAGAACAGGGTGTTTATTACAAGGACACATTTTTTTCTATTATTACCTCCACTCTCCCTTTCTCTCCCCAAATCCTCCTCCGTCAATGGCGGCGACAGCTTTTCCGGACAACCTATCGAGAGAGCAGTATGTCTACATGGCCAAGCTGGCTGAGCAAGCTGAACGCTACGAAGAGATGGTCAAGTTCATGGAAAAGCTCGTTGTCGGACTAACGCCGGTGTCGGAGCTCACTGTCGAGGAGCGGAACCTCCTCTCGGTGGCGTACAAGAACGTCATCGGCTCCCTCCGAGCAGCCTGGCGCATCGTTTCATCGATCGAGCAGAAAGAGGAGTCACGGAAGAATGACGATCATGTTGTGCTAGTGAAGGATTACAGATCTAAGGTTGAGGATGAGCTTTCTGATATTTGTTCTGGAATTTTGAAGATTCTGGAGTCAAATCTCGTTCCGTCAGCTTCCACGGCGGAATCTAAGGTGTTTTATTTGAAGATGAAGGGAGATTATCACAGGTATTTGGCGGAATTTAAAACCGGAGATGAGCGGAAGGAGTCAGCAGAGCAGACAATGAACTCGTACAAAGCTGCTCAGGTAGTTAATTACTTCAATTTTGTGTTTAGCATTGAAAAATTGTGATATTTAGGTCATGGGTTTAATCCACAGTTCATTAAAATTGATTTACATATCTGTCCATGAATTTAAATTTGAAATTAAATCCTGTTTGTTATAGGTGATTTTGGACTTAAGATTGTTAGGTTCTGATATTTTACTGAAACTATTAATGCAATGGAGACATTCATTGATACAATTGATTATGTCATAACTCTTTCGATTTAGAGATATAAACCTATAATTTAGGTATTTTGTAATGAGGTGGCAGTTATCTCTTTTGGAATTATATTTAATAGTTCTGCATTTAATCTATTTTTGAAGGATATCGCTGAGGCTGATCTTGCTCCAACTCATCCGATAAGATTGGGTCTGGCACTAAATTTCTCGGTGTTCTATTATGAGATTCTCAATTCGTCTGACAAGGCTTGTACCATGGCAAAACAGGTTGGACACCATGGCTTTCTTTATTTTTTTTGTTTGAAATTTTTCTATGAGATATGATATTTGTTAATTGTTATCGCTTATGTTACATCAGCTGTTAAGTTCAACATTCTTGTTATTAAGTATGTTTTTGTACAACGTAGGGCTAATTCGCATCAAAACAAGGTTTTTAAATCAATTAATGAGGTAGTTAGCATTGACTTTGTAGGTGATATGTAGTTATCAACACTTGATCTTTTGGTGACACCTAAAAGGCAACTTTATTTTAAAGTGAAAAATGAGTCACTTAGACGTGTTCATATTCTTAACCTTGTTTAAAAGATATAATTATTTATCAATATACACATACCTGTATCATGTGTGCATCACATGTATATTATATATTTATGTGCAGTGTATCTATATATTTTTATATTTATATAAACTATGAAGTTATCTTGCTTTCTTTGGTTTGACTTTGCTACGTCTTTTGCCAGGTAGGATTATTGTGTTTATCCTTTCTGTAAAAAATTCCAAATAGAGATACATATTGCTAACGAACATACGACATACAGTAAAACACTAAAACCATAATCAATTGTCATTACATGACTTCGTTATTTATCTGTACCATTTAAACAGGAAATACATAGGATCTCAAGTTGAGTATTTTGTTAATAACCTTTTTGATATTGTGGGAATTCAAGTTTGTGGGGTGTTTACCATAACCATGTTTATGTTGTTTTTTGTTATGAGTAGGCATTTGAATATGCGATTGCTGAGCTGGACAGTTTAGGCGAAGACTCGTACAAGGATAGCACTTTGATCATGCAACTACTAAGGGACAATCTCACTCTTTGGACCTCAGATGCTCAGGTCAACCTCTCTCTCTCTCTCTCACACACACACACACTAATACCAAATTTATTCTTTATGCGCGCTCAATAACTTGTTATCACAATATGCAAAATACATTATTTTAGTCGAGGGTTTTTCCGAAAGGAAATAATGTCATTAATATTGAACATCAGAATCGCAATCTTCTGGCGATAATTGATTAATATTACGTAATCAATATCTTACCGGCTATAACAAAATTAATTACTTTTTTAGCTTTAATTATAAACCTAATTCTGATGACTTTCTTCTTCCATTTTGTACATTTAATCGGTTAAGAGATTTATTTATTTATTTTTGAACAATTGATGTTTGGGGTTGAGTGCAGGAGCTGGAGGAGCCATAGATGACGGTGAAGAAGAACCAAGTTTTTAGGGTTTGTCTTTTGCTGGAGGGAGGAGGTGGGCGTGGAATGTCATTTGTTCTTTGTGATCATCACCATCATCATCATAATATGTGTTTCCTATTTTTAAAAAATACAGTTTGTTTTAATTTATAAAATTATTCTTGGCTTTCCAAATGTTCTCTTCATTATATATAGTTAATAAAAACTGTGCTTGACCCATTTTATAGTGTCTTCCTGACCCTGACCAAAAAGGTGTCAGTAGTCAACCTATGAGTACTTTATCAAATATGCACTACTGTCATATTTGATAAATGCAAACCTTGATTTATGCAATATTATGGCCTAATAAGTGAAAAGATATTATATGAGTAAGTATTTGATGTACTAAAGACTGTCCTTGACGACTGGGTGCAGTTGGTGAAAATCTCACTTTTGCATGAAATCCAATAGCACGATTCAACTGAGAGCCGACTTCACAAGAATTTTTTATCGACAGTGAGAATCAAAAGGCCTTCTAAGCAATATTTTTGAAGTCTCGTTGAACTGGCCGGTCAAACCGGGTAACGAGAAGCTAGTCGGTTTGAGTTGGCCGGTCAAACCGGGTAACGAGAAGCTAGTCGGTTTGAGTGGGCCGGTTAGATTGATGATTATAACTCTGTATATAGGAACCTGGTTCGACATAAAATCCCAGTTGAACAAAAACTGATTCTCAAAAAAAAAATTAAAAAATAAATAGACGTGAAATTATATACTCCGTATGTTTTTAAACTTGAAAATGATAATTTTAGTTCAAAAATAAGTTTGGGAAAATTTTGATTTTTAATAATAGTAGTATTAATTTTGTATTTTCCTAATTTTTTTTGTGACTTATACATAATTTACATAATTACTGTAAATATTCAATAGTGATGTTACTGCATCATAAGTATTCAATAGTGATGTTATTCGGTTCAATCAGGCGACTAATCTGGTGCGGCCGTTCAACTATATTTAGGATATTGGCCGGTTCTAAAACATTATACTTCTAAGTATTAAATTGCCCAAGGAAACTTTTTGTTAATATACTTATTATAAATTAATGTAGAATTTGAGTGAGCCTATAAACTTGTATTCTTATATAATTATATCATTTGTATAAACTTTTTCTCTTGTCACGGTCTCATTTACTAATGAATATGAATGATTAATTAGAGATATATGAACAAGTATAATAAGGATGTGATAAATATTAGCCATTGCAAAACTTGAGTATATATGGTGTTCATGCATGGAATGCTTGTACAGTATAAAATTTGAGTATATGTATATGGTGTTCAAACCTTGATATCATTTGCCAAAGTTGTGGTGATAATTAACTGATAAGTGTAATCTTAAAGTTTGTAGTCTAGTGGTATTGATGTAAGGTGTAAGATGTATTCATCACGACACATATAGGTTACGAGTTCAAGTCTTATTGCGGACAAACATAGTAGATTATGTAATGTTAAAAAAAACTGATGTACAAGGGATGAATATACTCATGGATTATCTCATGTTTTTGCACAAAAAATAAGTTAGTATCGTGTTATAAAACATGTCTAATTGAGCGATATCACATATATCTCTCAAGCGGAGTTTCAATAGAAAGGTTAAAAGTCTATGCCGAAAATATTGGAGCAATCAAGCAAGCTTGAAAAAATCGAGCCATGAAGCCTTCGTTTTAACAATCTTGGCTAGTGAAATTAATCAAATACCATTCTACTGAAGTCAAACGATCTCAAGTTTGAGTATTTCGTTAATTATTAGCACTAATAATATAAAGTATTCAATTCTACTCTAAAACAACATTGGTTCATTGAAATATTATCAAATGAATATAATGGACACACACCACAACTTATGTTTTGAAATTTGTGTACAATCTGTCTTAAAACACTTGTTGGCAGATATATATCGTTTGAAAAGGTACATACGAGTAGCTAAAAGTAAGCCAATTCCATACACAACAAAACGTACCTGGCTCATACAAAAACATAAGATCCATCGATCTAATATATCGGTGCCAACAAAAAGGTCACTCATTTACCATTTTAGTTTATAACATAAAATATATTTATATTTTCCAAACACTAACTCCATTAGAGATACAACAAATCACTCAAGCCCTGCATTTCATTTTTCTGTCCTGTCTATCAACTCATGTGAAATGGATATTTAATAAGCACCCGATCTAAAATGAAACTATTGTGACAAGATTAACATATTATATTAAGATTGAAATTTTGTATTTGTTATATGTTAAATCTTCATTTTTCATCATCATACCTATAAAATGATTGACATATGTAATTCATTAATTCTATCTTTAACCTTATAATTTAATTTGAATATTCGTGTTACTTATATCAGGAAAAAAATGAGTAGTAAAATTAAAATAAAAAAAATCAGTTATCATTTCTTATTTAAGATTACACCAACACCCAAAATACTAGGTCCAATGACTTTGTTTATTTTAAGTAAGTTGAGCATCTTTGATGTTGAAAGTGCGTATTTGACCATATATTTTAGCAATCTTAGCATCTATGACTATGTGTACCCAAAAGGGACAAAAGCCCTTAAAAAGAAGCCCTTTATATGACATTCTTCCCTCACCAAAACACTTTTCCCATACCTGTCAAGATCGATTAACTATGAATTAATTAATAAACACCTTTAGATCTAATTGATGATAGAAGTTACAGCGGATTAACACTATATCAATATGATTAAGAACAATGAACTGTAAGAACAATATGCAATAATATTAAGAACACAGTTTCACAAAAAGCTTCAATATATATTATTGATTAACAATACACACGTACGTTTACAATTCGTAAGGAACTATTTATAATAGTCCTTGAAGCCTAACTATTTACCCTAGTTATTCTAGGACTTGATTTACATCGAATAATAAAAGATATACATTGAATAACATTCTATAACTAACTCTGCGAAGATCTCGGACTTGATATGCTTCCAAAACGTATACCAGTAGTAATACCAATCACCAGTAGTAAATAAGCATCGTCAGTAGTAACTCTGGTAATCAGTAGTAAGTCCAAAATCATCATCAGTAGTAATTACTATGATCAGTAGTATCTTCAATATGTACATGATCAGTAGTAAGCTAGTTATAGACTTCACCAGTATCAACTCATCAGTAGTAAGTGTTTCTGCCCCATCAGTAACAACCATAGTCTTCATCAGTAATAACTATAATCAGTACTAACTGCAGCATCAGTAATAAGTTGAACTGAGATCTGCTCCAACAATACCCTTTGTGATTCCCAAACTAAATCCAATAATATTAAGAACACAGTTTCACAAAAAGCTTCAATGTATATTATTGATTAACAATACACACGTACGTTTACAATTCGTAAGGAACTATTTATAATAGTCCTTGAAGCCTAACTATTTACCCTAGTTATTCTAGGACTTGATTTACATCGAATAATAAAAGATATACATTGAATAACATTCTATAACTAACTCTGCGAAGATCTCGGACTTGATATGCTTCCAAAACGTATACCAGTAGTAATACCAATCACCAGTAGTAAATAAGCATCGTCAGTAGTAACTCTGGTAATCAGTAGTAAGTCCAAAATCATCATCAGTAGTAATTACTATGATCAGTAGTATCTTCAATATGTACATGATCAGTAGTAAGCTAGTTATAGACTTCACCAGTATCAACTCATCAGTAGTAAGTGTTTCTGCCCCATCAGTAACAACCATAGTCTTCATCAGTAATAACTATAATCAGTACTAACTGCAGCATCAGTAATAAGTTGAACTGAGATCTGCTCCAACAATACCCTTTGTGATTCCCAAACTAAATCCAATTATCCAAAACAACACCCTTTTAAAAACTAAGATTACGACATAACTCGAAAGAGTAACTTTATACATAGATATTGAAGATTTGTGTAATTTATTCAATGTTATACATAGAAAAATAACTATCCGTTTCATATAAGGGAACTCGATCTTATGAATAAATCATGTGAAGTCTATAGGCTGAATCTGTCATGTATGAATGGTTATGGTAAAAACATAAGGTAAATGACATATTGATTGGCATCTCTATGTAGATAATTGGACTATATGTCTAGAATCAGAATGGTAATATTTATATTCTTCAAGACAATTAGACGTTTACAAAAATTTGTATGACCTTTCGATTAAAAACAAGAGTTCAGCTATGGTCAACAATATTGTGTTGTCATTCACGAAAAGTATATATTGACATTTAATTAGTATTTGTGAGGTTTAAAAATATGGTGAATCTCATCATACATCACTAGAAGGGTAAACGATCTTTTGAAAGAAAAAAAACATAAATACCTTTAATTACCCTTCAAAACATACACCCTCTTCACCTTTTTTTCGTAATTTTACACCAAAAAACTAATTCAAACACTTTTTAAAAATAAATTTTTCAATACTAATAAGTCAATAAATTAAACCATTTACTACTTTTAAAATATCTTTTCAAAAACAGAAAGTCAATAAGTAATTTTATCTAAAAGCACTTTTAGAATTAAAAAAAACTTGTCTAAACACATTTATATTGTACCATCAATGACTAAATATATAGATGCCCCACTGGTTCTTGTAGTACCATACATATTGAGTTTCTTTTGTACATTACTTCGGAGGAATCGAACCATCCATTATAGGGGCCAAATAGGCAAATACTCATTAAAACTAAGAGGTTGTATAAAATTTTCTCATTTGCTTTGATGATTGTTTGCTTAAACTATTTTTGAACAAATATTAAAATTTTTATTTTATTTTTGCAGCACAAGAGCACGCTTGATTGTACATTTTTTTCTTAATGTATCGCATACACTAAAAAAATAAATATAAAATTATTTTTAATATTATTATTAAAATTTGAAGAGTTACACAAATATCCCCATACTAAATATATAATATGTTTGTCATACGATAATCTAATTATCAAAATATGTAATGTGCTTGCCATATGATAATAAATTTTTTAGTTATGATATTTCTTTGTATTTTTTCTTTTTACTCATTTGATCATGATAAATATTAAAATCAAGTTATGATATGATAAAAGATAATTAATGCATTGTATATGCTAAGTTTAAAAGTAAGTGGGTAAATAAGCATATAAATAGAAAAAAAAAGGATCATTTCTCTAAAAAATTTATAAAAAAAATGAATAAGATTACTCTTCGATATTACATTTAATTGGAAAATAAAAAACGCAAAACGTAATCAGTGCCAGGTCATGAGTTGTTGAAAAAGATGGTCCATGTGTCAGCCCCCTAAAACAAAAAGACAAAAAATGTCCCTCCATTCTCCAATTGGTTACTCTTCATCTTGTGAAAGTCTCATATTTACCATTTATCCCCTCCTCTTGCAGATATTGCTGTTTTAGCATTACTTAATTCATTTCTTACATCACCCTCAAAATAGACTTCCTTCCCAACCAAATAATATAGCAAATAATCAAAAGAGTAAATTATACATGGTTATATCATTATCAAACTCATTATTTAATACTAAAAAGATAACAATAAAACGGAGTATCAATTTTATATCTAGGGAATAAACAACCGCTTATTGATTTATTGACTAACCCGTCTCTCTTTGAATACACATTTATGAACCGTCTACATAGATACCATTTATAGATCTAGTTACCGAATTTTATTGGATGTAACTCATCTACGTAAATGGAATTAATTAATTCCGTGATTTGCTTAGAACTGCAACAACCAAACAAGTACCATAAAAGCACTTATAGATCGAGTAAGAAAGAAAAATAACATTTTGAGTTTGAAATTTCATTTTTTGTTTAGTTTGATTGCATTATCTGACTGCTGGAAACAATTTTTATATAATATTCAACAGTTATTAATCAGAATTTTAATCTTGTAACGTATGTTGACCAAATTTCACGAGTTTCACAATGTTATGCAGTAAATGATAATACTTGAAACTTGACAAAAGTAAGAAAATAAAAGAGTATCACACTTTAATTCTAGAATCAACTTAATCAAATATGAAATATCATTTCCTTAACAATATTCCAATTACACAGCTGGAAATGAACCTCTAATTTTGTTTGTGTTCAAATCTCTTGCATATCAAAATATTATGCGAAAATTCCTAGATAACCGATAAATTAAAAATTACTACTAAACATTAAAAAATTTAAAAGAAAAATGATTATTACATACATATATATTCACTAAAACCAAATCTCTTTCTCTATGCCCTAAAAACCAAATCTCTTTCTCCAATCTCCTCTACATAAGCCGCACTCATTGCTATTAATTTCTCTCATACTCTCTCTCTACTTCTAGAGAGAGACACCCAGCAAAGAGTGTGTGTTTCATCTATTTCTTCTTCTCAATCTTCAATAAAAAATGGAACTTTATAATAAAATGATGAAAACCCACTTCTGATCTGCTCACATTATTTGATTTTTTCACAAACCCAGTCATTTTTCTCGGATTTTCATATTGTTTTTCTGGGGTTTCTTGAAATGGCACCCAGTCTTGATTTTGCTGTATCAAGTTTACTGTGTGCAGAAGATAGTCATAGCATTTCTTATGATGATGAAGGTGATAGTGATGTTGATGATTTAAAGGGTGTAGATTGGAACATAAATGAAAATCAAAATCAAAATCAAAATCAAAATCAGAACTTGATTATAAATCTTGAAACAGATTCCTCTGTTCTTGGTTTGCCTATGCAAAATGATGAGTGTTTGACTTTGTTGACTGCTAAAGAATCTGAACAATCTGTGGGTTTTGTTGATTATTTGAGTAAACTAAAGGATCAAAACTTGTTCTTGGTTGCAAGACAAGAGGCTGTTGATTGGATTTCAAAGGTTTGTTTAACCTTATTTTCAAGATTTTTAATAAGTTTTAGGATTTTTAGTGCTTGATCTGTTATTGATATTATACCAAGAAATTGACAAACTAATTACCATTATTATTAATCAATTTTGGTATTCTCGAATAATTGATGGTCTAATGCTTTTTATGGAATGTATTTTGACTTTTTATTTTACTCAGGTTTACACTCAATTCAATTTTGGACCACTATGTGCATATCTATCTGTTAACTACTTGGACAGATTTCTTGCTTCATATGAAATACCTGTAAGTTGTTAATCATGAATATATGATTAAATATATTATAAATCTTAACTTTTGTTTATAAACAGACGGACAAACCTTGGATGATGCAATTGCTAGCTGTAACATGTTTATCACTTGCAGCAAAAATGGAAGAGACTAAAATACCCACAATTTCGGATTTGCAGGTCAAGTTTCCTGTTTTTGGTGAAATAATGTATAGTTTTTTTCACTAATTATTGATTAAATTTGCAGTGTAATGAGATCAAGATATATAATTAACCAAGGTTTTTTTGCTTTTTTACACCGGTCCAACTAAACAAAATTTATTAAATTTTTGCAGTTTGGTGAATCAAGATTTGTGTTTGAAGCAAAAACAATTCAAAGAATGGAATTACTTGTTTTGAACACATTGAATTGGAGGATGCAGTCAGTAACTCCTTTTTCATTCATTGATTCATTTATTGGAAAGCTTATTGATGATGGTCAAAGTCAAACCAATTCAAGATCTCTGATCTTGCAGTCTACCCAACTAATTTTAAGTTTAATCAAAGGTTAATGATGATACCGTTTGTGTAAAAACAGTTAATTTTAATGACCATGAATATCTTGATGAAAAGAGGGGTAAATTGGTAAGTTGACAATGTAGGTATTGACTTTTTGGAATTTCAACCATCTGAGTTAGCAGCAGCAGTGGCAATTTTTGTAGTTGGAATTGCAGATGAAAAGACCCAAATTTCTGGAATCTTTGAACATGCAAATAGGGTAGTACATTATGCATGCTTAGTTATACAATTGGTTACATTTTGCAAAAAAAAAAGTTTATTAATTTTGGTATGGGTTTTTGCAGGAGAGGATTTTTAAATGTACGGAGGTTGTAAGCAGGGGTTGTACCATGAGCTTTGGGAGTGGTACAGTGAGATCATTGCCTGAAAGTCCAATAGGTGTGCTTGAAGCTGCAACATTGAGCTATAAAAATGATGATTCACCTACTTGTGCTAAAAGGAGGAAGCTCAACAACATTAGCCTGTGATAAAAATAAATTTGTTGGATTAATTTTTTAATTTTTGGTAGGATGGATCGAGGGATTGCTTGGTATGGTTGTGAAATGTCAAAGCTACCCCTCAAAATTAAAAAAAAAAAAGAATTAGGGGATAATAAATTAAGGGGCAGTCAATGAGGAAAATGAGTTATGAGGTTTTTATTTATGAGAACTATTTAAAGGAAGGATGAGTAGATGAGGAAAAATATAAAAATGGTAATATATACATTAAATTTTGTTTTTTTTGGTGGAAATAATCTGTGTTTCGGATACTTTGTATATATCTCTTACTAGCCGATAACCCGTGATGAATCACGGACGTCTTATTAAAAAAATTATAATCTTTGACTTAATTAAGAATATTTATTTCATTGGAAATTATGTACCTTAATTTGAAATAATTTCATAGGTATCACAATATTTTATAAAAAATTTCAGAGCATATGCCTACCCCATGATTAGTTAGCTGAAATCAAAGATACATTTTCTGGTGATACATAAGAATCACAAGAATGGAGGTTCACACATATAAATTCTCTCTCAAAATTGTTCAACCTTCGTGAGAATCAAAGGCGTGCAATCAAAAACCAAAACTTTATACTATTATTATAGAAGTTGAGTGATTACACCTAATAGGAAAGCAACATTCCAACATCTTTTAGTAATTTGTTTTGTGCAAGAAACCTTTCACCCGTTCCTTCAGCTACAATAGTAACTATGTGCCCGTTTTCTTTTAGTTGTTTTTCAACAAACTCAAACGTCTCACATTTTATAAAGAATGGTGATTAGGGTATTAAACATAAATCCACCTAACTTGCAAGAGTTGCATGCATTGAAACGAAGTCTGAAACAAAATTTAAAAGAAAGATTTTGATAAATTAATTTACTAACATGTACCCTTACTAACCTATAAGGACATTATTATGCTGACAACATCATCTAGCTACTCTGGTTTTATTTTCTTACCAACAATTTCAAGTGTGGCATGATTGAAAATACGATGCAAAACTTGGGTGGGATATAAAGTAATTATATCATAATGAGGGGTTTTTTTTTTAATTTTTGAATTTTGTAATTATAAAATTGATTTAAATTTTTTATAAATATCTTTAGTCCTTCAACAGTACAATCAGGAAACGTGCCATCCATGATCTTGATCTGAAAACGCCCATGATTATAAGCTCTAACAACAAGTCAAGTAAACATGTGTCAAAATTTTCTCGTTATCATCAATTATACATTCTTAATTGAAAATTAAAGCAAACACATAAACCCTAATTCATCTGAACTTAAATAACCACAAAATTGCAATGAAAATTGAACATCTACATAGACAAATTACAAATTAAACAGGTTAGATGAGGTAAATCGGTCAAATAGATTGGTGTATTTAATTGAGTTACATGGGTCAAAAGGGATATAGTGTAAAATTCATAAAATTCACATAAATTGCATTCGGATAGTAGTTGCGTTACAAAACATGAACCATCTTGCCAACTGAATATTATGCTGAGGATCATGGTATAATAGTGTCACATTGCCAGCTGAACCAAACCAAGCTTTAACTGATTTCATCTACAGTAATCATTTACTCAAATGGGTCAACCCCGCCCGAGTAAAAGTAACATGTAACCACACATACCTGATCAAATAATGGATGTTGGGCTAAATAAGTAGGGCCCACATGGCTGTTTTGACTGATTTCTCTCATGAAACTCAAAAAATATTAGCATCCCTTGTTTCCAATCATTGCATAAAAACATCAACATGGCTAATAAACTCAAATGGGATAAACCCGAAAGTATGGTCTCAAAGCGGCCACTGAATCTGTCAAAGATGAGAGCATTCAGATCATAGGGATCTATGGTCCAGGTGGTGTAGGAAAGACTAAATTAGCCAAGGAAGTTGCTTCAACAGTAAATAATATATTTGCTGAAGTTGTATTTGTCACTGTCTCACAAACTGTGGATGTTAAGAAGATTAAAGAGCGGGTTGAAGTAGTAACAAAACGAATAATCAAAGGTGAGAAGATATTAATCATCCTGGATGATTTATGGGGGGATGTAAAGTTAGAGGATGTAGGGATTCCGTGTGGGACTAACTACATGAATTGCAAAATTTTGTTGACAACCAGATTCAAACATGTTTGTGCATCCATGAAAGTTCATTGTAAAATTTTTGTAGATACTCTGTTAACAAATGAATCATGGATTCTTTTCAAGAATGTGATAGGTGAAAATTTGAAGACCAATGCCAATATGAAACAACTCGATATGGAGGTTGCTAACGAATGTGGTGGGTTACCACTGATTATTCAAGCGCTATGAAAATCTTTGAAAAATAAAAGCTTGATGTCATGGGAAGAGGCTCTTGCTCATCTTGAGAATAATACACCATTTGATATTTCCCTAGATATGTGGATGGCATATACCCGTTTGAAGCTAAGTTATGATTTATGTGAGAGTGTTGAAGCGCAATCGTGCTTTCTGCTATGTAGTATGTTCCCAAAAGGCTTGTTCATCCAAGTGGAAACTTTAGAACTTTATGGGGTGGGCTTGAAAATGTTCGGTCACCTTGAGAGCATAGAAGAGGCAAGATTTAAAGTTAAACGTGCACTGGATACCCTATGTTCTTGCTTTCTATTGAAGAGGGTTAATGAACATAGTGTAGAAATGGATGATGTTGTTCGTGATGTAGCATTGCTGATTGCTACAAAGAACGACAAATATTTTGTGAAGGCGGGGAAACAATTGACAGAGTGGGAACCAAGAATTGAGACGTTGGAAAGGTACACGGGTATATCACTCATGGATAATGATATCCGTGAGCTTCCTGACTATGATCTAATCTTCCGCTGATTGATATATTTCTTTTGCAAAATAATAAAAATCTATCAACGATTCCTGATGAATTCATTCTTAGCTTGAAGGAAGCTAAAATATTAGACATGGAGGAGAATAACATCATTTCCCTTCCCCCATTATTAAACCAACTCACAAGATTGTGTGTACTCAATCTTTCTGATAACTAATCTCTCACTGAAGTTTCTATGCTTGGGGAGCTCAAAACCCTTGAAATTTTGAATCTCAGTCATACCCGAATATCTGAAATTCCACAAGAGTTTGGGCAACTGGTCAATTTAAGACGTTTTGATGTTAGAAAATGCTATGGATTATCCCATATAGCACCTCACGTAATACCAAAATTTCGTTGGTTGGAAGAATTTTATATTAGATACTACTCACAGGAAGACGGGGAATATAACAGTCTTGTGGAGATAAATAAATTACCAAATCTCACATTTCTGGATTTATTTGTTCAAAATGTTAATCTGATTCCTGAAGGTTGCAATTTTGGGAGATTGAAAGGTTTTGTGATTCACATTGGAGGTGTTAAACATGATTCCATCTTTGCTTATGATCAATACTCCAAACATTACCTAATTCTCGAAACGTCTTGTCTATACATCCCAGTATTGATACAAATTAGTGAATTGATGAAGGTTAGTCATGCTGTATATCTTGACTCGGTAGCAAATCTGGGCAATATCTTCCCTTCCATGCTTTGTGAAGGTTTGAACGAGTTGAAGATTATATTATATCAGTGACTAACTGCAACAATATGTCTTGTTTAGTGTATTCAACTGATGAAAATCAAATGCAAGACTTTCGTAGTGACGGAGGAACGATAAAGAATAAGTTGTTTCCAGAAATTGAGCACCTCAAATTGACATATTTGGATGGGTTGACGCGTATATGGAATGGTCCAGATCAGTTTATAAGCTTTAACAACCTGGTGAAACTTAGTCTTTACAATTGTCCCGTGTTAGTGAAGCTACTCTCGGTTAGTGTTGCACGAAGGCTTGTCAATTTGCAAGTCTTAGAAGTTATGTTCTGCACATGTTTGGAGGAAGTGATTTGGGATGTGGATGAAGAAACCGCGGGTGAAATCAGTACTGTTACAAACATTGTGTTCCCATCCCTAACTTCGATTTACCTATTTGGTTTGACCAATCTCACGAGCTTCTACCCTAACGAAGCTATCATTCAATATCCTTCTTTGGCGAATATTGCGATCCGAGAGTGTGATAAATTGGAAAAATGGGGTTTTAGAACCCATGAAACACCAAAACTCAAGCGTGTGAATTGCATAGATGGAGATTTTACCCTTAATGAATGGTGTATGAAATTTAGAGAAATTTAGAGGTATGAATAATTCGTATATATATATATATATATATATATATATATATATATATATATATATATATATATATATATATATATATATATATATATATATATATATATATATATATGTCTCTTGTTTTACAATAAATAACAATTTACTATTTTAATTGTCGTACCACAGATTCAATTAAATCAAGTATTGGACGAAATGTGGATTACATGCATTTTACATGAGTTGCTGCATGGAATTGAATATCTAAAATACCGAAGGAAAGATTCATAGTGATATTAAAGGTTCTTATTATTATATTATATGTTTGTAAGTCATATTTATCTTAGTTGGTATGTGGTCATATAGCTAATGTTTAATCAGAATCTCTACAAGTTGTGGATTTGATTGGTTAGTGTGAAAACTATGTATGTTGAACAACCTCAAAATCTTCAAACTTTCAATTGTATTTCCTTTTGATTTGAAAGCTTTTAGTCTACATCATCAGTTTACCTGAACACTAAAAATGATCATTGCATCAGTTTACCTAAACACTAATATGGTCATTCTTCAGTTAACCATAACTAATTCAATATATAATAATTCAATAATCGCCAGTCATTAACATTTATCATCACTAATCAATAACAACGAAATGAGTTTAATTTGGAAAACTGAGTGTAATACTATGCACAAACTGTTGATCAATATTTCATGGTAATTGTGCATAAAACATTAAATTAATTGTGCATATAACAAACAAAGAAGAGAACAAACAATAACTTGTCTCAATGGAATTAATTGGTGATACATTACCAATTATCCAATTATCTTTAACTGATGATCAACGACATCAATCATCATTATTATAATGTCTGAACAAATGATACAAAAAGAGTTAAACCTTCTGTCATCTGCTCTGGTTTCCCAATAGTATCACCAAAAACATTTCTAAGTTCAATATCATTTAGAGAAATTTAGAGGTATGAATAATATATTTGCTGATATTGTATTTGTATGTGTCTCACAAACTGTGGATGTTAAAAAGATTGAGGAGCAGGTTGAAGTAACCACAAAGAAAATAATGAAAGGTGAGAAGATTTTAATCATCCTGGATGATGTATGGAGGGGGATAAACTTAGAAGATGTAGGGATTCCATGTGGGAGGAACCACATGAATTGCAAGATTTTATTGACAACTAGAAACAAACATGTTTGTGCATCCATGAAAGTTCATTGTGAAATTTATGTAGAACCTCTCTTAACAAATGAATCATGGATTCTTTTCAAAAATGTGATTGGTGAAAACTTGGAGGCCGGTGCCGAATTGAAACAAGTTGCTATGGAGGTTGCTATAGAATGTGGTGGGTTACCACTGGTCGTTCGAACGTTAGCAAATTCTTTAAAAAACAAAAGTTTAATGTCATGGGAAGCTGCTCTTACTCAGCTTAAGAAAAAAGCACCATCTGATATTTCTCCAGATATGGAGGTGGCATATACCGGTTTAAAGCTGAGCTACGATTTATGTGAGAATGTAGAAGCACAATCGTTTTTTCTACTATCCAACATGTTCCCAGAAGACTCCTTCATCCAAGTGGAGAGTTTAGAACTTTATGGGGTGGGCTTGAAGATGTTTGATCGCCTTGAGAGCATAGAAGATGCAAGATATATAGTTAGACGTGCACTGGATACCCTCTGTTCTTGCTTTCTATTGTAGAGGATTAGTGAACATAGTGTACAAATGCATGATGTTTTCGTGATGTAGCATTGCTGATTGCTAAAAAGAACGACAAATATTTTGTTAAGGCGGGGAAACAGTTGGCAACGTGAGAACCAAGAATTGAGACGTTGGAAAGGTACACGGGTATATCACTCATGCATAATGATATCCATGAGCTTCCTGACTATGATCTTAATCTTCCGCTCAGTGATATATTTCTTTTGCAAAATAATAAGAATCTATCAACGATTCCTGATGAGTTCATTCTTAGCTTGAAGGAAGTTAAAATATTAGACATGGAGGAGAATAACATCATTTCCCTTCCCCCGTTATTAAACCAACACGCAAGATTGTGTGTACTCAATATTTCTGATTATAAATCTCTCACTGAAGTTTCTATGCTTGGGGACCCTAAAACCCTTGAAATTTTGAATATCAGTCATTCCGGAATTACTGAAATTCCACAAGAGTTTGGGCAACACGTCAGTTTACGGCGTTTTGATGTTAGAAAATGCTATGGATTGTCCCATATAGCGCCTGGCCTAATATCAAATTTTCGTTGGTTGGAAGAGTTTTATATTGGATACTACTCACAGGAAGAGGGGGAATATAACAGTCTTGTGGAGATAAATAAATTATCAAATCTCACATTTCTGGATTTATTTGTTCAAAATGTTAATCTGATTCCTGAAGGTTGCAATTTTGGGAGATTGAAAGGTTTTGTGATTCACATTGGAGGCGTTGAACATGATTCCATCTTTGCTTACGATCAATACTCCAAACATTACCTAATTCTCGAAACGTCTTGTCTATACATCCCAGTATTGATACAAATTAGTAAATTGATGAAGGTTAGTCATGCTGTATATCTTGACTCGGTAGCAAATCTGGGCAATATCTTCCCTTCCATGCTTTGTGAAGGTTTGGACGAGTTGAAGATTATATCAGTGGCAACGTGCAACAATATGTTTTGTTTAGTCGATTCAACCGATGAAAATCAAATGCAAGACTTTCTTAGTGACGGAGGAACGATAAAGAAAAAAGTTGTTTTTAAAAATTGAGCACCTCAAATTGTCATATTTGGATGGGTTGAAGCGTATATGGAACCATGGGCGGTACCAAGGGGTGGGCAGAGTGGACATCTGCATACCCTAAATTTTTTTGACTAGAACAATTTTTTATGGGTTAGTTTATTTTTCAATTTTTCTAAATCAAAAGATGTATTATATATGAAATATAAGTAATGTAATTCATATCTTACCTCAGTCCTGCACCAAAAAAATTTGCCCACTTTTGAAAAAATTCAACAAGTCAGAAGTTTTTGCCCGCCTTTGAATAAATTTCTCGTACTGCCCTTGTATGGAACGTTCCAAATCAGTTTATGAGCTTTAACAACCTGGTGGAACTTAATCTTTACAATTGTCCCGTGTTAGTGAAGCTACTATCGGTTATTGTTGCACGAATGCTTGTCAATTTGCAAGTCTTAAAAGTTTTGTCCTGCACATGTTTGGAGGAAGTGATTTGGGATGGGGATGAAGAAACCGGTGAAATCAGTACTGTTACAAACATTGTGTTCCCATCCCTTACTTCGATTTACCTATATCGTTTGACCAATCTCAATATCCTTCTTTGGAGAATATGGCGGTCGTACAATGTGATAAATTGGAAAAATGGGGTTTCGGAACCCATGAAACACCAAAACTCAAGCGTGTGAATCGTATGCATGAAGATTTTACCCTTAATGAATGGTGTGTGAAATTTAGAGAAATGTAGAGGTATGAATAATTCATATATGTCTCTTGTTTTACAAAAAATAACAATTTATTATTTTAATTTTCATGCCACAGATTCAACCAAATCAAGTATTGGATGAAATGTCGATTACATGCAATATACATGACTTGCTGCATGGAATTGAATATCTCAATACTGAAGGAAAGATTCATAGAGATATTAAATGTTCTTATTATTATATTATTATATGTTTGTAAGTCATATTTATTTTAGTTGGTATTTGGTCATATAGTTGATGTTTAAATGGAATCTCTACAAGTTGTGTATTTGATTGGTTATTGTGAAAACTATGTATTTTGAACAACCTTAAAATCTTCAAACTTTCAACTGTATTTCCTTTTGATTTGAAAGCTTTTAGTCTGCATCATCAGTTTACCCGAACACTAAAACTGATTATTGCATCAGTTTACCCAAACGCTAATATTGGTCATTTTTCAGTTTACCATAACTAATTCGATATATAATAATTTAATAATCGCAAGTCGCTAACATTTATCATCACTAATCAATAACAACGACATGAGTTTAATTTGAAAAACTGAGTGTAGTACTATGCACAAACCGTTGCTCAGTATTTCATGCTAGTTGTGCATAAAACAAACAAAGAAGAGAACAAACAATAACTTCTCTCAATAATTTCAAATTGACTTCTTTAGTTTGACTTTATGTAAATTGTTAAGTAATTCCGGGTTTATGATTTATTGTATCAATTATACGCATCATAACCTATTTCAAGGTAAATTAATGACTACAAGTTTCACTTTTTGTCAATCAATTTCAGCAGCTTTAGTTTGACTTTGAGTCCCAAGATTTTTAGTTTTTATTTTAGTTTGACTTTTGATCATATTTGACTTTTAGTCATTATTTACCTTTTCAAGTCAAATTAAATCGGTAAGTAAATCCGGGTTTAGTGTTATTGTATCAATTATACACATCTTAAATTATTTCAGTGTAAATCAGTTTGTTATTGATATAATTAGTAGGATACATGCCTAAAGCGGTGGTGTTTACAATGTTAACTATGACGATTTAAATGATCGATTATTTATCTATTTTTCTTCAAACGATCACTTTACAAATCAATGGTAATTAAAATTATTTTAAAAATAAATAATAAATTTATTGTAAATGCAAATAATGAAAAACGGAAGTTAGGTTGTGGTTTTGGTTTTGGTTTACTTGACTAATGCGATCCACTTTCCTGATGTGGGTTGGTACTTGGTAGTATTAGTATATGGTTTTCTTGACATTAATACATACAATAATAACAGTGAAAACTAAATTTATGCCTAATTAATACAATGATATGATCAAACCTAGCTATAATTACTAGTTTATAAAAACATAACGTAACTAGCCACAATACTAATTATTTGCACTCGAACATAAACCTTAGTATCGCTTTCTAGCCACAATATCGGATGGATAATGACCGTCTATCAATATACACAAGTATTATTTACACATTATTATAAGAGAAGACCTGTGCTAACCATTGTTTCGGTTGGTTTCGGTTTGGGAAAATCATTGGCACGCTTTTCCTTCATTTTTATGCCAGTTAAAATGTTTCGGTTAGGAGACGTGGTCGGCGACTTGATTTGTGGTTAATTTTGTGGGTATGTATATTTTGTGTGTGCACGCACAATATATTTTATGTATAAATATTAAGTGAAAATGTATTATTGACATGCATGTGCTAGTTGAGTATCAGTTGTGTGACACGGATTTGACAAGAACTGAAGTGTCTGCTGGTGTCACGGTCGAACACGGTTTAAGGAAAACTAACCGCAAAAACCACGCAAATAAAAAGGGAATTCTTCATTGTACCTATATTTTTCACAGCAATTTGAAAATTATTGATAAAAAAGGTACGGGTCCTGCTGCAAGGATCTTCCTTTTCACCAACTTTGATAAGAGTGGCCGGTTTAAATGCGCATAGAGTCGCACCATTATTTGTACCAGTGGTAGAATTTTATAAATATATATGTGAAAGATCTTTAAAATACGGTAAAACTTTTATGGTTATAAAGGACAATTTAATAGTTTAATGGGTAATGAACAGTCACAAAGGTAAGACCTTTATTGGCAACTCTGGTGATTAAGACTAGACAACATGAATTGAGGTTAAGTTATCAGGTTTCAAGTTTAAACTCAACTTGGATTGGGTTGTTTGATAATTAATAAATACGGAGTAATAACTAAGTGATCTAACAAAGTCTGAGTCAGACTAAATTTGCATCTGACAAAACCATATTGTTTGATCATGCCTATATTTATTGAATGATCAAAATGATCATTTTATGCTTCTTTTTATTTATATAATATATTAATTAATTGATAAACGAGAGTAAAAGTAATTATATATAAACTAAAATAAAAGTTATACCATAACATATAAAAGTCATAAGGCCACATTTGTCTTGGTCAACAATTTTTTCCTCTTTAATCGGATCAGAAGCTAGGTCAGTACCTTGGATCGAGTAAGAGGCAGACAGGCTATGTAGCAAATGCACTTGCTCTAACTCGGACCTAGTCATATACTTTTTACTTTCAACAAAATGTAAATCAAACATCATCTTAATGACATTACCTTATACTTCGAGTTCAAATTTGCTCTAGTACAAAAATCGAGTTCAAACAAACAAACACGTAAAAGATTTCGTCTTCGTTTAGTTAAACAAACGAACACAAACAGAGGTTCCATTCATTCATTTATGACCGTGAACATCACTCTGTGTTCGTTCGTTAGCGTTCGTGTAAGTTCGTTTTGTAGTGTTCTTTAAGGTTCGTTAAGGTTGAATTATTAACTATAACCATGTGGAAAATGATTATCCTTAAGAGATCGAACTTATAATCTTTAAGAAGTCATCCGTGAACACTAACCACTAGTTTATCACTAGGTGTGTTGGAATAAATTCACAGATCAACTTATTACTGATGCTGCAGTTAGTACTGATCATACTTAGTACTGATGGGGCAGAATTACTTAGTACTGATGAAGTTGATACTGGTGAAGACTATAACTAAGTTACTACTGATCATGCACATATTGAAGATACTACTGATCAATAGTAGTTACTACTGACGATGTATCTGGACTTACTACTGATCACCAGGTTTACTACTGATGTCGCTTATTTACTACTGGTGTTTGCAGAATACTACTGATGAGCGTATATGGAGTATATCGAGTCCGAGATCTTTGTAGAGATAGTTATAGAATGTAATTCAATGTATATTTTTATATTTCGAATGTAAATCAAGTCCTAGAATAACTAGGGTAAATAGTTTAGCTTCAAGGACTATTATAAATAGTTCCATACGAATTGTAAACGTACGTGTGTATTGTTAACTCGATAATATACATTGAAGCTTTTTGTGAAACTGTGTTCTTAATATTTTCGTTTATTGTTTACAGTTCATTGTTCTTAATATATTGATATAGTGTTGATCCGCTGCAACTTCTATAATCAATTAGATATAAAGGTGTTTATTAACTAATCTATAGTTAATCGATCCTGACAAGTGGTATCAGAGCTGAATTTTATGTAGCTGAACTAAAATACAATCTAGTCAGTGTGTCTCAAGTTTGTGATAAAAAGAACAAAATTCTTTTCACAGACATTGAGTGCATCATTCTTTCTCCTGACTTTATTTTAGATGAAAAATATGTTGTTTTAAGAACTTCAAGGAGAAACAATGTGTATTGCCTGGATATAGGGGGAGAACTCATTTCTTCAAATGAGGTCAACTGTTTTATATCCAAGGCAAACACCACTGAATCAGAACTATGGCATCAAAGGATGTGTCACACTAATTTCAAAAACATGAACAATTTAGTAAAAAGAAATTTGGTCATTGGACTACCTCAAAAACAATTCATGTGTGATCATCACTGTGTTGCATGCCTAAAAGGTAAACAACACAAGACTTCTCATAAGTCCAAATCTGTGAACTCTATTTCTGTTCCTTTACAACTCTTACATATGGACCTTTTTGGACCTACAAATGTAATGAGTATTGGAAAGAAACAATATTGTCTTGTTATTACTGATGACTTTTCCAGATATACATGGGTTTTCTTTCTCAGGACAAAGGATGAAACAAGTGAACTCATAAAGAACTTAATTGTCAAACTAGAGAACACATCTGATCAAAAAGTTAAAGCCATAAGATGTGATGATGGCACAGAATTTAAAAATGCTAACTTAATTAACTTTTGTGATCTTAAAGGTATTGACAGGCAATACAGCTCACCTAGAACTCCTCAACAAAATGGTGTAGCTGAAAGAAGAAATAGAACCATCATTGAAGCATCAAGATCAATGTTAGCAGATTCAAAACTACCAATCACTTTCTGGGCTGAAGCTGTTAATACTGCATGTTATGTTCAGAACAGAGTATTAATAGTTAAGCCACACTACAAAACACCATATGAACTTTTTAACAAAAGAAAACCTTCCATAAGTTTCTTAAAATCATTTGGTTGTCCTTGTACTATTCTGATTACAAGAGAACAAATTGGTAAGTTTGACTGCAAAGCTGATGATGGAATCTTTGTGGGATACTCTACTCAAAGCAAATCATACAGAGTGTTCAACAAAAGACTAAGGATAATTGAAGAAAGTATCAATGTATCCTTTAATGAAAATGTTTCTAATGAACAAGGAAATGGTCCAGATTGGCTATTTAATATAGACAATCTAACCAAATCCTTTAATTCTAACATAAATTTAAATGCAGGTGATCCAAATTGTCATACTCAAAAAGAAGGAACATCATCTGTTAATACTGGTCAAGAAGAGATGAGATACATAATAGTTAATACTGCTCCCATAGTTAATACTGAGGACAGTAATAACTCAAATTCTGGAACCAGTAGTAACTCTGAGAATGAGGACAGTAGTAATTCAAATACTACTGGTATCAGTAATAGTACTCAAAATACTACTGGTCCTAACAATAACCTAGATTCTCAAGATACTACTGATACCAGTAACAACAACAATACTACTGATCTCAATGAAGACAATAGCAGTAGTAACTCAGACCAAGATGATGATGAACCAAACATCAATGACAATGAAGGATCACTAGAGGAACAACTGCCTGAGACAAATGAGTCCAATCTTAAAAATCAACTAGTGGTTGACAAAGCTACAACTACAAGGACTCAGAAGAACCATCCATTAGACCTTGTTCTAAGTGATGTTAACTTACCACTACAAACAAGAAGCAAATTAAATAAAAGTTTAACTGCAAACATTTGTAACATAAGTCTAATTGCTAATGAATGTATGCTTGAATGTTTTTTGTCTCAGGATGAACCAAAGAAGATCCAACAAGCAATGAAGGACTCAAACTGGATTGAGGCAATGCAAGAAGAACTCCTTCAATTCAAGTTACAAGCTGTTTGGACACTTGTACCTCTACCCAAAGGAAAAAGAGCCATTGGAACAAGATGGATCTTTAGAAACAAGAAAGATGAAAGAGGTATAGTGATCAAGAACAAAGCCAGACTTGTAGCCCAAGGATACACTCAAGAAGAAGGAATAGACTATGATGAAGTATATGCTCCTGTTGCTAGAACTGAAGCTATAAGAATATTTCTAGCATATGCTTCATTCAAAAGGTTCAAAGTCTATCAAATGGATGTGAAGAGTGCATTCCTATATGGGAAGATTGAAGAAGAGGTCTATGTCTGCCAACCTCCAGGCTTTGAAGATCCAAAATATGGTGATTATGTGTTCAAACTGGATAAAGCTCTATATGGCCTACATCAGGCACCAAGAGCATGGTATGACACATTATCATCATATCTATTGAAGAATAACTTTAAAAGAGGAGCTATTGACAAAACGTTGTTTACAAAGAAAGTCAAAGATGATATACTACTGGTACAAATATATGTAGATGATATCATCTTTGGTTCAACAAATGATTTATTATGCAAAGAATTTGAAGAACTGATGCAGATTAAATTCAAGATGAGCTCTATGGGTCCAATGAACTTCTTCCTTGGACTCCAAGTCAGTCAAAGAACAGATGGTATTTTGATAAACCAATCAAAATATGTTAAAGACATCTTGGAGAAATTTGATTTGAAAGACTGCAAGAGTGCAAGCACACCAACGGAAACACACAAACACCTACATCCTGATGTTGAGGGGGAGGATGTAGATGAACACTTATATAGATCAATGATAGGCTCTTTGATGTACTTAACTGCATCAAGACCTGAAATTATGTATAGTGTTTGTGTGTGTGCAAGATATCAAGCAAGACCTAAAGAATTACACTTGCAGGCTGTCAAAAGAATATTCAGATACTTGAAAGGCAAACCATCACTAGGTCTATGGTATCCACATAATTCACCCTTTGAACTCATAGCCTACACAGATAGTGACTATGGAGGTGAATGTCAAGATAGAAAGTCCACTACTGGTGGATGTCAATTCTTTGGATCAAGACTGGTGTCATGGCAATGTAAGAAGCAAACAAATGTATCAACATCAACTGCTGAAGCAGAATATGTAGCTGCATCTGCTTGCTGTGCTCAAGTACTCTGGATTCAAAATCAGCTTCTAGACTTTGGTATCTCTATCCTTAAAACTCCTATTTTTATTGATAATCAAAGTGCTATTAGTATTGTGAATAATCCAGTAAAACACTCTAAAACCAAACACATTGAAATAAGATTTCACTTTATAAGAGATTGCAATGAAAAGAAATTAATCAAAGTGGTTAAAATTCATACTGATGATCAATTAGCAGATCTTTTTACAAAAGCATTTGATGTAGGAAGATTCAACTTCTTGGTTAGCAGTATTGGAATGATTTTGATAAATTAAAATATCACTTAAAATCATGTGTAAAGTTTTTGTTGTAAAAAGTTATTTATTTATTTAAGTGTTTTACTACTGGTAGATCTGTATTACTGATTGTAGGCATGTGCACAAAATACTACTGGTAGTTCATTACTACTGGTGTGTATTAGGTTTACATAAACACTACTGGTAAGTCAGTACTACTGGTATTCTCATATACTACTGGTCTTGTGTGTTGGTGGTCCCTACTGATGTTAGTAGATACTACTGACGTTTTATTACTGATGTTAGTAGATACTACTGACGTTTTATTACTGATGTTAGTAGATACTACTGACGTTTCAAATTTACTACTGGTCTTTCAGAATCACAATTACCAAACTAACCCCCGTGAAAATAACCGTTATGTTATGATTCGAAGGGCATTCTAGTCTTTTTGCAGGTTAAATCGAAAGATATCAAAGGCGGCAGTCGATTAGTTTAGCATTATCTTTACTTCGATTTGCTAAATCCTCTCGATAAACCCTAGCTTTCGATCAAAAAAAAAAAAAAAAAAACCTTGCACCAGTAACAAAATTCTTACATCTTTCTCTCAAATCAACAACAATGGCAACTCTACAATCTCTCAATGTTCAAACCGATCTCAAATATTCAGAGTTCCATAACATGTGTGCGTTTTTACGCAATCCAGACGGTACAAAAGACTTTCGACCAATCGTTCAATTCTTAAAGAACTCATACATTAAGTTCGCTTTAACTGTGAAACCGAAAGCATATCAACAGCACTTGGTGGATTTCTGGACCAATGTTGAACGAACAGAAGGTGCAACTGTACCTATGATAAAATCATCAGTGGATGGAAAAACAATAACAATCACTGAGCAATCAATTCGACACCATCTACAACTACACGATGATGCAGGTATGTTTACACTTCCTAAGGAATTCATTGCTGAAATTTTAAACAAAATGGGTTATGAGGGAAGACTTAACATAGTAACTTTTCAAAAAGGTCTTCTCTCCCCACAATGGAAATTTTTAGTACATACTATTCAGCATTGTATTTCTCCAAAACGAAGTACTTGGAATGAGTTTAATAAAGCAATAGCCTCTGTTGTTGTCTGTTTATGCACAGACCAAGTATTTAATTTTTCATACATGATTTTTGAAGGTATGTTGGGAAATCTTAGTTCTTCAAAATTTTTAATGTATCCCAGATTTCTCCAACATATCATAAACTGTGAATTACAAAACTTGTCAACTCCCAAAAACATTTTTATCATACATGAGTTGAACAAGAAAGTTTTCTCTAATATGAGAAAACAATTTAAATTTTCGGGCAAGGAAACCCCTCTGTTTCCTAATATGATCAAAAATCAAACTCTAATTGGAGAGGGTTCAATCATAGATACAACCCAAATTGAACCTCAACCCACTCCATCACCCCCAAATACAGCCCAAACACCACCCCAAATAGTCACTCAATCACCCACTAATATAGAAGTCCTGAATGTGTCCCAGGAACTTGAAATAAATCTGCAGAGTGCTACTCCTCACTCTGTGAAAGACCTACCAAACAAAACCCTAAATATTTCCACTACTTATAAAAGAAAGAAATCTTCTTTAAAGGACACGAGGGGACAAATCGAGTCACACTCCAGACTCAAAGAGTTGTCCTCCAAGGAGGAGAGAGGACATGAGGCGAGGGCTTTCACTACTGATGCCCCAAAGGTGGGTGCACAGGACAGTGAAAACATCACTAAGACCCAGACCTCGGCAACTTTAAGTGATGACTCATTTGAGGAATTACTTAAAGGACCCCGGTGCCAAGAAACCACAAGGGGGGCATCTCTGCTTCTTCTAGGAAGAAGAGGATGTCTAAAAGACCCAATGAATCACCAAGAAGTGATGAGGGCAGATCTGTGGAATTGATGGAAAGGATGGAAAACCTTCAAACCAATGTACCTGTTAGTGAGCCCGATGATCTTGCTAGATGGAGTGAGGGCAGTATTAAAACCAAACAATTGACGGATAAAGTGGATTCTCTTGAATCCACTGTACAAGATTGTCTTAAGTATCTTACAAATCAGGGGAAAACAATTGCAGTTATGAAAAGACATGTCAATACCATCAACAAAAGAATGAGGTTATATGAACACAGGCTTCATCAACAAACAAAGATTATCAGAAGATTGAAAAAGAAGATTGATGATAGTGAGGCTCCACCAGTTGAGCTCACTAAGGGGGAGAAGGACAACATTCAGAATATGATTGATGAATCAATTGCAGCAGCAGCAACTTCTCTCCTCAATCTTAAACAAACAAACATTGATGAAGGCCCAGAAAAGATGGTTGTTGATGATGAACCTACTACTGCTCCCATGGAAGAACAAGCTGAAAAAGAAGTATCAGTAGTAACTCCTACTACTGATATCATAGCAGTAGTAAGTAAAGAAGAGGAAGTAAAAACAACAAATACTACTGATGCCCTATCAGTAGTAACTCCTGAAGTCCCACCAGTAGTAACTACTTTGGTTACTACTGAAGAGGAAGAACTGCAACTTCCTGAGTTAATTGAAAGAGAAAAACATGTCATCATCTCCAAACCACCAACACCTGATCAACCACTTATCATACCTGACATTGATGATAATGTGAATTGGTTTGAGGTAGATGAATGTACACTTCCTCCACATCCCAAGATACTACCAGAAGACCAACTTAAACTGTTTTATCCAAAACTACTACTTCCTGGTATCCCTGATATGAAATACATTCCACCTCCACCATCTGCTTGCATTGGAAAAGGAAAAGAAGTTTATGATGATGATTATCCCAATAGAGCATTAGGTCACCACATGGTGAACAAAATTAATCATGTCAGATCAGAAAAGCAATCTAGATGGAGAATAAAACATAGGAAATTTTTGGAGAATGTGGAGATGTATCAAGCACTTGAGGAAAATAAAAAGAAGGCTCAAAGTGCAATTCCTGTTCAAGTACCTGTTCAAATTGAAGACATTCAGATAGAAGCTCAAAAAGCAGAATTCAAGAGGTTCAGAAAAGTTGAAGAAGAACATATCCAATGTCTTGAAGAATTAGTTTCTGAATGCAAAAGAACAAAAAGTGAACTAACTGATGATGTATTTGAACAGAAGACAAATATGATTGATTATTTGAAAACAAAAGGGCATAATGCAAAATCCTTTGGCAGAATGAAGATGATAACTATAATTGAAAAATACTGTGCTGCCAAGAAGAAGGATTTGGCTGAACAAGAAGAAAAAGAAGCAAAGAAATCTAAAGCCCTAATCCCAATCAGTCCAACATTAATCAAAGCTGGTAGTATATCAACTACTGGTGATTCTTCAACTCCCCAGTCAAAGAAGAGAAAAGCTGTGGCTCAAGAACAAAGTGCTCAAAAGAAGTCAAAAACACAAATCATTCCTGTTCTTGAAATGCCTATTGCTCCCTTGCAGAACAATCCAATAATCAATTGGAGGGTTATGCAGAATAATGTGATAGAAATTATAAGGGAAGATAAAATTGTGCAGAGATTTACTGGATGGTTACCTTTGATCATGTCCTGTTCAAGAAGTGATGTGATTAAACTACTGATCATTGGAAAACCAAGAATGTCAAAGAAATCATGGAAAGATTCTGGTGCTGGATACTTGACAAGAATGATAGATGCTGCTTTTTATCCAGATAACTACCCAGAACAATTTACAGATCCAGGAAATGTCTATGCTTGGAATGTGATTCCAACTGCACAAATGTACTTCTTTGAAAAATCTGGCAAAGTCTGTGAGCTATATTTGTATGAAAAGGAATATCCTCATTCTGAGAAGACTATGTATCAGATATTCACAAACACAATGATGAAGCCATATGATGCTGTTATGTTCCAAAACAAATTAAATTATTTCACAAAGAGAAACAGCAAATACATCATTGAGCAAAGACTTCAACAGAATCAAAGGACATTAGAGAAAAGAAAGAAAGAAGAAGATGAACAAAAGAAACTTATGTGATTAAAAGAGAATCAATAAGTTTAGGGGGAGATTGTTGGAACAAATTCACAGATCAACTTATTACTGATGCTGCAGTTAGTACTGATCATACTTAGTACTGATGGGGCAGAATTACTTAGTACTGATGAAGTTGATACTGGTGAAGACTATAACTAAGTTACTACTGATCATGCACATATTGAAGATACTACTGATCAATAGTAGTTACTACCGACGATGTATCTGGACTTACTACTGATCACCAGGTTTACTACTGATGTCGCTTATTTACTACTGGTGTTTGCAGAATACTACTGATGAGTGTATATGGAGTATATCGAGTCCGAGATCTTCGTAGAGATAGTTATAGAATGTAATTCAATGTATATTTTTATATTTCGAATGTAAATCAAGTCCTAGAATAACTAGTGTAAATAGTTTAGCTTCAAGGACTATTATAAATAGTTCCTTACGAATTGTAAACGTACGTGTGTATTGTTAACTCGATAATATACATTGAAACTTTTTGTGAAACTGTGTTCTTAATATTTTCGTTTATTGTTTACAGTTCATTGTTCTTAATATATTGATATAGTGTTGATCCGCTGCAACTTCTATAATCAATTAGATCTAAAGGTGTTTATTAACTAATCTATAATTAATCGATCCTGACAAGGTGGTTTTTATTTACGTCCATACTTTATCAAATTAACGTACAATGTCGTATTCATTATTTCTTCAATATTTTATAAAAGATATGCTCGTTGAGCATAACAAACAAGTAGAGTACAAATGGCGTATGTATGTCGAATGCAATTTATTGTTTCTAGTCAAACTTACAAACACATTTTATAGATGAAAGAGTTAATGCTTTGTCACAACTTCAAGAATCTATTACAATTATAGCCAGCATATTTGCTTCAGTGTGGCCAGTGTATAATAAATTCTCAACACACCTCCTTACATCGAAATTATTATTAAACTGTAAACTACACAAAATAAGAATAGCAAAACTAAAAACCAAAACAAAAACAAAATTGGAGTATAATTTTGTTAAATTACGAGAAGTACGTTTCTATAATAATATACGAGTGTGGTGAAATAAATATGGGGCCCGTTTGAGCTACATCCCATATTAATCGGAAAACATATTTGTTTACTAGTTCATTAGTGTCAACTATATTTTCCCTTTACATAAATTTTTCCTCCGATACAAAATAAATGCTACACTTTTACTTTTACGGTTTTTGATACAAAACATGGTAATAGAGATTATGATAGATTAAAGGGGATAATTAGTGAGGTCGGGTCCCACAATATGGTTGGGAATGAAAAATTAATGATGTTTGATAAAGTTAAGTAGGGATAAAATGGAATTTTATATACAAAAATTTACCAAATGAGGAAAGTGTAGCACTTATTTTGAATCACCCATATGAGAAAAGTATAGTACTTATTTTGAATCGGAGGAAGTATAGTTTATTATGTATCTTTGTATTTATAAATAATTATCTATATAATATAGGTATTCCTTCCGGGTTCTCATTATTTTACGTTCTTAACTCGTTGGTTTCGTCGGTACACCGACATCGCTAGCGCGTGTTGATTCGTGGCGTTTGTTGGCGAAGTTCGTTGAATAACCGAAGAGAGAAGTAAGAAAGAGAAGGGAAGTGTTAGAAACTTTGGTTAGATTTCGATTACTTGGAAAATTGTGAAGTCGTGAAACACTTTCAGATCAAAGTATTTCGTCGGTATTACGAAATCTTCGATCGGATAAAATCACAATTGCAAATAACAAAGAATTTGTGAGTGTTTGATAAATTTCGTACCAGAGAAAATGACCAAGATCGATGCTAAATTTATGTAGGTTCTAAACCACCGAAAACTGCCAAAGGCAGTAACGAAACAACTCAAAACCGCCATGGGCTCTACCCCTTGGACCCCGCCAGGGGCTCAAAACCGCCAGGGGCTCGACCCCAGCAAGGGGCTCTGCCCCTTGGACCCCGCCAGGGGCGCTGCCCCTTGGAACCCCGTTATCGGGGGCGCTGCCCCCGAACCCCTGTTAAGTCAGTGCATTTTAATCATAACAAATTTAAACAAACGTGCACTCCGCACTACCCTTGTTCAATATTTATTAAGATTACATTTAGTCAACAAGTTTATCCCATTATACTTAAATAATTATTGGTGATACAAATCACCAACAGAAAGGAGAGAAGGAAGGTGAGATAGAGATGGAGCCATGGAGGGATGCCGGTTTTATTTAAAGAAAATCAATTTTAAAATTTTGAGTTTTAAGTTTTGTTTTTAAACTTTTCTTTTTTAAACCGTTCGTAGTAATATTAAAGAAAATATCTTCTCCTTTATTTACTTTTATAAATTAATATTAAAGAAAATATCTTCTCCTTTATTTACTTTTATAAATTTTAATATATTAAATTTTAGGTTTAATCAAAATTAGCGACGTGACGTAATGTTAATATGATAAAATAAAAGAAGAAAGTAAGAAATGCTGTTGGTAATATGTATAACGTGGTGGCTTGTAAATGATTGAAGAAGTCGTAAATTTTACTAGATTGAAGAAAGAATGAGTAGCGAACTATTAGAAGAAGTGTTAATGTGTTATTGATTTCTTATTAATATACAACTAAATTTATATATCTAGCTATTGATTATCTTTATGCTCCGATTATCGTGTGACGACTGCTTTTATCCACCGTTTGAATAATTTGTATATGTGAATGGAACTGTTCATACTTCGTATTTAGTTACTGGGTTTTTTTTAACTCATTACAAGCTTTTAGGTTCGGATTATACGTAATTCTCCATTAACATAATTATATATAAATTAAATTATATTCTTTTCATCCCTAAATGAAGTTCTCATTTCTCTTGGAAGTTGGAACATAACATTTTAGGAGATAGTTAATGGTGAGATATTTGATATTATTTTGATTAAAATATAAGGTTTGATTGGAGAGAGAACGTGTTTTAGGATATAGTGATTGGTGAAAATATTGATAATACTACTAATATTATTATATTAAGTAGGTCTTTTAAGTTTGAGAAATGAAAACTTTATTTAGGGACAAAACTTGAAGGAGAAATGAGAACTTTATTTAGAGATGTAAGGAGTATAATAACATGTTTAAAAAATGTCGTGTTTAATATAAACTAATTTAATTTAGTAGTTATTAGTTTATAATCAATATTATGGTTAGGGTTTAGTTGTCTTTGACTTGCTATTTTAAGAATTTTTTATTTTATAGAAGTGGAGTTATTAAGAGGGTACATTAGATAATTTAATTTTCTTAAATCTAAGGGTTAAGACAAAAAAAAAAAAGATACATACGAGTATTTCATATGTAATAGAGATAATTTTGTGTGTTCAAATTTAGTTAAAAATTACATTATGTATAAATTTTCCCAACATTAAAAACTTATTTAGGTAATGCAAATACCAAATACATTCTTGTATACATTTCACATTGATTTTGGGCAATATAAGTCTTGGTTTTGGAGATTGGTTCCATGATCGAGTTGTCATTTGTCAATTAATCTGTCCAATGTTTTCGAAGTAACTTTTTGGCTCATGACATGTTTGCAAAGAATCGTCCAGACGAGAAAAATCGTGAAACATTACAGTTGATTAGAATATCGCTTTATAAAGTCATTACTTTTATTGCTCAAATTGTGATGCATTGCGGTCAGGCCCCTTTCTAACATTTCGTTTTGAGACAACTTCCAAGCGTGACACACACTGATATCTTAGTTTTTGACAAATAAACATTACGTCAGTTGATACTACGTACAACTGAGACACCCTTATAAAGTATCAATACCCTTGAAAATTACCTTCTGCCATGTATATTTATATTTTTACAACCGAATCTATTCATTTGACAATTAAATCGACACCGTCGGTATACCGATACCAACTGACGCCCAAGTGAAAGACACCCTTAACACCAATATCAAAAACATACTTTATTTTTGTTTTTAATTTTTATTTCAGATACGATATGTTTGAAATTTACAAGATTTGTCATTATTAGAATTTGTGAACAATATAACATTGATGGGACCATATTTATTAAGCTTGAAAAAGACAAGATATAGAAATATGAATAATTAGAAATGTTCTAAGATGTCCTACAAAACGTGGATGAACTTATTTAACTCCGAATTCAATACAAATTTACGAATGAAAATAAAATAGACAAAGTGATGACCTGCTTACGTGTCTTAGATATTATTTTTACATGAAAAAGTAATCAAACAAGTATGTTATTTGATTTTCCTAACAGAATTCCTACAAAGCCAAATCTCGAGAAGAGAGGGGTGGTCGTACTCTCTTGTCTTTGCCCGATGTGTGGCGAGGCGGATAAGTCTATTGATCATCTCTTTGTCACGTGTTCGGTGGCTAGGTCGATAATCAGAGAGGTTGGGGATTGGTGGAACATCCCATACTCCGATCTCTCCAATATTCCTCAGTTGTTCGGTTGGGGTCGTGCCTCTAATTTATCTGGAGATAGCCTTAAAGCTTTTACCGGTATGATTTATACTTATCTTTGGTGCCTATGGAAGGAAAGGAATAACAAGGTTTTCTGGAACACCTCGTCTAGTTTTTTGATGGGGAATATTTTGAGTAATGTCCAGGTTAGCTCTTTCTTTTGGATTAAAAACAGAGCCCCGGGAAAGTTGAATGTGGACAAATGGGGTGCATGGCTCACTGACCCTGTGGTGTGCTTTTGAGGTGGTTGTATGGGAATTAGTAGTCTGTTTTGTTTAGTTCTTGGTGTCGTTTGTTTGCTTGTTTTGTTTTTCTTCCTTTCCGCTTTGTACTTTTGGTGCTAGCCCCTTGTTAGCTTTTTTTGGTGGTTTTTCTGGGTTTTGGGTCGGGGGTGTTGGCTTTGCTGCAGCTCCTGCCCGTTGCCTTAGCTTGCTTTCAAAAAAAAAAAAAAAAAAAAAGGGGTAAGGTAACTGACAAAATAGAAGCTTGTAAGAGAACAAACCTGCTTATATAAGAAGTTTTTTTTAGCTGTTCAAAAAAAAAATGTTATTTGATTTTCCTCCTAATGTATGGGAGTGCCTTAATTATACTGTCACTAACGGTTGGCCGTGACCGTCGTCCCCAACATAAGGACACGTCTCCCCCTTGGTGGACGCGTCCCGAACACATGTTTGGTCGCCTAGACGATTGGTGAAGGTCGTAAGGTATCGTGTTTGGTTGTTTGTACTTCGTGCTTTGTGAGTGGTACACTTATTAATAAAATTTATATTAAGATTTGGTTGTTGGTTTGGTCACTCTCGGAGTTTGTCACGTTTTTGGTCGAGTGAAAGAAAATTGATGTAGCGCTTATGTGACAAAGGTACGAGCAGTCTTATACTCTTATGTATTTAGATTAACACAAAATTCATATTTATTTCTTTTACCCATGGAACATTTAGGCAACATGCCTATGTTTGTCATAATATATACGAAAATGTATAGCACACCAATGAACAACTACATATTTACTTTATGAACCTATGACTGAAAATCATAAGGCATAATAAATTGATATTTGTGCGGGTAGCCATAGTATAGAATAAGCATAAAGAATATATAAAAATGAATTATATATTTATTAATTTCATTTGTTTAATTGATTAAACTTTAATTAGTAATACATAAAAACAACTAAAACAAAAAGAAAATGAAAAAAAAAGATTGATGTAGAAGAAGTATATAATTGTAGCACGCGACAAACTGTATAAATAAACCTGAAACCACAAAGCAAACAATAATACTAGTATATGAATATTGAGCTAAATAAACCTGCAACTCCTTTCATGTGGATGAAAAGAAAGATCCATGGTGACCATATGGCACACGTTGAGGGAGACTTATTTTTGCTACTGGTTCACCCCCAAAGTTCTTGGCATCAACTACTATTACCTGCAAATCATCATAAAAGAAAAAAACTGTTGGAGCAAATCACAGATCAACTTAGTACTGATGCTGCAGTTGGTGATAATTATGTTTATTACTGATGGGGCAGAACATGTTACTACTGATGAAGTTGATACTGGTGTATACTATAACTAAAGTTACTACTGATCAATGCTTATTGAAGATACTACTGATCATTGTAGTTACTACTGACGATGTATCTGGACTTACTACTGATCACCAAGTTTACTACTGATCTTCATATTTACTACTGGTGATAAGTTTTACTACTGACAACGCATATTTGGAACAAATCAAGTCCGAGATCTTCGCAGAGATAGTTATAGAATGTAAATCAATGTATATCGTTTATAATTAGATGTAAATCGTATCCTAGAATAACTAGGGTAAATAGTTTAGCTTCAAGGACTATTATATATAGTTCCTTACGAATTGTAAACGTACGTGTGTATTGTTAACTCGATAATATACATTGAAGCTTTTTGTGAAACTGAGACCATGGTCAATCGTTCCTTTTACATAGCGTAAGACCCGTTTTAGAAAACTGAAGTGCGGATCGCGTGGAGCATGCATGAATAAGCAGATTTGTTGTACGGCATATGCGATATCTGGACGGGTAATTGTCAAATATTGTAGGGCCCCGGCTAATTGTCGATAGTGTTGCGGATCACTCATAAGCGGGCCATGGGTAGCACTTAATTTTCCGGAAGTATCTACGGGTGTTGTACTTGGGTTACACGTTGTCATCTTTGCCCGGGATAAAATTACCTTTGCGTATTGTGCTTGGGAGAGGAACAAACCATGTTTATCACGAGTGACATTGATGCCCAGAAAGTGATGGAGTGGACCTAAATCTGTCATAGCAAACTCATTTGATAATGTATGAATAATAGATGTTAGTAGAGATTGCTTTGAGGCTGTTAAAATAATATCATCCACGTATAATAGTAGATAGGCAGTGTCACGTCCATGATTCAGGATAAATAAAGATGTGTCACATTTGCTGCTGATAAATCCCTTGGTATGTAAAAATGTAGCAAACCTGTGGTACCATGCCCGGGGGGCTTGTTTCAACCCATATAAAGATTTTCGTAATCGACAAACATGGTGCGGTTTTTGGGGATCAACAAACCCTGGTGGTTGATGCATAAAAACGTTTTCGGTCAAGTTTCCATGTAGAAAAGCGTTTTTCACGTCTAGTTGGTGAATATGCCATGACCGGGAGGCCGATAAGCTAAGTACCGTGCGAATAGTAGTCGGTTTAACCACAGGGCTAAATGTTTCGTTACAATCAATACCAACCTGTTGAGTTTTACCGTTTACCACAAGGCGCGCTTTGTAGCGCTGAAGAGACCCATCCGAATTATATTTATGTTTGTATAGCCACATGCACCTAATTATTGGTGCATTGGATGGTCTCGGGACTAACTCCCACGTATCGTTGGACTGTAAAGCCCCAAATTCATCGTTCATGGCAGTAGTCCAGTTTGGATCGGTCATGGCATCACGGGGGGATTTGGGTATTGGGGAGATGGGTGGTTTAGTGGACACATGGAGGTCAAGGATTTCACGAGGTTTGTATATGCCATGTTGGGACCGGGTTGCCATCGGATGGGTGGAGTTGGTCGGTTGTGGGGGCTGTTGTGGGTTGGAGGTGGAGGGCAGTGGTGAGGGCTGTGTTGGGTGGTCGGATGAGGGCTGGGTGGGAGCAGGGGTGGTGTTTGAGTGGGGTGGAGTGGGTGGTGGATGTGGGTTGGCGGCAGAATTAGGAGGAGTGGCCGCGGGTGGGGGTTGGTGGGTAGGGGACGGGTGTGGAGGTGTTTGTGAGGTTGGCGGATGGTGTGGTTGTGACGGAGGGGAGGGGGTTGGTGGTGGTGGTTGCGTAGGTGGGGTGGGGGGTGCGGGTGGAGGGGGAGTTTGAATGTGAGTGTATAGGTGGGGTGGGAAGGTATCGAGAAAGGAGTAGGAGGAAGGGTTAGGTGGGGTGGAGCCGGCAAGCGGGAAAACGGACTCATCAAATGTGACGTGTCGAGAAATGATAACCTTGCCGGTAGAGATGTCAAGGCAGCGGTATCCTCGGGATTGAGGTTGATATCCCAAAAAAACGCATAGAGTATATCGGGTGGTTAATTTGTGAGGGCGTTTGGCAGAGAGGTTAGGGTAGCATGCGCATCCAAAGACGCGCAGATGGTCGAGAGAGGGTTCACGAAGGAAGAGGGCGGCTGTGGGGGATTTATTCCCGAGGGTTTTGGTGGGTAAGATGTTGTGAAGGTAGGTAGCGGTGTGGAGTGTCTCGACCCAAAAAGGAGGTGGAAGGGAGGCATGATATAGGAGGGCAAGAACGATTTCGTTTAATCGACGAAGCATACGTTCCGCTTTGCCGTTTTGTGGTGAGGTTTGAGGACAAGAGAAGCGAAACGTGAGACCGACGGAAGTGGCAAACGTGTGAAAAGCGGTGTTGTCAAATTCTTTGCCTAAGTCACATTGAAATGATTTAATGGGTATTCCGAATTGTGTTTTGATAAGTTGATAGAATAGTTTAAATTTAGAAAATGTTTCGGATTTTGCTTTTAGTGGGTAGACCCAGACAAATTGAGTAAAGTTGTCAATTAATACGAGATAGTACTTATAGCCACTTTTACTTAAAACAGGTGATGTCCATAAATCGCTATGAATAATATCAAAAGGAAGAAAAGTACGAGAATTAGAGTCACTAAATGGTAATCGTGTGTGTTTACTAATTTGACACGAATTGCATAAATGGGAGTTAGGCTCCTTACAAAAAATAAAAGACCTAGAACGAAGACTAGCTAAGATAGATCCGCCGGGATGTCCCAAGCGGTTGTGCCAAATCGTTGGAGAGATGGCGGCAAAACAAGCGGGTGAAGAGCCGGTGGTGGAGATGGCTGTTGGAAAGGGGTAGAGGTCACCCGTACTGTTGATCCTCCTGAGGAGCTTCCCATCCTTGAGATCCTTAATAGAAAAACCAAAGGGGTCAAATTCGATAGATACCCAATTATCAATAGTAAAACGACGAACTGAAATAAGGTTTTTAATAATTTGAGGTGTGTGGAGGATGTTTTGTAAGTGAAGGGTACGGTTTCCAATGGGGATTTGGGTTGAGCCGGATCCAACTACGGGAATGCTACTGCCATTACCAACAAAAATGGATCGTACAGAACTACGATTCGTAGGGTTAGAAATCATACCAGAATCAGCCGCAAGGTGGGAGGTTGCACCGGTGTCCATGTACCATGATTGATCCGGTGGGGCATTGAGGCTCATAGCATGAAACGCGTTGCCGAGATCCGTGGGCTGTAAGGGATTGTAGTCCGTCACATGAGCTTGACCGGTAGTTGCGGCTTGCTGCTGTGGACGTTGCGGGGGACCGGTTGGGGGCTGCATGTTCCACGGATTCCAAGGCGGGCCAGACCACGGGTAGGAGGGGTACGGGCAGGGTGGGAGTTGCCACTGTGGTGGCCAAGGGGTCCACGACTGCCCACGGTTGTTGCTAGGCTGACGATTGCCCGTACCACGGCCACGACCGCCACGGCTGCTAGAGTTGCGATTGTCACGCCCACGTTGATGAGGTGGGCGGTATGGGGACTGCTGGTGCTGATTCGAGCGATCCGGTGTGGCAGATTCGGACTCGTGTGGCTTTGGTGCAACGAGAGCAGTAGGTGGTGACGTAGATTCCTCACGACCGGCCTTACGGTGCAGCTCGAGTTCGAGCATACTCTGGGCTGTTTCAAAAGGTGGGAGGGTTTGGTGGATATATGAAGCAACCGTGTCATATTCTGCTGGCAAACCCCAGACTAGTTGCAAAACTAGTCGTTGTTCGGTGACTGTAGCGTCCACATCTTTGAGTTGTGTGGCCAGATCCCGAAGTTTTTGACAATAAGCTGGAAGAGACGGCATAGTTTCAAGCTTAAGGTTATTGAATTCTTGTTCAAGAGATGCAGCCCGCGCACCCTTGTTGTTCAAGAAAATATTGCGAACTCGAGTCCATGCTGCGTAAGCCGTGGATTCGTCTTCCAGAATGCGAGGAAGAAGGTCGTCGGATATCGTACCGTAGATCCATTGAAGCACGTGTGCATCAATTTCGCGCCAAGCATTGTAAGCAGCATCCGTGGCAGCCGGTGCAGCAGTGCCATCGATGTGTGCCAGAACCTTATAGGCTCGGGCATGAAGCTGAAACAACTTCACCCATGCGGAATACGTCACCTTGGTGCCGTCTAACTCACGAACTTTGTGTTGTATGTTAGAAACTGTGTATACTGGATGGAGTTTGGTGTCCGGTGAGGAAGAAGAGGCGCCGTTAGTCATGATTGACAGTGGGAATTGTTCGTCGGAACAAGGAGCGGCGGCGGAACAATCGTGATTGTCCGGCGGCAGCGGCGGAAAAGTGTTAGGGTTTTAATTGGTGTGTACGTCTGATACCATATCAGTTTGTGGGGTTCCATCTTAAAACCAATTGGTTATTTGATTTGATTCCAATCCTACCCTATATATGAGGCCTAAATTTGAAGAGGGTTTGACACCATGGCAATTCCAAGCATTCCTATTCGTCCATAATGCCACTTGGAATTCCCTGATTGGTCCACGTCATTTGCACTAATACAAACGAATCTGGTACAACTTACGGTCTACATTCATACGCTCCATATACGGCAAACGAATCTGGTACGGCTTACGGTCTACATTCATATGCTCCATATACGGCTTCCTACATACAATGAAACAAATAAATAACTATTTAAAAGATCCTACATACAAGGAAACAAATAAATATTTAAAAGATCAATCAGCGACTCAATCGTATTTATTCAGAAGTGATACACGACTCAATATAATTTACATAAAACCGGCATTCTATGATTACGGCATAAAAAGCTGGATTGTGCAACGGAACCAGACTTCAGATATTACGGATTACGGCATAAAAAGCTGGATTCTTCATTTAATAAAATGCCCGTGTAACATTTCTTCATTTACCGTTTTTTTTGTACAAAATCATGATCACATCTATCGATTATTATGTCATTTAAAAATATATAAAGTTTTTGGACATTTTTCTACATACTAAAATTTACAGCATACCCGCCCATCGGGCGGGTTTTGTAGCTAGTAGTTGAATATACAAGGATATATATACTAGAGATTACCTAACAAACTAGGTAAAGATATACACTAACTAAATACAATATTCTACTAAATCTTTATCTACAATATAAAGATATACATCGGCTAATAGTTTTGGTGTACAATATTATTATTATTATTATTATTAATTCATGATATGGATTACACAGGCTTGGACAAACGGTCGATTGCATGCAGCAGTTCATAGGGTGGTGATGAATGGAGAGAAAACTAGGTTTTCAATTGGTTTGTTTTCGGTTGGAAAACCAGGGAAATTTGTAAAAGCCCCTGAAGAAATGGTGGATGAGGAACACCCCTTGCTCTTCAACCCTTTCGATTATGAAGACTTTCTTAAATTCTTTGTCTTGGAAGAAAATATTGGAAATAAGTTGGCGTTGAAAAAGTATTGTGGTCCTTTGTAAATTTATGATGCTCTATGTATTACTTCTTATATACCTCTCATTTTAAGAGATTAGATATCGTTGTAGTTGTTTGTTGTCTTACCAATAAATTACTTTGTTTTGTAATGAAAATAAAAGAACTTTTGTACGATAATTCCTAGATCTGACATTTATATAATAACCAAATAGAGAAAAAATAATTAAAAAAAGGGTTTTGTTAATGACAGCCCTTAGGGCTGTCATTAAGGAGTAGTTAGATGTATAAAGTGTTTGTACTTTTATTAGTGGGGGATGATTCCTAAAATGCAGGGGGCAGTTATTGATTATTGTACAAATTTTGATGCATGTTTTAGCCTCTTATTAGGGGTGTCATTATCATTTTTCTTAAAAAAATATCTTATGAACGGGATTTTTGTATGCTTATTGTATATAAGAGGAATAATGCTTGAATTGCTAAGTAAGATTTAACACCTTCGTCATTCTCAATAAATTAGTAAATTATCATATGGGCTGATTTTCATAATTGTCGACAACGCTCTAATTATACTTTTATGGGTTGGGCCTTCACCATCAAATGGGCCACAAGAATTCGTCTCAAATCCAACCCTTTTTGGGTCACGGTAATTCAAGATTTAAATGAGATTGGCGCAGGGATCAGGTCGATTGAGGAACTGGCTACTTTTAATGACCTCTTCAGTCTTTCTAATAATCTTGATAAGTGATTTGTACGGTCCAACTTCAGAATTCATGTTACGGCGTTACGGTTTGAGAATTGAGAAAGCTTTTAATGACCGGTATTAACGACGATCGGGCGGATGAATGAGTTTAATTGAAAAAATGAGGTATGATTCACCTAAGTATTCACTGAATAAAGTTATGGTTTGTTGCAGGTGAACTCGGCCATGCTCGTGTTCACCCAAAATTTCTTTCACTCTAATGCAACTTCGCAATTATGGGCTTTTAAAGGCACGCCCTTAAGATTTTTACTTCTGGTTGTATGCATTTGCTCACTGACATGATTTTCATAACAATTAATTTTCAAATTCGAAATTAATAATCATAGTAAGTTTCGATTTATGCATCTTTTGGTTATATGTTATGAAGTTCTTGAGCTTTTTAAGTCTATATATGCATCTATTGATTAATTCAATAGTTGAGTCATAAATGTTTTATATTCTATAGTCGCTTATGAGTATATAGTGGGTATTTGTTGGAGCAGATCACAGTTCAACTTATTACTGATGCTGCAGTTAGTACTGATCATAGTGATTACTGAAGAAGACTATGGTTGTTACTGATGGGGCAGAAACACTTACTACTGATAAGTTGATACTGGTGAAAGACTGTAACTAACTTACTACTGATCATGCACAGATTGAATATACTACTGATCATAGTATTTACTACTGACGTTGGTTTTGGACTTACTACTGATTACCAGAGTTACTACTGACGATGCATATTTACTACTGGTGAATGCAGTTACTACTGGTATATGTTTTGGAAGCATATCAAGTCCGAGATCTTCGCAGAGTTAGTTATAGAATGTTATTCAATGTATATCTTTTGTTATTCGATGTAAATCAAGTCCTAGAATAACTAGGGTAAATAGTTAGGCTTCAAGGACTATTATATATAGTTCCTTACGAATTGTAAACGTATGTGTGTATTGTTAATCAATAATATACATTGAAGCTTTTTGTGAAACTGTGTTCTTAATATTTTCGCATATTGTTCTTACAGTTCATTGTTCTTAATCATATTGATATAGTGTTAATCCGCTGTAACTTCTATCATCAATTAGATCTAAAGGTGTTTATTAACTGATTCATAGTTAATCGATCCTGTCAAGTGGTATCAGAGCGTATTGGTTCTAGATCTACAAATTTTAAGAACAACAAAAAGTTTTAATCTTTAAAACACACAGATTGTTAATCATGACTGATAACAATGAAAGCACTCAAGCTAATAAAATCCCTATACTCACTCCCAATAACTTTGGGACGTCGAAGAATCGTATTAAGCAATACATGCTTATTACTGATTATTCCATGTGGGAAGTTGTTATTGAAGGAAACAAAACTGTTCCTGGTCAAGCAACAAGTTCTGCAACTGAAGAAGACAAACTCAAGTGTGAAAAGGAGAAGAAAGACAGAGGGATAGAACTCAAAGCTCTAAGCACTCTTCTACTGGCTATTCCTAATGACTATCAACATCTCTTTGTTGAATATGATGATGCAAAGGTGTTGTGGCAAGCACTGGAAAAGAGACTCGTTGGCACTAAAAGCACCAAAAGAAACATGAAGTCTGTACTGAAGCAGGACTTTGAAAACTTCAAAGGCCAAAAGAATGAATCTCTATCTCAAACCTTTGATAGATTCAACAAACTCATTGGTGAACTAAATCAAGTTGGTGTGAAACCTGACAATGATGATGTCAACAGAAAATTTCTCAGATCTCTTGGAGAAGAATGGTCTATGTACACAGTCATATATAGACAAGGTGATGCCCTGGAAGAAAAGGAGCTGGATGAATTGTACAATGAGCTTAGAGTGTTTGAATCTGAGGTAAGTTCTAAAACTCCTAATTTATCTTCAAACAATGCTGCTTTTGTGTCTAGTACAGGAACAGGTCAGGAAACTGCAAAGGCTGCAGATTGTGAAGATGCTGCAAGAGAATCCTTCTTCACTAGTCATGTGCATACTGCACTAATTAGTGATGATTTGGAACAACTGAATCCTGATGATCTTGAAGAGATGGATCTTAAGTGGCAGGTGGCTATGCTGAGTCTAAGAACCAAAAGGTTCTTAAAGAGAACTGGAAGAACAAACCTAAACTTCAACAAAGGTGACAATGCTGGATTTGACAAGAACTTGTAACAACCTAAAATTTACAAGATTTTTAAAATTTTTTTGAAAACAAAATTATAATCAAAAGGTCCCATTAACTCGAATAATTAAATCCCAATAATAGTATTTTCATTTGAAAATATATTTAATGCGGAAATAGTTAAAATTAAGTGTTTTTAAAATATTAAATGACGTCCACATCGGTAATGAAAGATACAGCGGTCAACCGTCCACCTTCTCCTTTCCTCTGCTGGTACCTGAAACAATGTGGGGGAAAATAGGGGTCAGCTGGAGAAGCTGAGTGAATATCTCAAAATGCAAACAATCATAACATACAACACATGAGGGCACATCGGTGTACTCCTACTCAGAATCTACTCGATTAATTACTCAGATTTATTTCTCAGATTTTATTACTCAGATTTTAATTTATATAGCGCGCTTGTGTGATTTGGGACGAGAGATCAACCTCGCCCCTCCTCACACCTCAGATAGGCATAAGCCAAAAACTCAGACGGGAGTGATCCCAAAACTCAGACGGGAATAATCCCAAAACTCAGACGGGAATAATCCCAAAACTCAGACGGGAGGTGATCCCAGGCATATAGCCAAAAACTCAGATGTGTGTTATTATGTTTTATTATCTCTTTAACATAATTATCTCAGATGCCCTAGCAAGTAGTAGCACAGAATGACCCTGTGCCGAGCTCAGTTACCCAGGCACAATGTCTCAGATTAAAATAAATCAACAGCTGCTCAGATACTCAGATAGCATGTCAAACTCAGATAACAAATCAAACTCAGATAGCGGATCAAACTCAGATAACAGCTCAAGCTCAGATAACAATTATGGTGCAAGAAATGTAACACATAAGTCATGTATGTACAACGTTAAAACTGAATACACGGTGAGAATACTCACCTCGATAAACGTAAGCTCCGAAGATCTCCTGACGCTCTACACTAATGCTCAGCTAGCGTCTAGACGGTCCTAAAGCACGTAAAGTAACCCAGATTAGACTCAACTCGAGACTCGTTTTAACAATGTAAAACATTTCCCTTTGGTTAAGTATTAAGAAAACATTTCCTCCGGATTAAATATTAATAAAATATTCCCTTATTTAAATAATCATAAAAAACTTATTGATTTAAATAATGAACAAGACTTATTGAATTTAGTAGTCCAAATCATTTATTGAATTTAATAATAAAAATATATTTACTGAATTTAGTAATCGAAAACATTTACTGCCAAAATTTTATCATCACAAACACCCATAAACTATTCCCATAATACCCATATTAATTTGAGCAACCATAAAGCTTATACAGACAAACCATATTTTCATTTTTCTTAAAACCACTAACTAAAAAAACAGTGATGTTGGACAAAAACATGAACAGCAACGGTAAAGATTTTCTTTACCGATTAAACTAGCGGCTAATCGGAAATGGTTTAAAAGCTACTCAAAACGCTCAAGGTCGCGGTACAAGGGCGGTGGTCCTTACCGGAATAGAAACACCGCCTAGTCACTACACGAACCGCCGGCGAACACCCATCAAACCAACTGCTCGGCGTCTTCTGGTCACTCAATCTTCACTGAACTTGATTCCTTCAGAGCTAAATAAAGACGTCGCAAGAGGTTAATACTCGAGACATTAAGAAGGAGAGAAAACGGAAAGAGCTATGATTCTTACCGAACAGTTACACTTGAGCTCACCGAGAAACCGGGTAGAATCGGGACAAGGAACTCGCCAGAACCAGTAGTGTCGCCGGAAAACAGGTGGTGGCGGTGAGCAGAATCGAAAACGGGAATGGATGTTATTCGCCGGAAGCTAAACGGAAAGAAAATTGTAACTAGAACAGAATCGGAGATAGTGACCGAAATCAATATGAAGCTCACGGTGGTTGCAAGCAGAAACAGTCACCGGCGGTCGGAATTTGCGGTGGAGGTCTTCTTGGGGATTGGGACGACAGCTACAAAAGTGGAAAGGAATAATATACTGGTTGTCGGCTAGGGTATAGAGTAGGCAACATTAATTTATACTAGACATTCTCTTTAACCCTTGAGGCCCTTCGCTGGATCCAATGCAATGGGCTGCCCTTTTGTTCGTTTGAAAAACATCACCACGAGCCCAACATGTCGACATACAACAGGAAGAAAAACCATTGGTTGGGGGTTTTAGGCTAAGGATAATAATTAATATGTATTTCCTTTTTGTTATAATACTTGATAAAAGAACATATATAATAAAGCATACAAACGTAATATTTAGCTTTAAACAAATTCACATAATAAATACTGCCTTTAGTTAATAATGAAAATATATAGGTGGTATGTATTTATTAGAAATTTTGGGGCGTTACAATAGAACTCAAAGCTCTAAGCACTCTTCTACTGGCCATTCCTAATGACTATCAACATCTCTTTGTTGAATATGATGATGCAAAGGTGTTGTGGCAAGCACTGGAAAAGAGACTCGTTGGCACTAAAAGCACCAAAAGAAACATGAAGTCTGTACTGAAGCAGGACTTTGAAAACTTCAAAGGCCAAAAGAATGAATCTCTATCTCAAACCTTTGATAGATTCAACAAACTCATTGGTGAACTAAATCAAGTTGGTGTGAAACCTGACAATGATGATGTCAACAGAAAATTTCTCAGATCTCTTGGAGAAGAATGGTCTATGTACACAGTCATATATAGACAAGGTGATGCCCTGGAAGAAAAGGAGCTGGATGAATTGTACAATGAGCTTAGAGTGTTTGAATCTGAGGTAAGTTCTAAAACTCCTAATTTATCTTCAAACAATGCTGCTTTTGTGTCTAGTACAGGAACAGGTCAGGAAACTGCAAAGGCTGCAGATTGTGAAGATGCTGTAAGAGAATCCTTCTTCACTAGTCATGTGCATACTGCACTAATTAGTGATGATTTGGAATAACTGAATCCTGATGATCTTGAAGAGATGGATCTTAAGTGGCAGATGGCTATGCTGAGTCTAAGAACCAAAAGGTTCTTAAAGAGAACTGGAAGAACAAACCTAAACTTCAACAAAGGTGACAATGCTGGATTTGACAAGACTAAAGCCAAATGTTACAACTGTAACAACCTTGGGCACTTTGCTAAAGAATGCCCTCAGCCAGACAAAAGATCCAACTCAACTGCTCTCGTTTCACAACTAGGACAAGGTTATGACTGGAGTTTTCAAGCAGAGGAGCATGCACAGAATCAAGCTCTCATGGCTTTCACTGACTCTCCTACTAAGGTACCTTCTAAATCTTGTACTCCTGAATGTATTAAAGCTTACAAAGATTTAGAAAAACTTAATAAAGAAACACTTGAAGAGATTATTCTAAATAGAAATAGAAGAATTGAATATAATGGTTGTATAGCTGATCTTGAAAATCAAATTAAAATTTATCAAATAACTGATCAGAAGATAAAAGAAGAATTGCTGCAAACAACTTATGAAAAAGAACATTATGAACTAAAATTGAAAGAAACTTTGATCAAACTAGAAGAATGTCAAATGGAATTAGAACAAAATAAAGTAACCATTAAAATGTTTGAAAGAAGTTCTCAAATTGTTAATGAATTAACAAACAACCAAACCACTGAAAAGGTTGTTCATGGAGTGGGATATCATGCTGTTCCACCTCCAACTAATTTTATCTCTCCTCTTAAATCAAGCACAGAAAGAATTTTAGAAGATTTAAAAATGTCAAATAAAACTGAAACTTGCAATGAAACATCTGAATCAAATGATTCTTCTGATGATGATCAAACTACAGACTCAATTGAATTTACAATTTTTCAAACTGAAACTACAAACTCAATTGATACAAGCTTTCACTCAGCACAAAGTCAAAATGAATCTCCTAAATATGATGCAGAAAATATACCAAAAATTTTAAGAAGGGGAAATCAAAGAAACAGGAATCAACTCTTAGAACAAAGAAAATCCATAAGTGCTAAGAATAAGAAATTAAAATGTGTTATTTGCAACAAAGTAAACCATTTAGCAAAGGATTGTCATTTCAATCCACTCAACTGCAAAGAATTCAAAGAATTTCAAAATTCTAAAGCAAGAGCAAAAACACAAAAGTCAAAAAATACTACTGATCCTTCAGTAGTAAATAAAACAAATTTTCAAAAATCTGAAACACCAAAATTTGGAAGAAATGCACCAAGATTTGTGCAAAATAAAAGAGTTGGTAGCCCAAAGAACAGCAATTACTTCAAAAATAATGGAAAAACAAATCAAAATAAACAATATTTTAACTTTTCCAACACCAGTAGAAACTCTAACAGGTTTACTACTGATGCTAAACCTAATTACAATGCTGTTAGGTATCAGTACCAAAACACTACTGGTAAAAATCCTAATTTTAAAAATACTACTGCCGCCAAACCACATTTTAAAAACACTACTGGTCATCCTAAACATGGTAAATACCCAAATACTACTGGTCCATCAGTAGTAAAGTATTCAAAAGCTAAACATAATGGGTATAGACCAAGATCTGAGACCAGTAACAAATCCAAAAGGGCAGTAGCAAAACAAAACACCAGTACTAATCAGGTATGGGTACCAAAAATGTTTAAAATTCAATCTTCTAAATCTTACTTCTCAAAGGATGAACCCAAGATATATAAAGCTTGGGTTCCCAAACTTAACTGATCATTTAGTTACTTGTGCAGAGCATTCAGATCCCTGAAGAAGGTAGAACATGGCATATTGATAGTGGATGCTCAAGGCACATGACTGGAAATCTGCAAATTCTTAAAGATTTCAAGTCATTTGATGGAGGGTATGTGGCCTTTGGTGAGAACCCAAAGGGAGGTAAGATTTCAGGCAAAGGAACAGTCACTAATGGTAAGATTACTTTTGATGATGTATTTTATGTAGCTGAGCTAAAATACAATCTTGTCAGTGTGTCTCAAGTATGTGATAAAAAGAACAAGATTCTTTTCACAGACATTGAGTGCATCATTCTTTCTCCTGATTTTATTTTAGATGAAAAATATGTAGTTTTGAGAACTCCAAGGAGAAACAATGTGTATTGCCTGGATATAGGGGGAGAACTCATTTCTTCAAATGAGGTCAACTGTTTTATATCCAAGGCAAACACTACTGAATCAGAACTTTGGCATAGAAGGATGTGTCACACAAACTTTAAAAACATGAACAACTTAGTAAGAAAGAATTTGGTAATTGGTCTACCACAAAAACAGTTCATGTGTGATCATCACTGTGTTGCATGCCTAAAAGGTAAACAACATAAGTCTTCTCATAAGTCCAAAATTGTAAACTCTATTTCCGTTCCTTTATAACTCTTACATATGGACCTTTTTGGACCTACAAATGTAATGAGTATTGGAAAGAAACAATATTGTCTTGTTATTACTGATGATTTTTCCAGATATACATGGGTTTTCTTTCTCAGGACTAAAGATGAAACAAGTGAACTCATCAAAAACTTAATTGTTAAACTAGAGAACACATCTGATCAAAAAGTTAAAGCCATAAGATGTGATAATGGCACAGAATTTAAAAATGCTAACTTAATTAACTTTTGTGATCTTAAAGGTATTGACAGGCAATACAGCTCTCCTAGAACTCCTCAACAAAATGGTGTAGCTGAAAGAAGAAATAGAACCATCATTGAAGCAGCAAGATCAATGTTAGCAGATTCAAAGTTACCAATCACTTTTTGGGCTGAAGCTGTTAATACTGCCTGTTATGTACAAAACAGAGTATTAATAGTTAAGCCACACTACAAAACGCCATATGAACTTTTTAACAAAAGAAAACCCTCTATATAGGTTTTTTAAAATCATTTGGTTGTCCTTGTACTATTCTGATTACAAGAGAACAAATTGGTAAGTTTGACTGCAAAGCTGATGATGGAATCTTTATGGGATACTCTACTCAAAGCAAATCATACAGAGTGTTCAACAAAAGATTAAGGATAATTAAAGAAAGCATCAATGTATCCTTTAATGAGAATGTTCCTAATGAACAAGGAAATGGTCCAGATTGGCTATTTAATATAGACAATCTAACCAAATCCTTTAACACTAACATGGATATAAATGCAGGTGATTCAAATTGTCATACTCAAAAGGAAGGAACATCATCTTTCAATACTGGTCAAGAAGAGATGAGATACATAGTAGTTGATACTGTTCCCACAGTTAATACTGAGGACAGTAATAAATCAAACTCTGGAAGCAGTAGTGAGTCAGATAATCAGGACAGTAGTAATTCAAATACTACTGAGACCAGTAATAGTACTCAAAATACTACTGGTCCTAGCAATAACCTAAATTCTCTAAACACTACTGATCCCAGTAACAACTTAAATACTACTGACCCCAGTAGTAACTATAACTATGAACCAAACATTAATGACAATGAAGAACCTCAAGAGGAACAATCTCCTGAAGCAAATGAGTCCAATCTTGAAAACCAACTATATGTTGATAAAGTTCATGGCACTAGAACTGAAAAGAATCATCCTCTGGATCAAGTCCTTAGTGATGTGAACTCAAGCATGCAGACAAGAAGCAAATTACATAAGAGTCTAACTGCAAACATGTGTAATATAAGTTTAATTGCTAATGAATGTATGTTTGAATGTTTTCTGTCTCAGGATGAACCAAAGAAGATTCAACAAGCAATGAAGGATTCAAACTGGATTGAGGCAATGCAAGAAGAACTCCTTCAATTCAAATTACAAGCTGTTTGGACACTTGTACCTCTACCTAAAGGAAAAAGAGCCATTGGAACAAGGTGGATCTTTAGAAACAAGAAAGATGAAAGAGGCATAGTGATCAAAAACAAAGCCAGACTTGTAGCCCAAGGATACACTCAAGAAGAAGGAATAGACTATGATGAAGTATATGCCCCTGTTGCTAGAATTGAAGCAATTAGGATATTCTTAGCATATGCTTCATACAAGAAGTTTAATGTCTATCAAATGGATGTAAAGAGTGCTTTCCTATATGGGAAAATTGAAGAAGAAGTATATGTATGCCAACCTCCAGGTTTTGAAGATCCAAAACATGGTGACTATGTATTCAAACTAGACAAAGCTCTATATGGCCTACATCAGGCACCAAGAGCATGGTATGATACATTATCATCATACTTACTGAAGAATGATTTCAAAAGAGGAGCAATTGATAAAACTCTGTTTACAAGAAAGGTCAAAAATGATATACTACTGGTGCAAATCTATGTAGATGATATCATTTTTGGATCTACAAATGATTCATTATGTAAAGAGTTTGAAAATCTCATGCAAATCAAATTCAAGATGAGCTCCATGGGTCCAATGAACTTCTTCCTTGGACTCCAAGTCAATTAAAGAACAGATGGTATTTTGATAAACCAATCAAAATATGTTAAAGACATCTTGGAGAAGTTTGACATGAAAGACTGCAAGAGTGCAAGTACTCCAATGGAAACACACAAACACCTACATCCTGATGCTGAGGGGGAGGATGTAGATGAACACTTATATAGATCAATGATAGGCTCTTTGATGTACTTAACTGCATCAAGACCTGACATTATGTATAGTGTTTGTGTGTGTGCAAGATATCAAGCAAGACCTAAAGAACTACACTTGCAGGCTGTCAAAAGAATAATCAGATACTTGAAAGGCAAACCATCACTTGGTCTATGGTATCCACATGATTCACCCTTTGAACTCATAGCCTACACAAATAGTGACTATGGAGGTGAATGTCAAGATAGAAAGTCCACTACTGGTGGATGTCAATTCTTTGGATCAAGACTGGTGTCATGGCAATGCAAGAAACAAACAAATGTAATAACATCAACTGCTGAAACAGAGTATGTAGCTGCATCTGCTTGTTGTGCTCAAGTACTTTGGATTCAAAACCAGCTGCTAGACTTTGGTATCTCTATCCTTAAAACTCCCATTTTTATTGATAATCAAAGTGCTATTAGTATTGTGAACAATCCAGTAAAACACTTTAAAACTAAACACATTGAAATAAGATTTCACTTTATAAGAGACTGCAATGAAAAGAAGTTAATCAAAGTAGTTAAAATTCATACTGACAATCAGTTAGCAGATCTTTTTACAAAAGCATTTGATGTAGGAAGATTCAGCTTCTTGGTTAGCAGTATTGGAATGATTTTAATAAATTAATTTCTCAATCAAAATCATGTGTAAAAGTTTTTGTTGTAAAAAGTTATTTATTTATTTAAGTGTTTTACTACTGGTAGGTCTGCTTTACTGGTATGTAAGAGTGTGCACAAAATACTACTGGTAGGTCATTACTACTGGTGTGTATTAGGTATACACAAATACTACTGGTAAGACAGTACTACTGGTATCCACATATACTACTGGTCTTGTGTACTAGTGGTTACTACTGATGTTAATAGTTACTACTGATGTCAAAATCATTAGTTACTACTGATGTTCGTAGATACTACTGACGTTTTCTTACTGGCATCCAATTTACTACTGATCTTTAAATTGTCAAATTACCAAACTAACCCCCATGAAAATAACCGTTGTGTTATGATTCGAAGGGCAATTTCGTATTTTTGCAGGATAAATCGTAAGATATAAATAGCAGAAGTCGATTAATTTAGCATTATATTTAGCATTATCTTCACTTCGATTTGCTAAATTCTCTCGATAAACCCTAACTCGCGATCATAAACCCTGCATCAGTAACAAAATTCTTGCTTCCTTCTCTCAAATCAAACGATCAAAACTTCTCAACATCAACAACAATGGCAACTCTACAAGCTCTTGATGTTCAAACAGATCTTAAATACTCAGAGTTTCACAATATGTGTGCATTCCTAAAGAATCCAGACGGTACAAAAGATTTTCGTCCAATCGTACAATTCTTAAAGAACTCATACATCAAGTTTGCTTTAACTGTAAATCCGAAAGCATATCAACAACACTTGGTTGATTTCTGGACAAATGCTGAACGAACCGAAGGGTCGACTATGTCAATGATTAAATCAACCGTGGATGGCAAAACGGTAACTATAATTGAACAATCAATCAGACACCATCTGTAACTACATGACGATGCAGGTATGTTTTCTCTTCCTAAGGAATACATTGTTGAAATTTTAAACAAAATGGGATATGAGGGAAGACTTGACATCGTCACTTTTCAAAAAGGTCTTCTCTCCCCACAATGGAAATTTCTTGTACGTAACATTCAACACTGTATTTCTCCTAAAAGAAGTACCTGGAATGAGTTTAACAAATCAATAGCATCTGCTGTTGTTTGTCTATGCACAGACCAAGTATTTAATTTTTCAAATATGATTTTTAAAGGTATGTTGGGAAATCTTAGTACTTCAAAATTTTTAATGTATCCCAGATTTCTTCAACATATCTTAAATTGTGAATTATAAAACTTGTCAACTCCTAAAAACATTTTTATAATTCCTGAGTTGAACAAGAAAGTTTTCTCCAATATGAGAAAACAATTTAAATTTTCGGGCAAGGAAACCCCTCTGTTTCCTAACATGATCAAAGATCAACAACTTATTGGAGAGGGTTCAATCCAAGATACAACCCAAATTGAACCTCAACCCACTCCATCACCCCCAAATGCAGCCCAAACACCACCCCAAATAGCCACTCAATCACCCACTCATATAGATGTCCTGAATGTGTCCCAGGAACATGATTTAAATCTGCAGAGTGCTACTCTTCACTCTGTAGAAGACCGACCTTTGACCAAATCAATCCAGAAACATTATAAAAGGAAGAAATCTTCCTTAAAGGACACCAGGGGACAAATTGAGTCAAACCCCAGGCTCCAAGAGTTGTCCTCCAAGGAGGAGAGAGGACATGAGGAAAGGGCTCTCACTACTGATGCCCCAAAGGTGGGTGCACAGGATAGTGAGAACATCACTAAGACCCAGACCTCGGCAACTCTAAGTGATGACTCTTTTGAGGAATTACTAAGAGGACCCCGGTGCCAAGAAACCACAAGGGGGGCACTACTGCTTCTTCTAGGAAGAAGAGAGTGTCCAAACAACCCATTTCATCACCAAGAAGTGATGAGGGTAGACCTGAAACTATTGAATTGACGGAAAGGATGGAAAACCTCAAAGCCAATGTACCTATTAGTGAGCCCGATGATCTTGCTAGATGGAGTGAGGGCAGTATTAAACAAACACAATTGACGGATAGGTTGGGATACCTTGAATCCACTGTACATGAATGCCTTAAATATCTCACCAATCAGGGTAAAACAATGACAGTAATGAAGAAGCATATTAATACCATCAACAAAAGAATGATATTCTATGAGCGCATGCTTCATCAACAAACAAAGATAATAAGGAGACTGAAGAAGAAGATTGAAAATAGTGAAGCTCCACCAGTTGAGCTCACTAAGGGGGAGAAGGACAACATTCAAAGTATGATTGATGAATCAATTGCAGCAGCAGCAACTTCTCTCCTCAATCTCAAAGAAACAACAGTTGATGAAGGCCTAGAAAATCTGGATATTGATGATGAGAATACTACTGCTGCTCCTATGGAAGAACAAGCTCAACAAGAAGTACCAGTAGTAATTCCTACTACTGATATCATAGCAGTAGTAAATCAAGAAGAGGAAACCATTGCACCAAACACTACTGATGCCCTATCAGTAGTAACTCCTGAAGTCACACCAGTAGTAACTACCTTGGTTACTACTGAAGATGAAGAACTAGTGCTCCCAGAGCTAATTGAAAGAGAACGTTTTGAAATCATCACCAAACCAGCAACACCTGATCAACCACTTATCATACCTGACATTGATGATAATGTGAACTGGTTTGAAGTTGATGAATGCACACTTCCTGAACATCCAAAAATTCTTGCTCAGAATGAACTTAGCTTATTTTCTCCATCAATAATAATCAGAGGTGTTCCTGATATGAAATACATTCCACCTCCACCTTCAGCTTGTGTTGGAAAGGGTAAAGAAGTTTATGATGAAGATTACCCTAACAGAGCATTAGGTCACTACATGGTGAACAAAATCAATCTTGTCAGAGCTGATAAACAATCAAGATGGAAGGTGAAACATAAGAGATACTTGGAGAAAGTAGCTATGTATCAAGCTCTTGAGGAAAATAAAAGGAAGAAATCCCAAGAAGCAGAAATCCCTGTTCAAATAACAGATATCCAGTTAGAAGCTCAAAAAGCAGAATTCAAAAGACTTAGAAAAGTTGAAGAAGAACATATAAAATGTCTTGAAGATCTGGTATCTGAATGCAAGAGAACTAAAAGTGAATTAACAGATGATGTATTTGAACAGAAGACCAACATGATTGAATTTCTCAAAACAAAAGGGCACAATGCAAAGTCCTTTGGCAGAATGAGGATGATCACAATTGTAGAAAAATATTGTACTGCCAAGAAGAAGGACTTGGCTGAACAAGAAGCTGAAGAAGAAAAGAAATCAAAAGCCCTAATTCCAATCAGTCCAAGTTTATTTAAAGCTGGTAGTGTATCAACTACTGGTGAATCCTCAACTCCCCAAACCAAGAAAAGAAAGATGGTTACTCAAGAACAAAGTGCTCAAAAGAAATTAAAAACAGAACAAATTATTCCTGTTCTTGAAGTACCAATTGCTCCCTTGCAGAACAATCCAATCATCATCTGGAGAGTTAGGCCTAACTATGCAATAGAAATTATAAGGGAAGACAAAGCTGTACAAAGATTTACTGGATGGTTACCATTGATCAGATCATGTTCAAGAAGTGATGTCATTAAACTTCTGATCATTGGAAAACCAAGGATGTCAAAGAAATCATGGAAAGAATCTGGTGCTGGATATCTAACAAGAATGATTGATGCTGCATTTTATTCAGACAATTACCCAGAACTATTTACAAATCCAGAGAATGTTTATGCTTGGAATGTAATTCCAACTGCCAATATGTACTTCTTTGAAAGGTCAAGCAAAAGATGTGAGCTTTACTTGTATGAAAAAGAATATCCACACTCTGAAAAGGTTATGTATCAGATATTCACAAACTCTATGATGAAACCATATGATGCTGTAATGTTCCAGAACAAATTAAACTATTTTACAAAGAAAAACAGCAAATACATTATTGAGCAAAGACATCAACAGAATAAAAGAACCTTAGAGAAAAGAAAGAGGGAAGAAGAAGAACAAAAGAAACTTAATTGATTGAAAACGAATCAATAAGTTTAGGGGGAGATTGTTGGAGCAGATCACAGTTCAACTTATTACTGATGCTGCAGTTAGTACTGATCATAGTGATTACTGAGGAAGACTATGGTTGTTACTGATGGGGCAGAAACACTTACTACTGATAAGTTGATACTGGTGAAAGACTGTAACTAACTTACTACTGATCATGCACAGATTGAAGATACTACTGATCATAGTATTTACTACTGATGTTGGTTTTGGACTTACTACTGATTACCAGAGTTACTACTGACGATGCATATCTACTACTGGTGAATGCAGTTACTACTGGTATATGTTTTGGAAGCATATCAAGTCTGAGATCTTCGCAGAGTTAGTTATAGAATGTTATTAAATGTATATCTTTTGTTATTCGATGTAAATCAAGTCCTAGAATAACTAGGGTAAATAGTTAGGCTTCAAGGACTATTATATATAGTTCCTTACGAATTGTAAACGTATGTGTGTATTGTTAATCAATAATATACATTGAAGCTTTTTGTGAAACTGTGTTCTTAATATTTTCGCATATTGTTCTTACAGTTCATTGTTCTTAATCATATTGATATAGTGTTAATCCGCTGTAACTTCTATCATCAATTAGATCTAAAGGTGTTTATTAACTGATTCATAGTTAATCGATCCTGTCAGTATTTGAGTCATAAAACATACAAACATGTATAATTTTTTCATTAAAGAAATTAATGTAACACTTGAGTGGGTTTAGTGTTTGTAATTCTGTATAGAAAGCTAATAATGATATAGTTTGAACACTATCAATCAACTCAAAGGAATATACCAAATGCAGTTTTGCCACTTTTATGTTAACAACAACTTGATAGTTCACAATCTTCCTCAAGGTATTCGAATTTAAATTGATTTGTCGTCTTAACAGTTGATTATTTTTTGACAATGGTTTTATTCTAAATTTTAGTTGGCGTCGTGTTTTAGGTTCTAACCCTTTTGTTGACCTATTACTCCATAAACCAGTGATTTTTTATGATTAGCTTCCATTAGGGCCGAGTGTGTTTAATTTGTAATTTCATTTGTTTTTTAGGTTTTAGTGACTGATAATCTGATATGCCGAAAATGTCATCCAGAGTAAGTTCTCCATCTATATTTGATTTTAAAATACACCAGTTTCGAGTCAGTATGAACTTTTTGTTTGTTTATTTGTTATAAAGGATAAGTACATTATCCAGTTAATGTGTGTAAATAGTTTTAAACAAAATGTGAAGGTCCATATAAAATAGTATGTGATTGATAGAAGGTTTTAACACTTTTTGTATCCTTTGTTCAGACATTATAATAATGATGATTGATGTCTTTGATGATCAGCTAAAGATAATTGGTAATGTATTACCAATTAATTCCATTGAGAGAAGTTATTGTTTGTTCTCTTCTGTGTTTGTTATATGCACAATTAATTCAATGTTTTATGCACAATTACCATGAAATACTGATCAATAGTTTGTGTATAGTATTACACTCAGTTTTTCAAATTAAACTCATTTCGTTGTTATTGATTAGTGATGATAAATGTTAGTGACTTGCGATTATTGAATTATTATATATTGAATTAGTTATGGTAAACTGAAGAATGACCAATATTAGTGTTTGGGTAAACTGATGCAATGATCATTTTTAGTGTTCAGGTAAACTGATGATGTAGACTAAAAGCTTTCAAATCAAAAGGAAATACAGTTGAAAGTTTGAAGATTTTGAGGTTGTTCAATATACATAGTTTTCACACTAACCAATCAAATCCACAACTTGTAGATATTCTGATTAAACATTAGCTATATGACCAAATACCAACTAAAATAAATATGACTTACAAACATATACAATAATAATAAGAACCTTTAACATCACTATGAATCTTTCCTTCAGTATTTTAGATAATCAATTACATGCGGCAACTCATGTAAAATGCATGTAATCCACATTTCATCCAATACTCGATTTAGTTGAATCTGTGGTATGAAGATTAAAATAATAAATTGTTATTTATTGTAAAACAAGAGACATATATATATATATATATATATATATATATATATATATATATATATATATATATATATATATATATATATATATATATATATATATATATATATATATATATATATATATATAGAGAGAGAGAGAGAGAGAGAGCGGTTCATGCGAGAACCACTGAAATTGCGAGAACCGCGAGAACCTATTTAAAGCCCTTGGATTTTTAAATGAGTGGTTAAGATCTAAAGGGGTCAAAGTGTAAGTAATTGAACAAAATGGTATGGAAAAAACGTGTAGCAAGGGTACAATAGTCAATTGAACATGGAATATAATTAATGGGTTTTAAAGCAATCCGTTTATTTTGGGATTAAATTGTGTGACTCCTAAAAATCTGGCAAAGACGATTTGTTTCTCTCCCCTACGATATCTTTCTCTCTCGCTCCCGCTCAAAGAAGCAATCGGAAACCCTACGAAGTAAAAGAACGGGTAGACGAATATTGTAACAATGTCTTCATCAGAATCTGGAGTCGCAAAATCCTTGAACGAAGGTATTTTTTGTTCCGATTTCGTGTTTTGATTTTGTTTTTAGGGTTCATAAAATCGTTTTCAATGTTCATGATTCTGTTCCGAATTTTATTTTTTAAATTGGTAATGTATCTTGATTTAGGGTTTTGATTGACGGATTTACTGCTTCGATTGACTGATTAGGTTTTTTTTTTTTTTTTTTTTTGAATTTTTCGATTAAGCATTACAGAAATTGTATGCCACGATTTTATAGTTGGAGTTTGTATTTAGGGTTCATACAACATTTTTAAGTGTTCATTACTGTAGTGTTTTTTGAAATCGGTAGTGTTCATTGATTTAGGGTGTTGATTGCGATATTCAGTGTTCCGATTGACTGTGTTTTGTTTATTTTTTATTTCGAATCTTTTGATTAGTGTTTACATAGATTGTTTACTGATTTTTGGTATTGAATGCAATCAGTTTCTATATTATTGAATGATGAATTGAATAATGAAGACATTGAAATTACATGTTAGCTAGTATAATATGTGTAATGAACAATACAGATTGGAGCGTTTAGGTGATATTGTTAGCTTGTTGTAGTATAATGTGAAACTATAATGAATATTTGTAATGAACAGAGCCGGTGGTAAAGGTCGCGAAAACTATCAAGGCTAGGAGAAAATACATAAGATGTAGAACAGAAGAGGATGATGAAACATTGGCAACAAATGTGACTTCCGCAGAACCAGCAATCGTTGACAATGTTGATATTGATGAAGAAACAATTGATGAACATGTTGCATTAGAAAAAGGTTATATTTTCTTTTTTTTTTTTGGGTTTATTGTAAATGGCTGATGTTTATTTTTAATTTGTTTAATGTAGGGAAGCAAAAGCTTGATGATCGTGTAGAGAATACTGTTAAATTTACTGCTAAGCAAAAAGGTTTACTTATATAGGATAAACGTTTAAATTTTTTTTTTCTTTTTTTTAAGTGTTCATAATTAATTGTTTATAATTTTAGGGAAGGGGAAAGTTATTGAAAAGAATGATGAGGTGCCAAGTGTTAGAATAACACGAAGTGCGAATAATAAAGGTAATCCTTATTTTTTTTTATGGGTTTTAATACGTTACTTATTATGTTCATTCTTTATGTTTGACGTACAGGTAATCAGAATGAAGGTGTTAAAGGACACGAGGCTGATGATACGGGAAACAAAAAAATACGTAAAAACAGGAAGTTTAATTTGGTGGATGAAGTCGATACTGATTTTGAGGAAGAATTAAAAACAAAAAGGGCTAAATTAGACAAAAAGAAAACGAATAAGGTAGAAAAATCTGAATCATCATGTGGTAATGGACGATTGCTTATACGTTCATCACCGAATACACTTTATTCAGTAGTTCGTAGTCTTAATGATGTACAAAAAAACTGTGTCGAGGAGATGGGTCTTGGGTCGTTGTTAGAAATGAAAATTGAGTGCCTACCATGGCATCTTGGTTTCTTTGTTGCTGATAGGTTAAATGATCAAAAATTAGAGATAAAACTTAGGAAAGGGTGTATTAAAATTACGAAAAATTTCTGTTTTTGAGATGTTAGGTGTGCGTTTAGGTGGAGAACCCATTGATTCCCTAGATGAACAGAAAGTGGAAGATGAATTAGTTGTTCAATGGTTTGCACAATTCAATAAACGGGAAATTAAGTCGTCTGAAGTGTTGAAAAGGATAAATAGCAGTAAAGAAGCGGATGCAATATTCAAATTGAATTTCATAGTTTTGTTTGCAAATATAATGGGGAAAACAAAAGCAAGGGGGAAATGTGATTTATCGATCCTGAGACACATAAATCACACTACCATCGATAAAAGAGTAGATTGGTGTGACTATATACTTAAATGTGTGAAAGGGTGCAAGGATAAGTGGGTGAATAACAAGGAAAAAGGTTATTTTGTCGGGCCGATCACGTTCTTGATTCTAAGTTATTTTTATTATCTATGGTATTAAATAAATAATAATCAGCATCATAATGAACACAGTGTCGTTGTAATAACACTGTTTCATTACGATGATCATTGATTTTAATATAAGTAAACTGTGTTTATTTGTGATGTTACAGTTATAATTTGGTTATTTAAAATTACGGCTTTATAATGAACATTGTGTGTGTATAATGAACACTGTGTTTAGATAATGAACACTGTTTTCACAACAAAGAATAATGTTTACATTTGGGTATTATATTTCAAATGTATTTGTACTAACGCTATATAATGAACAATGTTTTTGATACGTAGCTTCTGTACATCGATTCAACAAAATGTAAAAAGATGACGGTGAACAGAGCAAGGCGAGTTATTAGGAACTGGAACAGTTTTTTGTTGAGTGAAAGGGAGGGATATGGTGGGTTTGACAAAGCCGTTTTGAGTGAACCGTACATCGCACCATCAGATGATGAGGAGATGGAATCAGAGAGTGAGGATCGTATGGAAGAAGAGAATGTGCAACCTGGTGCTCAAATGACGGAAGAGGTACGGTTCACACATGTAATTAAGCAAACTTCAATGTAACTTTTTACATAATATGATTATTTTAATAAAATGGCAGGGGTGTATTGAAAGCATGGAAGCAATATTGAACAGGGTAATTGAGAACACAAAAGAGCTGGTGAAAGTAACAATTGATTCATGTATGTTGTTTAAATACAGCTTGAAAATCGGTGACTGGGGTGAGAAGGTGAAGATGTTAGATGATGTGGTGAAAGATATTAAAGAAAATGTTAAAGGTAATGAGTAACAGTGTCGATATTCTGATGAACATTACAGTATGTAGTAAGTAGTTATATGTAATAATTAGGTCCGTTAAAAATTTGTAAGTCTAAACCCTAATATTTTGTTAACATACGCGGGGGGTGGATGATGTGGTATGTTTATGACTCGAGAACGTGTGGTTGTAATTTTTTGGAAATGTAAAATAGGCAATTATGGGTAATGAATGTATAATAACTGTTATTAGCTGTTGGATGAACTGTAGTTAAATTAAAAAAAAATTGTATGTTAACACGTACTACTTTATTTATAAATTGTGCATTAACGATAATAAAAGTATAACGTTTGTGATTATGTTCTGTAAACCAATTAGGAAACTCGGAAAAGGTATATCTGGCAGAAAAGAGCTCACAAATGATCAATGTTATGGGCGATGATTTGAAAAAAAGTGACGATGCTGATCCGTACGGTTCTCCTAAAGTACAAGGTTGTCAGACTAGTACCTTGTCGACACAAATGTCACCGGGATATTGTGAGGCTGTAGAAGAAATGATGAATAAACTAAAAGCCCATGGTTACCGGGATGACATACCACTTACAGAAGTGTCGCCAGGCTACTTTAGAAAATTAGAAAAAGCAATTACTACACCTAAAGAACCATGTTTGCAAATTGACATACCGGTCACACAAGTGTCTCCAGGTTATTATAAGGATATTGAAGAAGCAATGGAAACGGCTATGAAGGGGAGATCACATCTTCATTCAGAGAATGCTAGATATGACATGCCAAGCTTTATTCTTGGCCTGACATAAGAGTTTGACAATGTTAGAAATGATGGTGATGTTGGTGTTCAAGACGTTAACGAACAGAAAGAAATCGGTACTGCTAATAAAAAAGTTATATCAAAGCCAAAAGACCAACCCATTGTTGTTCAAAAAAGGATGTCGACGCGGGCTGTAAACTTATCTGAACAACTACGTTCACCGTTTGCACAGAGAGTGGTTGATATTGGAAAAAAACTAACAACTGAAGAAAAAAAAGTACTCAACTACATAACAAAGCCGGCGTTGAATTATAAGTAAGTGTATTGATTTTACTTTTGTATTGTTAAATGAAATTTAAATAACGAAAATTGTTTGACTATAATTTTATTATACTGCAGTCAAGTAGTATTCATGACAAAGGATGAACATCAAATGAAAAGAGGGCCTCTTAGTTGTTTCGTAACTCAAGGTCCGTTTCTAGATGAAGTACTGAACACATGGTCTGCTATGTTAAACATACAAGAGGGGATTAGAGCACCAGAGTCACCGTGTAGATTGTTTCTACCGGTTACTATTGATAAAATGAGCGTTGATGAACGTGTAAGATCGTTAACGCATGTACTTGGTGAGATGATGCATAAAGACGCGAACTTAATGAAATTGAGAGCAGTGGACCTGGTACGTTTAATTCTGGTCATATTAGTTGGAAACGTAGGCAAATGAACGATATTGAACACTGAAATACACATGTTAGACGCCATAATGAAGAGTAATGAACACTGATTTTTTTTTTAATAAAAACATACAGGTATTCATCCCGGTGATGTATGTTACTACTTATTTGATATGCTTTGATTTAAAGCGTGGAACAATTGATATAATACACAACATGAGTTATGAGCAAGTTATTAGAATAAAGTATGATGGATTGCCGGAAAATCTGGTAAGTAAAAAATAACAATCCTGTTTAACCACTTGTTTGATCAATACTGAACAAATACAATTTAATTGCAGAAAAATGGCTTCGTACATTATCTTAAGTACATTGATCATCCAAAAGCCCATAAGTTGGAGGCTGCAAAACCAGTATCCCTTACCATGAATTGGAAATCTCGAAGCAATAAAAATGAAAAGGATGTGTTTGTTACGCGTCATATGGAGACTTACATGGGGGGCGGGGCATCAAATTGGTGTTGTGGTTTGGATGCGGAAGGATGACGACAGAAAACTTTATTGAAAAAGTTGAGGGAGCGGTACACAATAACAATGTTGATGTCGGAGCATAACATTTTACGTAACAAAGTGTTGAAAGAAGCAGAAGAGTGTGGCTAAATATCTTAATTGGAAAAATTAGCAGTTTCATTTTTTTTATAGACATTCATGGTTTTGTCATATTTATGTTAAGATGTTAGTTTTGGCATTGAATAATTGTTTTTTTCATTTTCTGTTTGGATGTTAATGTTTGAGGAAAAATTTAGCAAATACTTATTTATGTTTGGGAATATATTATTCATCACGACCTTAGTACATATTAGCAAAGACTTATTTATGTTTGAGGTAAAATTTATCAAAGACATTCATCGTTGAACATATTATAAACATTTACGACCTTAGTACTTCTATTCAGCTTGCACAAATCTTTACTGTGTGACCAAAAGGTAGCTAATGCATATCAGTTTATTGGGCGGGATTTCATGGTAATAAAAGAACATAATTAGTGGTTAAAACGTAATATAAAGCATTTATAGAAACTACATCATATAAAGAGTAATAAATCATTAAACATCGTCTATTATGAATCGTAAATACGAAAACGTAGTCTATAAGTTCAACAATTATAAGGAAATGGGAAAAACATCTTAATATAAAGTAAGAGATGCATGTTTTAAAATTAAATGCTTTAAAATTTCATCTTTTTTGTCGTTTTGAGGTTGATGCTCCTTTGTAAGTTGAAGGTCCTCCACATGTTCGCGAGTTGTGCCCGACCTCGAGACAAACTTGACATTTTTTGCCTTCTTCCTTGTCCTTCGCTTTTTCTATTGCCCTCTCACCAGGACCTTTCAATCTCTTTCCCGTACCACATCCTTTATTTCTAATACCGGGAGGAGGATTTAGTTGAATATCTGTTTGTGCATCACCAACTAATTCACCAAATCTAGAAGCATTTCCTTTCTTCTGAGATTGTTGATCATGTAACTTATGTTTAAACTCAGCAGTTAATTCATTAAGCCTTGTAAGAAACTCGTCAAGTGTGTTCTGTGATGAACGAAATCTAGATATACATGATTCAACATCTAACATTGCATTGGCCACAGATTCTTTTGAACTATCGTTCTGCACTCCATATCGATAGCGACTATAAAGTGTATCACGTGGCATTAGGTTAGAACTCCATCGGCGTAATATGTATTTCTTAGGTATCTCTTTTACGTGTTCAGAATTTAATACACAAAATATATGTCTACATAAATATCCATGCTGGCCAAAAAGATTACAACTGCACACTACAGTGGCTTCATCTGCATTATATCTGACCTGCACATCGAATGAAAAAATTAAAACTTAATACAAATTTAAAGAGAATTAATAAATACTACTCTGTATGTAATAGTACCTTAAAGTCACCAACAAATTTATCGTGTTGGTCAAAATGTTTGATCATAAAAACACCAGGTTCTTCGTCATACCCTGATGTTTTAAGTGAGCATGAATACATTCCTCTAACTATTTCATGTTGCACTTTCCTGAACAAAGTTATTGTGTATATTGATGAAGCGTGACGCTTAATAGGGAGCTGGGTGTCCATTTTTGGTATTTTTGTTGTGTCTTCAAAGTCATCTCGCCGTTGTTTATATCTTTGTTTTTCCATTGCAGCCTCAAAACAAAGCATGAACTGCACCAAAGTATGCCCAAAATTTAAGAATTTACGAAACATTGAATTTGAACTCTCTGACCGTGAAGTGGTTCTCATCAAATAATACATTGGTATATGTTTAAAATAAGTAGGAATCCATTGATGCCTAATATTGAACATATCACCAAGCCACTTATGTTGATGTAATGAAAATTCCGATATTAATTCACCCCACCGCCTCTCAAACTCTTTTGTACCAATGTTACTATTCCACACAAGTTTATGTAATCGCTTCCTGATCTCTTTACTATCTTGGTTGTCACCAGTGATCTGTATTGAACAAATAATGGATTAATTGAACAGGGTTCATGACTGAACACTGTTTGTGTGAAACAATAATATGTACGTTAGAAGGTATTCGATACTGAAATAACATCATGGCATCATTAAAAGAAATATTTTACCTTCAATGGTAGTTTGTTCATTATATGCCACATACAGAATCTATGGTGAGATTCATTAAAGACAGTTGGAACAGCTATTTTCATTGACGGATCCTGATCTGTGACAACAATATTAGGTTGCTTAACATGAGCTTTCAGAAATGCCTCTAACAACCAAACGTAAGAGTTAACGGACTCATCTTTTAGAAGTCCAGCCCCAAAACAAACAGATTTGTTGTGATTATTAATACCGGTGAATGGTACAAAAATCATCCCGTATCTGGAAAAAAAAAGACATGAAAAAAGATAATTAACCCCTAAAAAAAACATAAACAATTGATTGCATACTTGTTGGTGCGGAAGGTTGCGTCGAATGCCATAACATGACCAAACTCGTTATAGTTAAATTTTGATACTTCATCCGCCCAAAATATACCTCCCAGTTCGTTTTCATCGGACATGTAGTCGAAAGAGAAATTTGGGGCATGTTGTTTTCTGTTAGTAAGCATGTTTACGACCATTTGTGCATCTGCATTACCAATGTATTTGTTTATATCTCGCCTACAATTTTTATAATCAACCTCTGTGCCGTTTACCTTATCATACCCCCCTTTTAGTGATGCCTGTAACCTATGTGCGACGGTCGGACCAATATTACACGTAGACGCTTGTTGTAAAAAATCTTCATCACCGAATTGTAGTTGTCTACTAGTACGTAACAAATGCTTGTTTACTGCACTAACTAGCGGATGGTTGTGGACCTCTTTAAATTCATACAGTTTATATGAGCATGTGCCTCTAACTAGGCTAAGTTTTATGCCCGCCTTACAATCCATAACACTAATGTTACAATTACGCGGTTTCACTTTTTCTGTGTCGACCTGTAGGGTGTCAACATTTTGTTTTTTTCTAGGTACACCAGCTTTACTACAGAGAAAATACCTGACTGTAATCTCATCATGAACATTCTCCCGAAGACTTGCCTGAGTTACCTCCCGTTCGGGAGGTAGAATTCAAAAATCACGTGGCTAGAGCACCGTATCGTTTAGCACCGTCCGAGATTCGGGAAATGATGACGCAAATCCAAGATTTATTGGATAAGGGTTTTATTCGGTCGAGTTCCTCACCTTGGGGAGCTCCGGTTTTATTCGTGAAAAAGAAGGATGGTGCACTCCGTATGTGTATCGATTATCGGGTTTTGATCATGTTTTGATTTATATGAAATGTAATTAATATTCGAAATGACAAGAAACGCAAATTTGATCGTTTGAAATGAGATTTAAGGGATATTCACTATGTATGGATTCATCTAGTTCTAAGCATGGTTATTAAGCACCGGCTAGTTTAATGTTCTAGAAGTCACGGTATTAGATTTCTCTCAATCCCATTTAATAAACTAATTACAACTAATAGGAATTTCTTCTCTCAAAAGTTATAACTAATTACACTTCTATTTGTTGAAATTATCGTCTTGAATTAACTAAGACTTCTAACCTAGAATTTTCATTACTAGGGTTGAACTTCTTGTTTAATCTAACTTATTGGAATCTTGTCTTTAATCCCTATTTCTAGTGAATTACCAACTAGGTCATAATGAAAAGTTGGGGAAGTAATCAATTGAACCAAATGTTGTCAATACCTAATTTAATCAATTACCAACGATAAAGAAACGAAAATTCATAAATTAAAACAAAAAGAGTAATTAAACATCAACAATTGTTTTGGACACAAACAAACCCTAAAATTAAACCATACTCAATCCTTAAATCATCCAAACATAGCGAATATAAAGATTACTAGCACATAGACATGCTAGAAATCAACAAACAAGAGTTAAAGAGTCGAAATACAACCATGAAATCGTTCCAAAATGATAAGAAATCGATAATTGCTATAATCTTGAAGGTTTTCTTGATGAAATTCTCCAAAATTCGTCTCCACTAACTGCCCAAAAACACACACGTCCAAAAGATAACTGAATTCTTCCCCTTGATCTGCCATTTAACACGATTTAACACGCATAGTTCACGATCGCGAACTATAGTTCGCGTCGTGAACTTTGCGTTTTGATGACATCCCGATCGGTAACTCTTGTTGGCGATCGGTAAGACACTTCAGAGATTTTGGTGACTGATCGTGAATAGTTCACGATCAGTTCACGATCGTGAACTATTTCCGGCTTGAAATCTTGTATTTTTCTTTATCTTTTGGCCCCTTTTTGACACCTCTTTCGCTATATGACCTGAAATGTAAAATAAACACATAATTGAGTAATATCACATGTATTTGCTTCTAAAACGTACTCAAAATAGACGATATTGACGGGTTTGAACGTGTCTAAAAACGTCAATATCAAAATCCTCACACTTAAACTTTGCTTGTCCTCAAGCAAATCATCCTGAAAAATTTGTTAGTAAGACACCAATCCAATGCATATGACAAACATCTCAATCACAATCAATGACAATTTCAGAATTTAGTTTAATTTAGCAAATAAAATTTCACCTAGATTTTATATCCAATTTTGTGTACCAAACTAGTTAACTTTTCATAAACCTACTAATTTTTGGCTACCTTAATTATACTAACTTTAATTTAGAATCTCTTCATTCTTGCATAATCTACAAACATCATCTTTATGAAAACCACCCAATTAGTAGGGTTGAATTAAAAAAAAAATTAGTTTAAATATCATTGGGTAGCGTAAACGCTTTATTCATGTATGCTTCATTCAAGCTTATTTATTTTTGCTTATTTTCTTTCTTTCTTTCGTTTTCTTTTTCTTTTTTTTATTATTATTTATTTATTTATTTGTTTGGTGGGAAGTACCTCGGCTCGAATGCCACCCGCGTAGCAGACTTTCCACCAACATGTCCAGATCAGTTGACCTTAGAATGCTAGGTTTGAAGGACCCCTCGGGCTTACTTGTCCGGGTGACACAAGGCCGGTTGTTTGTTCTTCCACAATATTTTATTAATAACCTTTTTTATATATATATATTTTTGCTTATTATTCACAATGATGTGGACCGTAAACTAAAGGCCCTTATCTTAACCTAATGTCATTGGGAGCTAGTAATACTAACCTTAATTCTCTTAAAGATGATTCTTATATATTGTGCAAGGCATTTCCAATTTTCTACGTTAAAATTACCATAATTAAAGAGCTAAAATTCTTAAATATATGAAAAGCCACAAATATTGAAACATAAAAGCTAGTTAAAATTGTATCATTTAAATTAAACTTTGTCTCCCAAAAATGTTTTCAAAAGCATCGAGATGTGTCATAAAAAAAATTTAACCATTAAATCGGTTTTCTTACTTAGATGATTATTTTCGAAGATTTCACAAATTTTAAATGGTGGATTTCTTTTTAAATACACCCCCTTCCCACACTTAAGTGTTTGCATTGTCCACAATGCAATAAACTTGACAAAATTTAGGAAATCGATGTCATAAGAAAGTATACGACCTGAGGATGTGTTGTGTACATTCCCGGTGAAGTTTTGAATTCCGGAGCAGTTTACAAGATTCCGCAACAAACAGCAATCACGACGAACACCTAAAAACAAACAAACAAAAACAGAAATACGTTTTTTTTATTTATTTATTACTGCTTCTGCTGCCTTCATTGCGGTGGTGGGTAAGGATGGTACCAAGTATTGGAGTCTTGGTACCAAGCATCGTAATCTGGGTAGTTTGGTGGTGCGGGGAAACTCGGTGCCCATGTGGGTATGTTGGAATGATCAAAGGGTGGTGGTCGGGGAAATTGATCGGGATATAGATTATAGTTGGCAACATCGGTTTGCCAATTCACTTGTTGCCCGACCCGCATCTGATTGTAGTACGACCTTTGCATATGATTTTGGACATTAGATTGCAAATGGTCGTTTGATGATCGAACATAGGAGACATCGACTTGAATTGCGTCCATCCTCTCGATCATTTGATTATACGAAAAATAAGGGTCGAACGAGGATGGACCCGAACGAGGATGGACCCGAACGAGGATGGACCCGAACCGACACTAAACTGACGTAACCATGCCAACAATACCACTTTCCTTTAATTTTTTGGGACCCACCATTACAAAACACACACACACACACAATACTCCTTTGGACCCACCCAAACAAACCGGCGCTCGCTACCCCTCCCGTCTCGAAACCGGCTGCAGCCAAACCGGCGGACCAACCGGCGGTCCGTGCCAACGGCGCCGGTACCGGCGGACCACCGGCTAGGTCTAATTCCTATTACTTTTTGGCTGGATTATTCGTAACTGCATATTTACAATACAGACGCGGCGATCAGTTGGACCTTTGATTCATTAACATCTCTTTTTTATTGACTTCCTCCTTTTTTTTATCCGTTGGCACCGGTCTAAGATGTCCTACCAATGAGCTGTGAGAAAAAGTACATTTCTAGACGCTTGTTTTAATTTTCACGAAACTTGGATGAACTTATTTAACTCCGAATTTAATACAAATTTATGAATGAAAATAAAATAGAAAAAGTAATGACCTGCTTACGTGTCTTAGATATTATTATTTACATGAAAAAGTAATTAAACAAGTATGTTACGGAGTATTTGATTTTCCTCCTAATTTATGTGAGTGCCTTAATTATACTGTCACTAACGGACGACCAAATACGTGGTCGTGACCTTCGTCCCCAACACAAGGGCACGTCTCCCCCTTACGTGGCCCTGGGCAGACGCGTCCCGAACGCATGTTTGGTCGCCTAGACGACCGGTGAAGGTCGTGAGGCATCGTGTTTGGTTGTTTGTACTTCGTGCTTTGTAAGTGGTACACGTATTAATATAAAATTAATTTTAAGATTTGGTTGTTGGTTTGGTCACTGCTACATAGGTTTTGTCGGAGTTTGTCACGTTTTTGGTCGAGGGAGAAAAAATTGATGTAGCGCTTATGTGGCAATGATACAAGCAGTCTTATGTATTTAGATTAACACAAAATTCATATTTATTTGTCTTACCCATGAAACGTTTAGGCAACATGCCCATGTTTGTCATAATATATACGAAAATGTATAGCACACCTGATATTGACGGATTTAGACATGTTTTTATCCGTCAATAATCTACTATTTATGCATGGTTTATAAGGAAAACAATGTTATTAATGCCTAATTCTTATGTTTTTGTAAATTGCAGGTTATAACTCCAAACTATATAAAAATCGAATAAATACGCATTAAAATGAACGAGATCTGGAATAATCCCGCATTGCATATATTTACTCGCACACATGTTTCTTTGGTGGGCTGGCCGCTACTTTTGAAGTTAATGAAAAGGGAGACGCAATTATTATAATAAAAAGAAGATGTAAATTGAAGAATTAAAATTGGTCACATATTAAATAAAAGGAGGTCACGTGTAATTTACTTGAGGGACACAAGCCACAATTAATTGGAGATGCAACACATGATGATCTTGAGGAAAGCCCACATGCAGCATAAGGAGGTTTATGCCACGCACAAGAACAAAACACAACTGACATATGTTTTAAATCGAGCCCATGTCAACAATTATTTAGGAGCCCACGTGCTAAGTTTATTTATTGGAATTCACGGCAGAAAGGAAAGGAGTTTTGGCATAGGGCAGTTTTACGAACAGAGAAAAGAACCGTATTGGTTTCGACGAACAAAGCAGCCGTAAGGCTGCTATCTCAGATTTTGACGTACGAAGCAGATTGTATACGGATTTTGGAGGGGTTTTAAAGCATCCTACATCAACAACTATTTGGTTCAATTCTTGTTCTTATTGGCTATGTTTTTGACTTTTTATGTTTGTTTGATGTTTGATTCGTGCTAGAACTTTTATTCACTATGGTTTGATGAATTTCTAGGCTTAAGTTTGGTTAATTTTAGGATTAATTTTCTTTGTTTGAACAATTGTTGATCAATGCATTAATCTTTTGGTTTATACTTTTGATCTTTGTAGTTTAATTTGTTTATTGATAATTAGTTTAACTATTGACAACATTTGAACTAGTTATTGATATCCTCATCTTTTCAATCAAGTGACCTAGATGGCGATTCACTAGGAATAGGGATTGAAATTAGATTTCAATAAGTTAGGATAAATCGGAAGTCTAACCGTAGTAACGGAAGTTCTAGGTTAGAGGGTTTAGGTGATCCAAACCTATTAAGATCAACAACTCGAGGTGTGATTAGATTACAAATTTTGAGAGAAGGAATTCCTATTAGTTGTGTCTAGTTTATTAAACGGAATTGAGAGGAATCTAGTACCGTGACCTCTAGAACATTAGAAGTAATCGGGGCTTAATAACCAGACATAGACCTAGATGAAGTCATGCATAGTGAATACCTTTTAAATCTTGAAAGCACTTCATAAAGATCATTTGTCAACTCTACTTTTAAAGCTAAATTAGTTAATTAAATCATTTCAATCAATTCAATGAAAACACATTTTAAATTATCTGTCCAAATTAATTTACTTAGTTCTAGTTTACGAGTCAGCTTAACCGTTCCCTGAGGAAAGGATACCTGGTTTACTTACCTTCACTGTACTATCCGCGATTAGGTCATACTTGCCTAAGAGTGTGGTAGTCTAGATTAGGTGTAAATTAGTATTAAAATTTATAACTAGATTTAGCACATCAACACCAATGAACAACTACATATTTACTTTATGAACCTATAACTGAAATCATAAGGCATAATAAATTGATATTTGTGCGGGTAGCCATAGTATAGATAAACCCGAAACAAAAAGAAAATGGAAAAAAAAAAAAAAGATTGATGTAGAAGAAGAAGTATATAAATGTAGCACGCGACAAACTGTATAAATAAACCTGAAACTACAAAGCAAACATTAATACTAGTATATGAATATTGAGGTAAATAAACCTGCAACTCCTTTCATGTGGATGAAAAGAAAGATCCATGGTGACCATATGGCACGTTGAGGGAGACTTATTTTTGCTACTGGTTCACCCCCAAAGTTCTTGGCATCAACTACTATTACCTGCAAATCATCATAAAAGAAAAACATAAAACAAGCTAGAGATCGACATAGTACTAGTCAACTTAATTTCTCTTTTTATTTATGTTAAGATATTAATGTAAAAGATTAGACCCTTTCGTTTCTTTAGGTCCAAGATAATGTTAGAAAATTGGTGGAACAAAAATAGGCATAATTTTTGCTACGAGCTATTTGCAATTTAAAGTATTTTGTCTAATTATTGGACTTTGTTTTAGGCCCATTTATCATCCCTTTTGTGTTTTTAAGCCAATTCGAAAAACTAGATCATATTTTGGGTTTTTTTTGACATTTTTGTCATTTTCAGTTTTTGATTTTATGAAAATTTATTTTTCTCCCAAATTTGTGTAATTTAGTTGAACACTTGAACCAACTTGAAATCTGAATCCACGCTATTCTTCGAATCAACGTGGTTTTCAAACGCGTATAAGTGTATGTATGATAATACGTACATAAGAAGTTTGATTTCCTTCATCATGAGCAAATGCAACAATCCAACCATCATCTTCCTCCACAGCTTCTGGTTTCGCTACAAAAGTGGATCCTGTGTAAAAGTTGTTTTTTGGTAACCAATGATACTCCATCTTCACTTCACCATGTGTGCTTTGCTTCTCACCTTCATCAAAGTATAATTTGGCTAGTCCACCATATTTAGTTTTCCCTGAAACATATTTCATTAAATACTAAACCAGATGGCTTGTAGCCTAGCGGTATAAAATGGTAATGGTTTTATTAAAAGCCGTTACCTGCATTAGAGCTTGCAAGGGAGTCAACGACCTGAGCGTATCCATAGCGATGTTTAAGACCTGTAAATCTTGGATTAATCACTGGATAATCAATCGAGTATTCAGTTCCAGTTACATCTCTCTCCTTCACCTCTAATGTCTCCATGTTTAATCTCCATTCCCTAACACGAGCAAACAACATTCCTTCTTCTTTCGATCCATTATCACTCTCATAATTATGGCACTTGTTGGCTTGTTTAAAATTAAATCCTCTAGAAAACCACTCAAATTTATCCTCACCCCAATCTGGTCCTGGAAGAATCGCCTCATTAGCCTGGCATCCTCTTACAACAACCTATATTTTTGGGGAGAAAAAAAATAATAATACATTAATTAATTAATCTTAAAGTTTAATTAGATAATGTTATTAAGAAAAGTGATAATTAAGATAGAGGCACCTCATTCCCATCTTCAAAGGTGTTGATTAGGTGGTAAGTAACACAAGGTTCTATTCTAAACCATTTAGTTGAGTCTGCTTCACCATAACGAGGAATCACTGCAATCCGTGCATCTTTCTCCCTCTCGTACTTGAATAACCTAAAAGCACACAATACCCAAATTTTAATACTTTTATTTTTCATTTTAATTTCTTTTTTATGATCTATATGCATCGTGATGGAGAAAAATGTATATGTACGTGTTGTTGATATTGGCAAGCTCTATATGGAATATTGGTACTTACTGGCCTCCTTTCATTACTCTTTCTGTGCTTAGTGTTAGCATGCAATCAATTAATATGTTGTACCTGGTTAATATCACCCAAAAAAAAAAACAAATATAATTAGCTCGATCATATTTCTGCAATCCAAATCGCTAATAGGAAACTAATGATGCAACTCACTTGTTTGTAACACCAACTTCATGGAAAACTGAACAATGATCTAGTTGTAAGTCCAATTTGTGAACTAGTTCTTTTCCATCGGCTATATAGAATAAAAAATGATCAGAAATAAGACAAATATAAATCACTATTCATTTATCATAGTACCTGAAATGACACCCACAACACAATATGGTTTAATTGGCTCAAACCCAACTGTAACCTATGTTGCACGGATACGGATACGGCACGGGGAAACGGATACGCTACGGATACGGGAAACGGCAAAAATAAAAAATTCAGGATACGGATACGGCAGAGATACGGAAAATATAAAATATATAAAAAATATATATATGTTAAAGAAATTCCAAAATAGGTATATATTGATGTAAAGTATAAACTACAAAAATAATAAATATTTCAAAGGCAATTAAGTATCAATAATCAAACGAAGAGACGACTGGACGAGGGTATGAATTATGAAATCGACGAGTTGTTTTGTAGACCATAGGTATTTTTCTAGGGATTATTATAAGATTACTTTAGCCAATTAGATTTTTTTAGACTCAAAAAGCCCATCCACCCAAAATAGAACAGATATGTTCTGGAAACTCCACGGAAACGCGCCGGATACTCCCAGGATACTTCCCCTGATACGTTTCCTCCATCGCCGATACGTATCCAGGCGTATCCATGGCGTATCTGTATCCCCCATGTATCCGATACGGGAACGGCTTCCTTTCAGGCGTATCCGTGCATCCGAGACTGTAACCAGTTCCCCTGTTCCTGGTGCTTGCTACACATGAGTTTTCTATAAGTTTGTGGTTTTCATTACTTGTTTATACATTTATCAATTATGTACAAATAAAAGGTGAGATAAATGTATGATATTCCAACATACGTACCTTTGGGTGGGATGTGAAGGCACGTGACCAAGCTCCACTAGGGTTCCAATTATCATAAGTTTCAAGGCTAGTTATGTCTATCTCTTGCGGAACAAAGTTCTCAGCAACCGAATAGTGCTTTCCACCATGCTCAAATACACTGGTGTTGCTCAGAATCTTGTTATCTTGCCCAAATCTCACCTACCAAACTCACAAATTACACCAAGTCGCTAGAAAAATAATAGTGTTATGTCTAATTTAGTTATACCAATAGTCTGGGGGGCTAAATGTAAATTATCTATATGTATATGAAAGTTGATAAATCGTAGGTACCTTGTTAAAAAACAATCCAGCGAATACAGCTTTAGCATCTCCGTTTGCAACAGGTAGAAAAGCAGGTTTCTTCCTTTTGGATTCCATCTTATATGTTTCTGTTTCAACGTATCTATTTTTGTAGTACAAGCTCCAATTTCCTTGTGGATCTTTACTGAAATATAGAGCATGAAGCATCCCTTCTCCTTCAACCCATAGGCTGTCCGTTTTCCCAAACATTGATTCTGCATTCTTTAACCCACCAAACAGAGGATTTGGACCTACACGTACAATTAGGCTTCCAACATTTTAGGATTGTTTTTATAATACCACCAATCAATGAACGACTCGATCAATCAGGTTATTTATTGCTAGTTTTAATTTCTACGAAAATTGATTTTCTCCCAAAATTCGTGTTTGAATTGAACAAATTTTGAAAACCAAACTAAAAGTACGTATATGTATTTCGTCAGTTGGCTTTGCTCTTGTATGTTTTAGTAATTTTTTATTCAAAAACCAAATATAAATTATTAAGCATGTATAGGAAGTTAAGAAGAAGATACCATTTCTAATATAAACGCCCTCTGGAAAGTCTTTCGGTATTTGGCCTTGACAACAATTAACTTTTTGAAGTTCACCAATCTCCTCAACCGGTGCGAAGTTTCTCTGCAGATGATTAAGGGGGTGTTTGGGAAAGCTTATTTAGAGAGGCTTATGGCTTATGAGCTTACATAAGCCTTAATAATCCCTTTATTAAGGCTTATGTAAGCTCATAAGCTATAAGCCCCTCTAAATAAGCTTTCCCAAACACCCCCTAAGTTTGTCAAATTAAAGTCAATGTTTAAAAATTAAATATTAGCAACAAGATATTCAAAATATCCGCAAGGATGAAGTACGGGTGTCAAATTTGTACCGTCAAATTTGTACCGAATAAAACCAACCAACATGTCACATACCAAGAATAATTGGTAGGGGTGAGCATAAAAACCGAAAAACCGAACCGAACCCGAAAAAACCGAAAAAACCGAACCGAAAAAACCGAACCATTTGAAAAACCGACATCAACGGTTTTGATTTTTAGAAAACCCGAATGTTTGGGGCGGTTTTCGGGGGCATATGAAAAACCAAACTGAAAAACCCGCCCCGCCCCGCCTTTATGTATATTTCAAGTTTTATAAAAATATTCTTATATTTTTAAAAGATTTGATATAAATTTATTTGCAAAAGGAAAGCAACCATGCAATGAAACTTCTATGGATGAAGACATTGACTAAGATTGTTGCGAAAGATGGTTGGATGTTATTATATTATTAATTTTTTTTCAGATTATGTTAGTTGAATTTATTATTACATTATATTAAATTTACTAGTTGTTTTTTATTTATAATGAAATGAGTTAAGGTTTGTAAGTTTGAATCATAATATTAGTTTTTAAGGTAACAAATTGGTAAATTTAAAGGAAACTAAAAAACCGAAAACACCCCGAAACCGAACCGAAAAACCCGAAAAACCGAAACCAAAAAACCCGAAACCGAACGGGGTGTAATTCATAAAACCCGAACTTTCGGGGCGGGGTTTGGTTTTAGTTAAAAACCGCCCCAAACCGCCCCATGTTCACCCCTAATAATTGGTAGCTAACATGTTTGGTTGGTAGTACCATCCCAATTAGAGATGCAAACGGGTACGGGTAGTAGCGGGTACTGCAAAACCCGTACCCGTACCCGGCCGTTATTCTCATACCCATACCCGCCCCGTACCCGGTCAAATACCCGTCGGGTTCGGGTAGAAAAACCCCCCGCCGGGTACGGGTAACCCGACGGGTACCCGTTCAATAAAAATTTAAACAAAATAGCTAAAATATTTAATACTCTTAGTTCGTTCAGGCTTATTTCTTTCAATATGTAATGGACTAACGGGAGACGAGCCAGATTTTAACCATTATGAAATTAAGCTAATGAGAGACTAAGAGTTGGACTAAGTTTGAGTAGTGACTAGTGGGCTAAACCTGTATTAAAAAAAATTACACATTAATATATATTTTCGGGTCGGGTACAAACGGTGCGGGTATTATAAAAACGTACCCGACCCGTACCCGCTCTCGGGTATGAAATTTAAACCCATCCCCGACCCGTTACCCGTTTAGACGGGTAATACCCGCCCCGTAAGACTCGGGTACCTGCGGGTACCCAAACCCGCGGGTTAAATTTGCATCCCTAATCCCAATCAAGTAGTCATGATACGGTAATGGTTAAAAATTTAAATACCCTGGTAGTACCATACCAACCAATAATAATTTATATATATATATATATATATATATATATATATATATATATATATATATATATATATATATATATATAACATTATTTAGAAGAAATCGAGAAAGGTAAACTACGTGTGTATTATTTTTTAATAAAGGTTATATATAATATCATAACATGAAAACATTAAAGTTACAAAATATATACTTCCTCCGATTCAAAATAAGTGATACACTTTGGATTTCACGGATTTTGAGGCAAAAGTTTATAATTATAGTTAAATTAGATTAATTAGATAGTTAGTGGGAAATGGGTCTCACACTTTTTGAATAAAGTGGAGTTAATGATGTTTAAAAGTAAAAGTAAGGGTAAATGTGTCTTTTCACTTTGTTAAAGTAGATAGTTAGTGGGTGTGGGTCCCACTATTTTTTGCCAAATAAGGTAAATTTTCAAAGTGTATCACTTATTTTAATACACCCCAAAAAGGAAAATGTATCACTTATTTTGAATCGGATGAAGTATATATATATATATATATATATATACCTGTGAAGGAAGCATGGGTTGGTCCACAAATCGAAAGATGGAATCTACAACAGTATTTAATATTGCCAATGACGCCGTCTTGATGGCTTTACCAGCTTCCATTTTAAGGCTGGATTTCTCCACCTTTCGTGTGGCTGCAGGCTGCTCATAATTATTGGAAATATTGAGTATACAAGAAAACAAATTAACACATTATTAATAATCCTAGTATTTCAAGTTTACACATTAAAACGGAGTTATTTAATTAAAAAGGCTTTGCTAGCAATTAAAACACATGTTGGAGCAAAACACAGATCAACTTATTACTGATGCTGCAGTTAGTACTGATCTTATTTAGTACTGATGGGGCAGAAACATTTACTACTGATGAAGTTGATGCTGGTGTTCACTATAACTAAGTTACTACTGATCATGAGAAGATTGAAGATACTACTGATCATTGTAGTTACTACTGACGTTGATTATGGACTTACTACTGATCACCAGACTTACTACTGATGTTACTTATTTACTACTGGTGATTGCAGTTACTACTGATACGCGTTTTTGGAAGATATCAAGTCCGAGATCTTCGTAGAGATAGTTATAGAATGTAATTAAATGTATATCTTTTATTATTCGATGTAAATCAAGTCCTAGAATAACTAGGGTAAATAGTTTAGCTTCAAGGACTACTATAAGTATGTTCCTTACGAATTGTAAACGTACGTGTGTATTGTTAACTCAATAATATACATTGAAGCTTTTTGTGAAACTGTGTTCTTAATACTTTCGCATATTGTTCTTACAGTTCATTGTTCTTAATTATTGATATAGTGTTGATCCGCTGCAACTTCTATCATCAATTAGATCTAAGGTGTTTATTAACTTGTTTATAGTTAATTGATCCTGACAACACATGTATAAGTTCTTCAACCTCTGTTACGTTCAATGTGTTTCAGGAAAGGATAAAGATGAAAAAAATAATTAGCTAACCTAAAAGCATCCAATAAGACCGGTGTCAATGCAACCTTTGGTAATTGGGGAATTTCCCCAAACCAAAGGCATCTTACCGTTAACACGTCCTTTCAGTTTGATGCTTTTAGTTTTAAATTTTAGTTTGGGGAAGAGAAGAGAGTATGCTTCATTCGGTTGGTGAGTATGTCAGTTTAATGTCGATTAGGGGTAGGGTAAGCTCACGTGTCACTGATTTGACAATTACTGAACAATTTGTATAATGATTGAGAGTGGTCTAAGCTAACAATATATAAATGTACAATGTTATAGTGTTCTTTAAAACTTGTATAGTATATAGTGTGTGAATAAGTTTTTGTGAGATATATAGCACCTGCCTAAATGTCAGAGTAGATGACAGCTGGACATTTTGTTGAATTATGTAGGTATTATACAATAATATCATGTTTGGATTTGTTTGTGTTTATGCAGGACAGAAGATGTGTGGTCAAAGTGTAAAGAATATAAGTTCAGGGTAAGTTGTTATTTTTCTTTTAAGTATATACTCCCTCCATCCCACAAAAAAGTTCTCATTTCTCCTAAAGCTTTTGTCCCACAAAAAAGTTCTCATTTCTCAATGTGGTGGGCTCCACACAATATAATATTATTATTATTAAAAACTCCATCAATAACATCCACTAATTATCTTTCTCTCTCCAAACCAACCTTATATTTTAATCAAAATAATACCAATGACCCCACCATTAACTATCAACTAAAATCTTGTGCCAAAGGGAAATGGGAACTTTTTTGTGGGACGGAGGGAGTACTATATTGTACTTCCAGGTACACTTCTTGGAAGATTGAGGGTGTATTGTGTAAATGTTGAGTATGTTAGTCGTTGTATAAGACAGCGAGAGATTGTGATAGTCAAAGTTAATAACAATTCATTTTTCCATCTGATATCTCACATTCTCTCTCTCAGTTAGGGTTTGTTTTTCATTTTTCGAGTTTGTAATTTCTTGTAAATGGTTGATAATTCCTTGGGAATTTTCGAGTTTTGTAGTGAGTTATCTGTTGTAAATTTTCATCAACCACATCACATGAGTTAATAAAAGGACTAATTAGGTTGGCTAGTCTTTAATTGTGTTGTTGTTCAATATTGTATAGATAGGTTAGATCTATAGTTTTTATCACATTTGAAACTTAAGAAAGTACTATTACTTGTTTCTTTTTTTTTTCTTTTTTTTTTTTTTTTTTTAACGGCAAGTTAGTAAGTTACTGGGTCGACATATGCAAATTAAAACTCCCCAAGGCAACCCTTGGTGATCAATTGATCTAGACCAATTGATATCGAACATATCTCGGAATAGTTTACAGTGATAAAATCTATACGTATTTATAATAATCGAAACGGTATGTGTGAAACATCACACCTCTTGGTGGCACCGGTTGGGGTGGCAGTTGGCGGCAGTTAACGGCATAGGGCGGTGGTTATTGGTGGCACTGGTTGTGTCTCTTCGGTGACACCCTTTCATGTTTAACACCATTTCACTAATTACCGTTATATCCTAAGTTTAATACTAATACAACTTCTAATAATAATCCTAGTGCTAAACTAAGTTGATGCAGGATAATAGAGTGTTGGATATATGGATCCATATCAAGTGTCATAAGGGATAAGATCATTTACTTGATATTAAAACTTAGAAATTAAAAAATAAATATTTTTATATTTTTGCGCATAGCATGGGAGACAGGATAGGTTGATGCAGGATAATATCTTGCTATATGAACATGTATATGATGTTCCGTAGTGATTAATAAATTTCAGTACTTTGAAAGTACGCGCGTTGCATAAAATGAAAATCATACCGATAATGTTGGATGGTTTCGATTTGTAAGATTGTTATAATTAACTAAGAAAGGTGAAATTTAGAGTTTGGGTTTAAATACCTTAACAGCGCATGCCTTGAGATCTGAATCTTTAAAACCGATGGGATGATTACTAGTTGAACATCTTATGGTGGAAAGCCCACATGTTGCTCTTGCCATCTCGATCTTTTCTCTCTATGTGCTTTTGTGTGTTAATTTTATGACCAACTTCATCAACTTGTTCCACCATTTATAACAAAACAAAACAAAAATAAAAGTCACGATAAAATAATTGAATACTTTTTTTTCTTTCTGAAATGGTAACGATAAACGAAGAAAATACAACTATGATGCTACCAAGAAGCAACAAATTAGGTTTTTTTTTAAAAGAAGCAACAAATTACAAAACATGAGATAAGAAATGTTAGACTAACCGTAAGGGTATGGTCGTGAGCGACCATGACCTGTGATCACGACTCGTCTCCCCCTTACATGGCTAACAGTGGGACACGTCCCCATGCCTACTTGGCATGGGTTTAGTCGTTTGGACGATCGAATGAGATTGTGAGGCGTTGTGCTTTGGGTGTTTGTACTTCGTGTTTGATAAGTGGTATATGTATTAATAAAATTAATTTTAAAGATTAGTTCTGGGTTTGGTCGTCTGCTACGTGGGTTTGGTCAGTATTTTTCATGTGTTTGGTCGGAAAACAAATACTGATATGATACAAAGGTGGTAGGGGTGGTGACCAAAATAGCCGGTGTGGCTCCACACTCTCCTCCATCACGAAATTAGCTCTAGATCGACAACACACTTTGAAAGCTCATATTAGTTCCGTGTAATTGTTCACGGCCGCCTCTAGCAATATCTTCCTACATGTGAATCACGTATGCTTTCGTGGTTCCTATCTATGCCACGTCACTGGCAGACATGTACGTCTATTTTTGATGGGTACAAGATGTGTTGGACGGATGCTCGGACATTGAGATATTGTCTATTTACTCAAATTCTTGGCTTCTAATTCCATCTTTGATTAACATTATTTATCAAATAATTTAATAACAAGTCCAGATTCAGGTAACGTTAATAATTTTAATTAACAAGTACATACAAAACTTTTAATACTTATATTATTTTAATCAAAGATCAAATTATTAATACGGAGTATTTTGTTATCTCCATGGCCTTTTATTATTTCCAAAAGTTGGATCCAATTACCACCAACTTTTGATATTGAAATACTATTTTTTGCAAGTATCTTTAAGCTTGACAAAATATGTCTCGGTTTTTATTTGAACCGATTCGATTGAAGGACGTACTGGTTACTGGTACACGCAATCTAGTAAAGTTATTAATAAATCCTTATTCTAACACTAAATTCAACGAGCAAGATTCGATTAATCTTGATTGGTAGTTAAATCGTATATCGCTAATTGCTAAGCTATAATCACTTTGGTTTTCTAAATCTTTATCTTTTTATACTTTCTTGTTTTCCAAAATATATCACTGTTATGAACAAAAATATTAATGTAGATTTAGGGGTGTGTGTAAAATAATTTGACATACGTACATTTTGTACATTTTCTCTGTTTTTATCCCCCCCCACCCCCCCACCTTTTATTTTGTCATGTATCTCAACTTTTTGTTTCACATATTTTAGCCATATTTGGTGCTGTTTGGTAAGCCTTTTAATGATTTAGTCAAGCGGCCAACATCTTAAATCAGACTGATTCAGAACGTTTGGTAAGACCTCTTAGTTAACCTCCGAATAAAAAATTAAACATGTTCTGCCTCTTAATCGGACAGATGTAAAGAGAAGTCTGAATCATTCAAATTTCTCCATCATTAAGATATTAATCATTCAGATGTTACCAAACAAACCTTAGTTAAATTTCGAATAATCAGTTGACAATTTGAAAGCTAGCTTATTATAGTCTTAACTTTATTACATGCCAAGCCATTATTACTCACAAAAAAGAAGACCAAATGGGTTCTCAAGAACCTCTTCATCTTCCCACCATAGATTTCTTCAACATAAACAAGAACAATCGAGGAACCATTGTTTGGGATTCCACTAAAACCCAAGTGTTCAAAGCCCTTGAAGAATACGGTTGTTTTGAAGCATCTTTCAATCGGATCTCACCTGATCTTAGAGAATCAGTTTTCACATCATTGGAGCAGCTATTCGATCTCCCCTTGGAAACAAAGTTAAGAAATAGTGGCGCAAAACCCTTTTATGGCTACATTGGTCCATCTAACGACGTTCCGTTATATGAGGGCTTGGGAATAGACGACCCAAAAAGCTTCACTAATCTCATGTGGCCTCATGGCAACCATCAATTTTGGTACGTTAAATTAAAGTTTTACAAACTGATTTAAATTGTTTTTTTTTTTTTAATTATTTGATTTCAAGAACAGCAAGATCATAGAAAACTACTCAGAGAAGGTATCAGAATTGGATAAGACTGTAAGGATGATGGTTTTAGAGTACCTGAATTTGGAGAAATATTTGGTTGAACATATGGAACTAACGAAATATCTAATAAGGGTTATGAAATATAGAGTTCCTGTGGAAAATGAATCAGATATGGGACTAGGAGATCATGCAGATAAGAACATAGTGACAATTTTACATCAAAATGAAGCTGGAGGACTAGAAGTGCAGAACAAACATGGAGAGTGGATCAGAGTGAAAGTTTCTACAAACTGTTTTCTAGTTTTGGCAGGAGAAAGCTTCCACGTAAGCTCACACCATCCGTATCTTATCTTATATTTTAAAGTAAAATATTTTCATTATTCATTAAATTAAGGAAAATAATAATGACTTAGGGCTGTCAATAATCAACCCCCACTAATAAATGTACAAACGATTTATGCACACAACTACCTCTTAACGAAGTTTCGTTGTTTATAAATATGAATATACACATATGATAGAACCTCATGATACTTCGCGTGGACAGTTTAATTTTGTGCTCAACCATATATATGTACAAACCATTTTTCCACTTTTCTAACATATGCCTTGGAAACATAATGTCTTATGTACGCTTACATGTATCCAATGAACGGGTTATTTCCTAAATATCTATTGTATAATATCTATTGTATAATATCTATTGTATAACATTAGTGAACTCTAATTTGTACCATTTTAAAATATGCATTAAATACAATTTTCTGAAGTATAATAATGCTTCATTAATTGCACATTATCATATATATAAAAAAATATCATTGGCCCGACAAAATGGTCTCAAAGCAGAGTGTGTCTCATGTGGAAAAAATGAAAGTTTTGGTGTACAATATTATTATTATTATTAATTCATGATATGGATTGCACAGGCTTGGACAAACGGTCGATTGCATGCATCAGTTCATAGGGTGGTGATGAATGGAGAGAAAACTAGGTTTTCAATTGGTTTGTTTTCGGTTGGAAAACCAGGGAAATTTGTAAAAGCCCCTGAAGAAATGGTGGATGAGGAACACCCCTTGCTCTTCAACCCTTTCGATTATGAAGACTTTCTTAAATTCTTTGTCTTGGAAGAAAATATTGGAAATAAGTTGGCGTTGAAAAAGTATTGTGGTCCTTTGTAAATTTATGATGCTCTATGTATTACTTCTTATATACCTCTCATTTTAAGAGATTAGATATCGTTGTAGTTGTTTGTTGTCTTACCAATAAATTACTTTGTTTTGTAATGAAAATAAAAGAACTTTTGTACGATAATTCCTAGATCTGACATTTATATAATAACCAAATAGAGAAAAAATAATTAAAAAAAGGGTTTTGTTAATGACAGCCCTTAGGGCTGTCATTAAGGAGTAGTTAGATGTATAAAGTGTTTGTACTTTTATTAGTGGGGGATGATTCCTAAAATGCAGGGGGCAGTTATTGATTATTGTACAAATTTTGATGCATGTTTTAGCCTCTTATTAGGGGTGTCATTATCATTTTTCTTAAAAAAATATCTTATGAACGGGATTTTTGTATGCTTATTGTATATAAGAGGAATACTGCTTGAATTGCTAAGTAAGATTTAACACCTTCGTCATTCTCAATAAATTAGTAAATTATCATATGGGCTGATTTTCATAATTGTCGACAACGCTCTAATTATACTTTTATGGGTTGGGCCTTCACCATCAAATGGGCCACAAGAATTCGTCTCAAATCCAACCCTTTTTGGGTCACGGTAATTCAAGATTTAAATGAGATTGGCGCAGGGATCAGGTCGATTGAGGAACTGGCTACTTTTAATGACCTCTTCAGTCTTTCTAATAATCTTGATAAGTGATTTGTACGGTCCAACTTCAGAATTCACCGTTACGGCGTTACGGTTTGAGAATTGAGAAAGCTTTTAATGATGATCGGGCGGATGAATGAGTTTAATTGAAAAAATGAGGTATGATTCCCAAAATTTCTTCACTCGAATGCAACTTCGCAATTATGGGCTTTTAAAGGCATGCCCATAAGATTTTTACTTCTGGTTATATGCATTTGCTCACTGACATGATTTTCATAACAATTAATTTTCAAGTTCGAAATTAATAATCATAGTAAGTTTCGATTTATGCATATTTTGGTTATATGTTATGAAGTTCTTGAGCTTTTTAAGTCTATATATGCATCTATTGAATAATTCAATAGTTGAATCATAAATATTTTATATTCTATAGTCGCTTATGAATATATGTCAGGATCGAATAACCAAAACAAGTTATTGCCAACCCAAATCTACTAATAACAAGAAGTTGCAGCGTATCAACACTTGTATTAATATATTAAGAATAATAGAATACTGTATATTGAATGAACAATGAACAATAATATTAAGAACACAGTGATTCACAAAAAGCTTCAATGTATATTATTGATTAACAATACACACGTACGTTTACAATTCGTAAGGAACTACTTATAGCAGTCCTTGAAGCCTAACTATTTACCCTAGTTATTCTAGGACTTGATTTACATCGAATTATAAAAGATATACATTGAATAACATTCTATAACTAACTCTGCGAAGATCTCGGACTTAATTTGCTCCAAATACGCGTATCAGTAGTAACTGCAATCACCAGTAGTAAATATGCATCATCAATAGTAAATGTGATGATCAGTAGTAACTCTGATAATCAGTAGTAAGTCCAAAACCAACGTCAGTAGTAACTACTAATGTCAGTAGTAATCTTCAATATGTGCATGATCAGTAGTAAGTTAGTTATACTCTTCACCAGTATCAACTCATCAGTATCAAGTGTTTCTTCCCCATCAGTAGTAACCATAGTCTTCACCAGCAGTAACCATGATCAGTACTAACTGCAGCATCAGTAATAAGTTGAACTGTGATTTGTTCTAACAATCCCCCCTAAACTTATTGATTCTCTTTCAATCAATCAAGTTTCTTCTTACTTCTGCTTCTCCTTTTTCTTTTCTTCCAACAGTTTTGCTCTTCTTTGATCTCCTTCTAAAGTCTGTTGGTTTCTTTTATTCCTTTGTGCAATAATATATTTGCTGATTTTTTTCACAAATTCATTTAACTTGTTTTGGAACATCACAGCATCATTAGGCTTAATAAAATTCATGCACCAAAGTTGATAAAAAGTTTTCTCAGAGTGAGGATACTCTTTTTCATATAGGAATAACTCACACTTCTTACTTGTATATTCAAAGAAGTACATGTTGACTGTTGGTAGCACATTCCAGGCTTGAATATTCTCCGGATTTGTAAACTTCTCTGGATATTCATCTGGATAGAAAGCAGCATTAATCATTCCTGTAATGTAACCTGCAGCTGAATTCTTCCAGGTCTTCTTGGTCATTCTTGGTTTACCAATAATCAACATCTTGATTATGTCACTTCTGGTTAGGGACATGACTAAAGGTTTCCAAGCTCTAAATCTTTGAGTGACCTTATCTTCTCTAACAATCTCAATCACATCATCTGTACATCTCCAGTTGATGATTGGATTGCTTTCTAGGGGAGCAATAGGAAGATCATGAACTTGAACTATTTGTAGTTTCTTCTATGGTTGTTCTGGTTCAGATTGATCAGCCTTCCTTTTTCTTGTAGTTAAAGAGAGTTCACCAGATGTTTCACCAGTTATAGTTTTTCTTTATTTCATTTCTTTGGAGTTTATCTGTTCAAGCTTTGTGGTGTCCTTCTCTTTAATCTTTTGTTCAAGAAGGTCCTTCTTCTTCTCCACACAGTACTTTTTAATTAAATTGATCAACTTCATTCTTCCAAAGGCCTTTGTGTTGTGACCTCTTGACTTCAAGAATGTGACCATTTCTTTCTTCTTGTCTGCAAAATCTTCTGGCATATCAGCCTTCTGCTCTTTGCATTCTTGTACTTGTGCTTCAAGAAGTTCTATTGTTTCAGATTCAAGTTGCCTTATTTTTTGTAGTTCTCTTTGTTGTAATTCTTTTCTGGTTTCTGCAACTTGTTTGGTTTTGACCTTGTGTTGAAATTGTGGCAGTTTTGATATGTCAGCTATATCTGCCAATTTTATTTCTGTGAAGGGTTGTCTTAGTATTCTAGCCCTTTCTGCTAATTTTCTGTTCTCAATGGCTAGAGAGGCTTCAACCTTTTTCAAGTATTGCCCTCTTCATTTTCTATTTATCATTCTTTGCTGACCGAGCATAATTAATTTTGTTGACCATCTCATGACCTTGTGATCTATTAGGTTGGTCTTCATCAGCAATTTCCTTTCCCTTTCCTATGTAATTGTCACTCTTTTTATCTGGTGCAGCTTCAATTCTAAATTTGTGACTATAAGTATGTATTTGTGACATGGGAAGTATTTTGGGATGTGGAGGTAGAGTGCATTCATCAACTTCCAGCCAGTTGATATCATCATCAATATCTTTCACCACCAATTGTGTTGATCTTGTTGCTGGTGATGGTGGAATTATTACTGCAGGCTCTAGTAGTGGTGGCAGCTCAATAATATCATCAGTAGTAGCCAAGGTAGTTACTACTGGTATGTCTTCAGGAATTACTACTGATAGGGCATCAGTAGTGTTTGCTGCCTCTTCTTGATTTACTACTGCTATGACATTAGTAGTAGTAGTAGGAGTTACTACTGATGCTTCTTGTTGAGCTTGTTCTTCCATAGGAGCAGTAGTAGTAGCCTCATCAGTAATATCCATCTTTTCTAGGCTTTCATCATTAACCTGGCCTTCATCAACCTTTGTTTCTTTAAGATTGAGGAGAGAAGTTGATGCTGCTGCAATAGATTCATCTATCATGCTTTGTATATTTTCCTTCTCCCCCTTAGTGAGCTCAACTGGTGGAGCATCAGTACTGTCAACCTTCTTTTTCAACCTTCGAATGATTCTTATTTGTTGAAGAGGTCTGTGCTCATATAATTTCATCCTTTTGTTAATTGTGTTGATATGCTTCGTCATATAGGTCATGGTTTTTCCTTGATTTGTTAAATATTTCAGACAATCTTGTACAGTGGTTTCAAGGTTTTCCATCCTATCCGTCAATTGTTTTTGTTCAATACTGCCCTCACTCCTTCTAGCAAGATCATCGGGCTCACTAACAGGTACATTGGCTTTAAGGTTTTCCATCCTTTCCGTCAAATCAATAGTTTCAGTTCTACCCTCATCACTTCTTGGTGATGAAATGGGTTGTTTGGACACTCTCTTCTTCCTAGAAGAAGCAGTAGTGCCCCCCTTGTGGTTTCTTGGCACCGGGGTCCTCTTAGTAATTCCTCGAAAGAGTCATCACTAAGAGTTGCCGAGGTCTGGGTCTTAGTGATGTTCTCACTATCCTGTGCACCCACCTTTGGGGCATCAATAGTGAGAGCCCTTTCCTCATGCCCTCTCTCCTCCTTGGAGGACAACTCTTGGAGCCTGGGGTTTGACTCAATGGGTCCCCTGGTGTCCTTTAAGGAAGATTTCTTCCTTTTATATCTTTTCTGGACTGATTTGGCTATTGGCTGGTCTTCTACAGAGTGAAGAGTAGCACTCTGCAGATTGAGTTCATGTTCCTGGGACACATTCAGGACATCTAATTGGGTGGATGATTGAGTGACTGTTTGGGGTTGTGTTTGGGCTGCATTTGGGGGTGAAGGAGTGGGTTGAGGTTCAATTGGGGTTGTGTCTTTGATTGAACCTTCTCCAAGATTTGGTTGATCTTTGATCATGTTAGGAAACAGAGGGGTTTCCTTGCCCGAAAATTTAAATTGTTTTCTCATATTTGAGAAAACTTTCTTGTTCAACTCAGGTGTCGTAAAAATATTTTTGGGAGTTGACAAGTTTTGCAATTCACAATTTATTAAATGTTGAAGAAATCTGGGATACATTAAAAATTTTGTAGTAGAAAGATTTCCCAACATTCCCTCAAAAATCATATTTGAAAAATTAAAGACTTGGTCTGTGCATAAACAAACAACAACAGATGCTATTGACTTGTTAAACTCATTCCAAGAGCTTCTTTTAGGAGAAAGACAGTGTTGAATGGTGTGTATTAAAAATTTCCATTGTGGGGAGAGAAGACCTTTTTGAAAAGTGACAATGTCAAGTCTTCCCTCATATCCCATTGTTTGTAAACATTCAACAAGGTCTTCCTTGGGTAAAGAAATCATACCTTCATCATCATGGAGTTGTAGATGGTGTCTGATTGATCGTTCTGATATAAAGATTTCTTTTCCATCTACTACTTACCTTATCTTAGTAAAGTCTGTATCATCAACTTGTTCTGCATTCTCCCAGAAACTCACTAGGTGTTGTTGATAGGCCTTAGGATTTACAGTGAGTGCAAACTTTATATACGAATGTTTCAAAAACATGACGATTGGACGAAAGTCTTTCGTTCCGTCTGGATTCTTTAGATACGCACACATGTTGTGAAACTCTGAGTATTTGAGATTTGTTTGAACATCAAGAGATTGTAGAGTTGCCATTGACGTTGGTTTTGTGTTTGATCGTTTGATTTGAGAGAACAAGTATGAATGTTTGTTACTGGTGCAGGGTTTATGATCGCGATATAGGGTTTATCGAGAGGATTTAGCAAATCGATGTGTGGATAATGCTAAATTAATCGACTTCAGCTATTTATATCTTACGATTTGATCTGCAAAAAGACTAAATTGCCCTTCGAATCATAACACAACGGTTATTTTCGTGGGGGTTAGTTTGGTAACTTTGACAATTTAAAGACCAGTAGTAAATTAGATACCAGTAGAAAACGTCAGTAGTATCTATGAACGTCAGTAGTAACTAAGGGTTTTGACATCAGTAGTGACTGTAGACATCAGTAGTAACTAATGAATTTTAATACTGACCTAATTTACCAACCCTAGCAGTAGTAACCACCATTTTAGAGACCAGTAGTATATGTGAGTACAATTGTTTATCAGTAGTATTGTCTTACCAGTAGTATTTTGTGCATACTCAATACACACCAGTAGTAATGACCTACCAGTAGTATTTTGTGCACACAACTACATGCCATACTGACCTACCAGTAGTAAAACACTTATTAAAATAAATAACTTTTTACAACAGAAAAACTCTTACACATGATTTTGATTGTGAAATTAATTTATTAAAATCATTCCAATACTGCTAACTAAGAAGCTGAATCTTCCTACATCAAATGCTTTTGTAAAACGATCTGCTAATTGATTGTCAGTATGAATTTTAACTACTTTAATCAACTTCTTTTCATTACAATCTCTTATAAAGTGAAATCTTATTTCAATGTGTTTAGTTTTAGAGTGTTTTACTGGATTGTTCACAATGCTAATAGCACTTTGATTATCAATAAAAATAGGAGTTTTAAGGATAGAGATACCAAAGTCTAGAAGCTGGTTTTGAATCCAAAGTACTTGAGCACAACAAGCAGATGCAGCTACATACTCTGCTTCAGCAGTTGATGTGGATACATTTGTTTGTTTCTTACATTGCCATGACACCAGTCTTGATCCAAAGAATTGACATCCACCAGTAGTGGACTTTCTATCTTGACATTCACCTCCATAGTCACTATCTGTGTAGGCTATGAGTTCAAATGGTGAGTCATGTGGATACCATAGACCAAGTGATGGTTTGCCTTTCAAGTATCTGATTATTCTTTTGACAGCCTGCAAGTGTAGTTCTTTAGGTCTTGCTTGATATCTTGCACACACACAAACACTGTACATAATGTCAGGTCTTGATGCAGTTAAGTACATCAAAGAGCCTATCATTGATCTATATAAGTGTTCATCTACATCCTCCCCCTCAGCATCAGGATGTAGGTGTTTGTGTGTTTCCATTGGTGTACTTGCACTCTTGCAGTCTTTCATGGTAAACTTCTCCAAGATGTCTTTAACATACTTTGATTGGTTTATCAAAATACCATCTGATCTTTGATTGACTTGGAGTCCAAGGAAGAAGTTCATTGGACCCATGGAGCTCATCATGAATTTGGTTTGCATGAGATCCTCAAACTCTTTACACAATAAATCATTTGTTGATCCAAAAATGATATCATCTACATAGATTTGAACTAGTAGTATATCATTTTTGACCTTTCTTGTGAACAGAGTCTTGTCAATAGCTCCTCTTTTAAAATCATTCTTCAACAAGTATGATGATAATGTATCATACCATGCTCTTGGTGCCTGATGCAGGCCATACAGAGCTTTGTCTAGTTTGAATACATAGTCACCATTTTCTGGATCTTCAAAACCTGGAGGTTGACACACATATACTTCTTCTTCAATTTTCCCATACAGGAATGCACTCTTCACATCCATTTGATAGACTTTAAACTTCTTGTATGACGCATATGCTAGGAATATTCTTATTGCTTCAATTCTTGCAACAGGAGCATATACTTCATCATAGTCTATTCCTTCTTCTTGAGTGTATCCTTGGGCTACAAGTCTGGCTTTGTTCTTGATCACTATACCTCTTTCATCATTCTTGTTTCAAAGATCCATCTTGTTCCAATGGCTCTTTTTCCTTTGGGTAAAGGTACAAGTGTCCAAACAGCTTGCAATTTGAATTGAAGGAGTTCTTCTTGCATTGCCTCAATCCAGTTTGAATCCTTCATTGCTTGTTGAATCTTCTTTGGTTCATCCTGAGACAGAAAACATTCAAACATACATTCATTAGCAATTAAACTTATGTTACACATGTTTGCAGTTAGACTTTTATTTAATTTGCTTCTTGTTTGTAGTTGTGAGTTAACATCACTTAGAACATTGTCTAATGGATGTTCTTTTGAGTCCTTAAGTTTGTAGCTCTATCAACCACTAGTTGATTTTCAAGATTTGACTCATTTGTCTCAGGGATTTGTTCCTCTTGAGGTTCTTCATTGTCATTGATGTTTGGTTCATCATCATTTGCTGGTTCAGAGTTACTACTTGGATCAGTAGTATTTATGTTATTACTGGGATCAGTAGTATTTTGAGAATTTAGGTTATTGCTAGGACCAGTAGTATTATGAGTACTATTACTGGTACCAGTAGTATTTGAATTACTACTGTCCTCATTATCTGATTCACTACTGCTCCCAGAATCTGAGTTATTACTGTTCTCAGTATTAACTGTGGGAATAGTATCAACTACTATGTATCTCATCTCTTCTTGACCAGAATTGAAAGATGATGTTCCTTCCTTTTGAGTATGACAATTTGAATCACCTGCATTTTAATCCAAGTTAGTGTTAAAGGATTTGGTTAGATTGTCTATGTTAAATAGCCAATCTGGACCATTTCCTTGTTCATTAGGTATGTTCTCATTAAAGGATACATTGATGCTTTCTTCAATAATCCTTAATCTTTTGTTGAACACTCTGTATGATTTGCTTTGAGTAGAGTATCCCACAAAGATTCCATCATCAGCTTTGCAGTCAAACTTACCAATTTGTTCTCTTGTAATCAAAATAGTACAAGGACAACCAAATGATTTTAAGAAACTTATGGAAGGTTTTCTTTTGTTAAAAAGTTCATATGGTGTTTTATGATGTGGCTTAACTATTAATACTCTGTTTTGTACATAACAGGCAGTATTAACAGCTTCAGCCCAAAAAGTAATTAGTAATTTTGAGTCTGCTAACATTGATCTTGCTGCTTCAATGATGGTTCTATTTCTTCTTTCAGCTACACCATTTTGTTGAGGAGTTCTAGGTGAGTTGTATTGCCTGTCAATACCTTTAAGATCACAAAAGTTAATTAAGTTAGCATTTTTAAATTCTGTGCCATTATCACATCTTATGGCTTTAACTTTTTGGTCAGATGTGTTCTCCAGTTTAACAATTAAGTTCTTGATGAGTTCACTTGTTTCATCTTTTGTCCTGAGAAAGAAAACCCATGTATATCTGGAAAAGTCATCAGTAATAACAAGACAATAATGTTTCTTTCCAATGCTCATTACATTTGTAGGTCCAAAAAGGTCCATATGTAAGAGTTGTAAAGGAACAGAAATAGAATTTACAATTTTGGACATATGAGAAGACTTATGTTGTTTACCTTTTAGGCATGCAACACAATGATGATCACACACGAACTGTTTTTGTGGTAATCCAATTACCAAGTTCTTTCTTACTAAATTGTTCATATTTTTAAAGTTTGTGTGACAAATCCTTCTATGCCATAGTTCTGATTCAGTAGTGTTTGCCTTGGATATAAAACAGTTGACCTCATTTGAAGAAATGAGTTCTCCCCCTATATCCAGGCAATACACATTGTTTCTCCTCGGAGTTCTCAAAACTACATATTTTTCATCTAAAACAAAGTCAGGAGAAAGAATGATGCACTCAATATCTGTGAAAAGAATCTTGTTCTTTTTATCACATACTTGAGACACACTGACAAGATTGTATTTTAGCTCAGCTACATAAAATACATCATCAAAAGTAATTTTACCATTATTAACTGTACCTTTGTCTGTAATCTTACCTCCCTTTGGGTTCTCACCAAAGGCCACATACCCTCCATCAAATGACTTGAAATCCTTAAGAATTTGCAGATTTCCAGTCATGTGCCTTGAGCATCCACTATCAATGTGCCATGTTCTACCTTCTTCAGGGATCTGAATGCTCTGCACAAGTAAGTAAAAGATTAGTTAAGTTTGGGAACCCAAGCTTTATATGTCTTGGGTTCATCCTTTGAAAAGTAAAGTTTAGAAGATTTAATTTTAAACATTTTTGGTACCCATACCTGTTTAGTACTGGTGTTTTGTTTTACTACCGTCCTTTTGAATTTGTTACTGGTGTCTGAGTTTACTACTGACCTTGGTCTATACCCATTATATTTAGCTTTTGAATACTTTACTACAGATGGACCAGTAGTATTTGGGTAATTACCATATTTAGGATAACCAGTAGTGTTTTTAACATTTGGTTTGGCAGCAGTAGTATTTTTAAAATTAGGGTTTTTACCAGTAGTGTTTTGGTACTGGTACCCAACAGCATTGTAATTAGGGTTAGGATCAGTAGTAAACCTGTTAAAGTTTCTACTGATGTTGGAAAAATTAAAATGTTGTTTATTTTTATTTGTTTTTCCATTATTTTTGAAATAATTGTTGTTCTTTGGGCTTCCAACTCTTTTATTTTGCACAAACCTTGGTGCCTTTCTTCCCAATTTTGGTGTTTCGGATTTTTGAGATTTTGTTTTATTTACTACTGATGGATCAGTGGTATCTTTTATTCTTTGTGTTTTTGCTTTTACTTTAGAATTTTTAAATTTTTTGAACTCTTTGCAGTTAATTGGATTGAAGTGACAATCCTTTGCTAAACGGTTTACTTTGTTGCAAATAACACATCTTAATTTCTTATCCTTAGCACCTTCAGATTTTCTTTGATCTAAGAGTTGGTTCTTGTTTCTTTCATTTCCCCTTCTTAAAATTTTTGGTATATTTAGGAGAGTCATTTTGACTTTGTGCTGTGTGAAAACTTGTATCAATTGAGTCTGTAGTTTGATCATCATCAGAAGAATCATTTGATTCAGATGTTTCATTATTAGATTCAGTTTGATTTTCATTTTTTAATTCATTTATGATTCTTTCTGAACTAGCTTTAAGTGGAGGAATGAATTTATATGGAGGTGGTACAGCATGATATCCCACTCCATGCACAACTTTTTCAGTGGTTTGATTACTTGTTAATTCATTAACAATTTGAGAACTTCTTTCAAACTTTTTAATGGTTAATTTATTTTGTTCTATTTCCATTTGATATTCTTCTAGTTTGATCAAAGTTTCTTTTAATTTTAATTCAAGATGTTCTTTTTCATAAGTGGTTTGTAGCAATTCTTCTTTTATCTTTTGATCGGTTATTTTATAAATTTTAATTTGATTTTCAAGATCAGCTATACAACCAATATATTCAATTCTTCTATTTCTATTTAGAATCATCTCTTCAAGTGTTTCTTTATTAAGTTTTTCTAAATCTTTATATGCTTTAATTTATTCAGGAGTGCAAGATTTAGAATGTACCTTAGTAGGAGAATCAGTGAAAGCCATGAGAGCTTGATTCTGTGCATGTTCCTCTGCTTGAAAGCTCCAATCATAACCTTGTCCTTGTTGTGAAACAAGAGCATTTGAGTTTGATATTTTGTCTGGCTGAGGACATTCTTTAGCAAAGTGCCCAAGGTTGTTACAGTTGTAACATTTGACTTTAGTCTTGTCAAATCCAGCCTTGTCACCTTTGTTGTAGTTAAGGTTTGTTCTACCAGTCCTCTTCAAGAACCTTTTGCTTCTCAGGCTCAGCATAGCCATCTGCCATTTTAGATCCATTTCTTCAAGATCATCAGGATTCAATTGTTCCAAATCATCACTAATTAGTGCAGTATGCACATGACTAGTGAAGAAGGATTCTCTTGCAGTATCTTCACAATCTGCAGCCTTTCCTGTAGTAGTTTCTTGAACTTGACCTGTACTAGATACAAAAGCAGCATTGTTTGAAGATAACATAGGAGTTTTAGAGCTTACCTCAGATTCAAACACCCTAAGCTCATTGTACAATTCATCCAGCTCTTTTTCTTTCAGAGCATCACCTTGTCTATATATGACTGTGTACATAGACCATTCTTCTCCAAGAGATCTGAGAAATTTTCTGTTGACATCATCATTGTCTGGTTTCACACCAACTTGATTCAATTCACCAATGAGTTTGTTGAACCTATCAAAGATTTGAGATAGGGATTCATTCTTTTGGCCTTTGAAATTTTCAAAGTCCTGTTTTAGTACAGACTTCATGTTTCTTTTGGTGCTTTTGGTGCCAACAAATCTCTTTTCCAGTGCCTGCCACAACATCTTTGCATCATCATATTCAACAAAGAGATGTTGATAATCATTAGGAATGGCCAGTAGAAGAGTGCTTAGAGCTTTGAGTTCAATTCCTCTGTCTTTCTTCTCCTTTTCACACTTGAGTTTGTCTGCTTCAGTTGCAGAACTTGTTGCTTGATTGTGAACGGTTTTGTTTCCTTCAACAACAACTTCCCACATGGAATAATCAGTAATAAGCATGTATTGCTTAATACGATTCTTCCACATTCCAAAGTTATTGGGAGTGAGTATAGGGATTTTATTTGCTTGAGTACTTTCATTGTTATCAGTCATGATTAACAATCTGTGTGTTTTAAAGATTAAAATTTTTTGTTGTTCTTAAAATTCGTAGATCTAGAACCAATAAGCTCTGATACCACTTGTCAGGATCGAATAACCAAAACAAGTTATTGCCAACCCAGATCTACTAATAACAAGAAGTTGCAGCGGATCAACACTTGTATTAATATATTAAGAACAATAGAATACTGTACATTGAATGAACAATGAACAATAATATTAAGAACACAATGATTCACAAAAAGCTTCAATGTATATTATTGATTAACAATACACACGTACGTTTACAATTCGTAAGGAACTACTTATAGCAGTCCTTGAAGCCTAACTATTTACCCTAGTTATTCTAGGACTTGATTTACATCGAATTATAAAAGATATACATTGAATAACATTCTATAACTAACTCTGCGAAGATCTCGGACTTGATTTGCTCCAAATACGCGTATCAGTAGTAACTGCAATCACCAGTAGTAAATATGCATCATCAGTAGTAAATGTGATGATCAGTAGTAACTCTGATAATCAGTAGTAAGTCCAAAACCAACGTCAGTAGTAACTACTAATGATCAGTAGTAATCTTCAATATGTGCATGATCAGTAGTAAGTTAGTTATACTCTTCACCAGTATCAACTCATCAGTATCAAGTGTTTCTGCCCCATCAGTAGTAACCATAGTCTTCACCAGTAGTAACCATGATCATTACTAACTGCAGCATCACTAATAAGTTGAACTGTGATTTGTTCTAAAAATATATAGCGGGTATTTGAGTCATAAAACATACAAACATTTATAATTTTTTCATTAAAGAAATTAATGTAACACTTGAGTGGGTTTAGTGTCTGTAATTCTGTATAGAAAGCTAATAATGATATAGTTGAACACTATCAATCAACTCAAAGGAATATACCAAATGCAGTTTTGCCACTTTTATGTTAACAACAACTTGATAGTTCACAATCTTCCTCAAGGTATTCGAATTTAAATTGATTTGTCGTCTTAACAGTTGATTATTTTTTTGACAATGGTTTTATTCTAAATTTTAGTTGGCGTCGTGTTTTAGGTTCTAAACCTTTTGTTGACCTATTACTCCATAAACCAGTGATTTTTTATGATTAGCTTCCATTAGGGCCGAGTGTGTTTAATTTGTAATTTCATTTGTTTTTTAGGTTTTAGTGACTGATAATCTGATATGCAGAAAATTATGTCATCTAGAGTAAGTTCTCCATCTATATTTGATTTTAAAATACACCAGTTTCGAGTCAATATAAACTTTTTGTTTGTTTATTTGTTATAAAGGATAAGTACATTATCCAGTTAATGTGTGTAAATAGTTTTAAACAAAATGTGAAGCTCCATTTAAAATAGTATGTGATTGACAGAAGGTTTTAACACTTTTTGTATCCTTTGTTCACACATTATAATAATGATGATTGATGTCTTTGATCATCAGCTAAAGATAATTGGTAATGTATTACCAATTAATTCCATTGAGAGAAGTTATTGTTTGTTCTCTTTTGTGTTTGTTATATGCACAATTAATTCAATGTTTTATGCACAATTACCATGAAATATTGATCAATAGTTTGTGCATAGTATTACACTCAGTTTTTCAAATTAAACTCATTTCGTTGTTATTGATTAGTGATGATAAATGTTAGCGACTTGCGATTATTGAATTATTATATATTGAATTAGTTATGGTAAACTGAAGAATGACCAATATTAGTGTTTGGGTAAACTGATGCAATGATCATTTTTAGTGTTCGTGTAAACTGATGATGTAGACTAAAAGCTTTCAAATCAAAAGGAAATACAGTTGAAAGTTTGAAGATTTTGAGGTTGTTCAACATACATAGTTTTCACACTAACCAATCAAATCCACAACTTGTAGATATTCTGATTAAACATTAGCTATATGACCAAATACCAACTAAAATAAATATGACTTACAAACATATACTATAATAATAAGAACCTTTAACATCACTATGAATCTTTCCTTCAGTATTTTAGATATTCAATTCAATGCAGCAACTCATGTAAAATGCATGTAATCCACATTTCATCCAATACTTGATTTAGTTGAATCTGTGGTATGAAGATTAAAATAATAAATTGTTATTTATTGTAAAACAAGAGATATATATATATATATATATATATATATATATATATATATATATATATATATATATATATATATATATATATATATATATATATATATGAATTATTCATACCTCTAAATTTCTCTAAATTTCGCACACCATTCATTAAGGGTAAAATCTCCATCTATGCAATTCACACGCTTGAGTTTTGGTGTTTCATGGGTTCTGAAACCCCATTTTTCCAATTTATCACACTTTCGGATCGCCATATTCGCCAAAGAAGGATATTGAATGATAGCTTCGTTAGGGTAGAAGCTCGTGAGATTGCTCAAACCAAATAGGTAAATCGAAGTAAGGGATGGGAACACAATGTTTGTAACATTATTGATTTCACCCGCGGTTTCTTCATCCCCATCCCAAATCACTTCCTCCAAACATGTGCAGAACATAACTTTTAAGACTTGCAAATTGACAAGCCTTCGTGCAACACTAAGTGAGAGTAGCTTCACTAACACGGGACAATTGTAAAGATTAAGTTTCACCAGGTTGTTAAAGCTTATAAACTGATCTGGACCATTCCATATACGCTTCAACCCATCCAAATATGTCAATTTGAGGTGCTCAATTTCTGAAAACAACTTTTTCTTTATCGTTCCTCCGTCACTACGAAAGTCTTGCATTTGATTTTCATCAGTTGAATCCACTAAACAAGACATATTGTTGCACTTAGTCACTGATATAATCTTCAAATCGTTCAAACCTTCACAAAGCATGAAAGGGAAGATATTACCCAGATTTGCTACCGAGTCAAGATATACAGCATGACTAACCTTCATCAATTCACTAATTTGCATCAATACTGAGATGTATAGACAAGACGTTTCGAGAATTAGGTAATGTTTGGAGTATTGATCGTAAGCAAATATGTAATCATGTTCAACGCCTCCAATGTGAATCACAAAACCTTTCAATCTCCCAAAATTGCAACCTTCAGGAATCAGATTAACATTTTGAACAAATAAATCCAGAAATGTGAGATTTGATAATTTCTTTATCTCCACAAGACTGTTATATTCCCCCTCTTCCTGTGAGTAGTATCCAATATAAAACTTTTCCAACCAACGAAATTTTGATTTTACGCCAGGGGCTATATGGGACAATCCAAAGCATTTTCTAACAACAAAACGCCTTAAATTGACCAGTTCCCCTAAACTCTTGGGGAATTTCAGTAATTCCGGTATAACTGAGATTCAAAATTTCAAGGGTTTTGAGCTCCCCAAGCATAGAAACTTCAGTGAGAGGTTTATTATCAGAAAGATTGAGTACACACAATCTTGTGAGTTGGTTTAATAATGGGGAAAGGAAATGATGTTATTCTCCCCCATGTAATATTTTAACTTCCTTCAAGCTAAGAATGAACTCATCAGGAATCATTGATAGATTCTTATTATTTTGCAAAAGAAATATATCAATGAGCGGAAGATTAAGATCATAGTCAGGAAGCTCACGGATATCATTATTCATGAGTGATATACCCGTGTACCTTTCCAACGTCTCAATTTTTGGTTCCCACGCTGTCAACTGTTTCCCCGCCTTCACAAATATTTGTCGTTCTTTTTAGCAATCAGCAATGCTACATCACGAACAACATCATGCATTTGTACACTATGTTCACTAATCCTCTGCAATAGAAAGCAAGAACACAGGGCATCCAGTGCACGTCTAACTATATATCTTGCATCTTCTATGCTCTCAAGGCGATCAAACATCTTCAAGCCCACCCCATAAAGTTCTAAACTCTCCACTTGGATGAAGGAGTCTTCTGGGAACATGCTGCATAGTAGAAAAAACGATTGTGCTTCTACATTCTCACATAAATCGTAGCTCAGCTTTAAACGGGTATATGCCACCTCCATATCTGGAGAAATATCAGATGGTGCGTTTTTCTTAAGCTGAGCAAGAGCAGCTTCCCATGACAACAAACTTTTGTTTTTTTTATAGAATTTGCTAACGCTGGAATGATCAGTGGTAACCCACCACATTCTCTAGCAACCTCCAAAGCAATTTGTTTCAATTCGGCATCGGCCTCCAAGTTTTCACCAATCACATTTTTGAAAAGAATCCATGATTCATTTGTTAAGAGTGGTTCTACATAAATTTCACAATGAACTTTCATGGATGCACAAACATGTTTGTTTCTAGTTGTCAATAAAATCTTGCAATTCATGTGGTTCCTCCCACATGGAATCCCTACATCTTCTAAGTTTATCCCCCTCCATACATCATCCAGGATGATTAAAATCTTCTCACCTTTCATTATTTTCTTTGTGGTTACTTCAACCTGCTCCTCAATCTTTTTAACATCCACAGTTTGTGAGACACATACAAATACAATATCAGCAAATATATTATTCATTGTTGAAGCAACTTCTTTGGCTAGTGTAGTCTTACCTCTGACTTGCACTAAAAAACATTTGCCCACCTTCAAAAATGTTTTGCCCACCTTTGAAAAAAATTTGCCCACCTCTAAATAAATTTCTGATACCGCCTTTGTTTATATGTCACATTTTGAAATGGTAAAACGTGTGATATCACATAGATTTATCACATGGTTTTCTTGAGGATATGAATTTGAAAGGTCCAATTGTGTGATATCAAACAAAGTTGTCACAAGGTTTATTTAACAAAATTTGAAAAGGTTCAAATGTGATATCACACGTTTTCATTACTTGTGATTTCTTTATCACTTCTATCTTGTGATATCACACCAATTTGTCACAAGGGTTATTTTTCAAAATTTTGAATTGTGCGATTGTGTGATATCACACACATTGGTCACACGAATTTTAGGAATCATCAAGACACAAAGTTGTCACAACGGTTATTTATTAAAATTTGAATGATTCAATCATGTTATGACAAGGCATTATTCTTGTAATATCTTAGTTATCTTGTGATATCATGGTTGTTATTTGAACTTATTCAATCAAAGTTGGATACAATATATCAATTTAGTAAATAGGTAGTGACAATTTTGGTGAGGGAGTATTCAATTTATTAATTTAATTTTCAAATTTTATGCAGGTGTTATACTTTGGGCTACTCTTTAAACCCAATTGAGCCATTCCCAATTTAGCCCAAAAAGCAATGAAACCAGATGTTTGGCTGAAGAAAGCCAAACATCTGGTTTCATTGCTTTTGAAGTTAAATTGAAAACAAAGCAACAAGATGAAATTAAATGTAAGGAACAAGATTTCCATCCTTACATACAGAAAGAATACTCAAATTGTGTTTTGCTGATGATTTTGACATATTTACCAGTTTGTTGGTGACTGATGGGTATTCATGCCCATCATCTTGAATTTCAAGTAAGCACTCTCGATAAATAAAGATTCTTTTTACCTATTAAGCTACATAACGTTGAATATTTTGGAAGAAAATAACAGTAAGATTAGGTGAAGCCTCCTGAAGCTAAAGGATGTGTTATTTATGCAAATTTGTTTGGTTTCTGCAATATGAATTTCATGTAACACATAATATTGTGAGTGTTTGTAATGTAGGAGTTTGTTTGGTTTCTTCAATAAGATTTTCATGTAACACATAATATTGTTAGTGCGTGTAATGTAGGAATCATGGAAGCATGAATAGTTATAATTTTTTTTACCATTTACCACGTGACTACACCATCACCAGCATCTATTGCTAATCCAGTAACTAAATGCGTTTTCTCATCATAATTCATAATAAGAATAGGCTAATAAAATCTATAAACATTAAAGAATTTGTTTCATTAAACGCGAGTCTCAAGATAAATCCACTTTGTATCTTTTAGAGTAAGCATAATTCAAGTCTTGCTACATATAATGTTAATTATTTGATTGCCAATTTCTTATTTACCATATTATGTTCATTAACTTCTAAACATATATCATACTATTGACCACCACCCACCACAATCATCACTACTCACCACCACCACCATCATTACTGACGCTAAGCACCCCCACTAAGCACTATCACCCACAACCATCACTAATGGCACGACTACCACCGTTATCATCACATCAAAATATAATTACATGGTATATGCCGCCGCATTGTACGGATACCTGCTAGAATTATATTATATATACAGACATACTAGTCGTGGTCATGCATACATATGCATACATTGAGAATTGACAATAAACCTTAATCACTATAGGATTGGGACCGGATAGAGATATGTAAACAGAGGAATGTTTACAAAACATGTAATCATTCCATCTTTACATGTTATTCATCCCCAAAATCATTTAATTATACAAATCCAATTAGTTTGTTAAGTTATTAATAAATCTCACTCCAAATACATAGGTGGTGCGTAGTGGTTTGTTAAACAACTCCACAGTTAGTTTCTTTTTTTTGAACATCACCTAATCTACTTAATTTGTCCATGACGGGACTTGAACCAATGACTTAGGTCAACTCCACAATTAGCTTTTTTTTTGTTGAACGGGGTACTCCTTTGCCCTAACCGGGACTTGAACTCATAACCTTTAGATCATGAGCAACACCATATACATCCAGTACCACAATTAATTGATGAAGTGTTTTGTTTCCTTAATATTCATTGTTGGTCCCTCATAATTATAATGAGGTTAATGCTTCTGCAGTTAAGTAAGCTCAAAGGGCAAATCTTTATATAATAGACGGATCAAAAATTAAATTGAGAGTTCACTTTCTTTTGATGTCTACTCTTGCTATAGCAAGTCGAATAATACAATTTTTTGAGAATTATAACTCTCTTCCAAGAGGAAATACGCTCCCGAGTTACAACTTCAAGACCGATGTCAATTCGGCAATTCCAAGACTTCAGAAGATTAGGAGGTAATTATACCACAACTATGATTAAGAACAATATTATAACATTATTAATCTAAATCTTTAGGTAAAACATTTTAGGAGGTTGTTTTAGTTAAAAACATGTTTCTGGCCACTTGCAGCTCGTTTGACCCGCTCAACGAATTCAACCCATCCCCTTGTAGCTAAAACTTTTCACTTTTGACCCATTTACCAATTTGACATAAAACACAATTTAAATTGACTCATTCATAGAGAATAAGGTACTACAATTTTAGATAAACTTTAAAAGTATATTAAAAAGGTTTATCCACCATTAATGTCTTCCAGTGATGCGTCCAAGACAACGATGAAATCATCACCTATGGCAACTTTTTTTTTTTTTTTTTTTTTGAACGGCAAAAAGAGGCAACGGATCGAGCTTCGGCATAGCCATCACCCTCCCGAAGACCTCCCAGGAGATTAAATTAAGAAAGCTAGTAAGAAGCTAGCAATTACAAAACTAAAACGAGACGACAAAATTAAAAGATACATCGACATTACTAGCTAACACGACTCGCACCAATTATGATACGGGACTCACTAAAAGCAAGACGAGGGAGAAGAGCACCATTCGGCCCACCGGTTGCTTAAATTGCATGAATTGACTCTGTTTTTTATCCAATAATATGAGGAACTCTGGAATTCTGTTCGTCTTCTCCTAGAACCGATTTTAAAGTAGACGCCTTCCATCTCGATAATTTATCTGTGAATTCTGTTCGTCTTCTTGATCTCCACCACCACCACCAAAAATACCTGGAAATTATTTTAGTAAAAAAAATAAAAATAAAAAAGAGGGAAAACAAATAGTAATATATTGGAGCATTAACTACAATTACAAAATATAGCTCACTTTATGCAACAGTCATTTAACTTTTCTCGTACCTTGGAATACATATAAATTATATAACACTAGCAGGGTATGCGCGCAAGGCGGCTGGTACCCTGTGTCCATCTCTCTCCCAGACACACCTTTGGTTATGTAATTTTAGCTATTTTACATAAAGTACCCACAAAGCTATTTAGGTAAGAAGTGTTGCTTTTTTGGTCAAATTTTGTCCTTCTCGACCAAAGAGAAAAAGGATCATTAATGATTATAGGTAATAGTTTCCATTTGTTGTCCTGATAATGTCATAATGTAAAATTGTATATGGGTCGAAACTCCCTCAAAGTTGTATGTTTATTAATAAAACTAAATAAATCATTTAAAACAATGATTTAGATTGCGGATATGCTATAAACTCAGATAAATTGAAAAGAGCTAAAAAATGTGAAGTCTCTAAAACGAAAGGGGATCTAAAATCACTCAAAGTGTTTTTTTTAATTAATTATATCTCAACAATAATTGAATACAATTTATTTTTACTTTATAGTAAGAAAATATAGATGTGAAGTTTGAACATACATATGCTTCTAAAAGAGCTCTCCTAATGCCTCTCACGGGACAAGTTCCACAACATTCTCCTTTGTTAGCTCTTTGAATCTTGCAATGAACATTTTTCTAGAGGTGAAAAAACAAACTCACAATTATATGAACTTAAATCTGAAAAAAGCATGTTTAACTTCTAAATTCACATATGAGTTCTAGTTATTGGTTTAATGAGTGCATAATTGTTGCAGATAGAGTTTAGATAGTGTTTTAAACTTGAGTTCGTCTTGAGTACCAAATGCTGAGTTCAAGTTATAGAGATCAGAAGGCACACCCTTAAGTAGAAATTAGCATTTACAATGAAACAAAGGTAAAAGTAGTCGTTTTAAAATCTGCATAAAGCACCAAACCCAAATATTGGGTTTTAATAAAGTGAACACAATCAATTCTAGAAAACAAACCTCGGGAAGAAGATTGTGAGCTCCGAGAGAAGCTCTTAGAATGAGAGTCAAGATTTTGCAACCAATAATAAGAACTACAACATTATCAGTTTAGATCAAACTGCACACCCAAATTTCTTCAGAAATCATCTGCATCAGTTGAAAATAAGGAAAAGGTATTGAAATTTTAAGTGAATCCAACTAACTTGGGTAAGGTTAAGTTAAACATTTTGCCGTTAAAAAAGGTTGAACTAAACAAGCTTACCTCAAATTCATGGCTATGGAATTGTACATTTTCCCCACATCAATGTTCTGTATTTATAGGGTGAAAGATATCCATGGTTTAAGCAACCGAGGAGCTAAAGGCAGAATTGAGAAGATGAATGGTCGAACAACCGATGAAGATGGCAAAATCGAGGAGGCAGTTGAACGCCAACTGGTTTATTCACGTATCGATTTGTTTTGTTGGGCTGGGCTGAAGCCCACATCCCTAGCGGATGACCTTTAAATGATATGGTGGGCCAAACAGGAAGATGAAGAGTTTTTTTTAGAAACTAGTAGGTTTTACTCCGTACCACGAGGAGTTTTCAAATAATACTCAAACGGGTTTGTCTAAACAAACCATTAGTAAGTTTCATTAATGACAACTTTTATAATTCCAATACAATAATTATTGCTTCTGTTTTTCTTTTTCTTTTTCAATTTTAGTAGATGTAAATTTTTTTTCTTCTTAATACCATATGCAGTTATTTTCGTTTTTTAAATTTTAGTTTTTTTTCTGTATTTAATTATTTATTTTCTTATTTTTAAATTAGTCCTTACTAATTTCATTCAACTAAAATTTATATGCAATATGTAATTATACAGTAATTTAGATTGAGCATAAGGGATGAGTTTATATATGGGAAAAATGAGTGTATGACTGTCACATATCTAAGTTTAGGTGTGGAACCATCTAAAACTACATAATTTAGGTTAAAAAACTTAAAACTCACTACATAGACTAATTAGTATATCAAATCCTGTCTAAAACTTATCAATTATCTTAAATATTAATTATGTTTTTTGTTGATTCGGTGATTCAATTTTCATATTCTTGAAATGGTGTTTATATTGAACAAATGTCATATTCTTGAAATGGTGTTGAGTTCGTGTTTTTATATTATGTAAGTGTTTTAATATGGTGAGAAAGTGACAAGCTATTGTAAAAATGACCGTTTTGACCTTTTTCCCAACCAAAACTATGTAGTTATAGGTGGTTCAACACCTAAGTTTAGGTACGTGACAGTCACACACTCACTATTTAGCCCTCAAAAGCACAAAATTATTTAGCCCTCAAAAGCCCTCAAAAGAAGTATATATATATAAGGAAAATGGATTATTTAGCCCTCAAAAGCACAAAATTATTGAAAATGCAAATTACAAATGCTATAAAATTCCTATTTTAATGTATCAATATGATGTTTTTCGGTTTCAAAACCTCCTTATATTCACATAATTGAAAATTAAATTTTCCGTATGAAAATATATAATAATATAAAAGATTTTGACGTTTTAAATTTTAAAATTTTCACCTTTTGTATAACTCACTTCGTTACATAAATATTTCATGTGATTTTCTCAAAATTACAGCTTTAGTTATTATATTTTATTTTAATTATTATACTTCTTTTATCATATTTATTTCTTATTAATTTTAGCATACATTATGAATTCTCATTCACAAAGAATTTATTTTTATATAAACTTCTATTTAAATTATGACCAATGTTTTAAAACCGGGGTTTTGAACCGGACCGGCCAATGTCTTAAAAACGGTCGAACCGGTTGAACCAGACGGTTGGACCGGATTACAATATTATTCGTTATTTTATAAACTTTAGCTAAATATGTAATATTTTATACAACCTGAAAACTAGATAAATGTTTATAAACTTAGGATAACTCTATCTGGCATCAAAATATGAAAAGAATAAAAAAAAAATATCCCCTAATATCTTTAAGTAACTGTAAATTAGTAGGAGTTCATTACTTCGTTGTTGTGGGAGAAGAAAAAAACCTCAATTTGAAGAGAGAACTTTTCCATCCCACATCGCTGTGGAGGAAAAAACTTAACAGTTACCATCTCTATATATTTGACACATGGAGGAAACTTTTGAGAGGAGCTCAATGGAATCTTTTCCTTTCGTTTTGATTCGTTTGAGACTAGTTAAATGTTAAATCCGGTCAATTTTAGGTTTTTTGCTCCGGTCCAATTCCTCGTTCTTAACAAAGTAAAAGATTACAGAAATACATACACATGGATATATTATGAAACTTCATAGAAGCCACCTGTGATTATAGGCTAGAATATATATTAAACCAAAACATTATAAATTCATTTCTAATTCAATATTCCACCTTAATGCTGCTAACTCAATGGTGAGTCATAATGCCACGTACGTTTTTCCTTGACACCTACATACCTCCAGTGTTGTTCCAGTTTTTAACCTTTTCAGCATCATCCATAACTCTTTAACTTTTCCCCGTTTCCTCCGCCACCAGCCTTCCAAAACCGCCGAATCAATTGCAAATTCTTTAAACGCTTTCAAAAATCAAACCTTATGTATGACTCTAATATATAAATCTTGCTCATTTTTCTTTCACATTTTCTTCCTCCCTCAATGGCGAAACTCTAATTAAACCCTAATCAACAATTCCAAAATTCTTGGTTAAGTGAAGCTAGAACATCTGAATCAGAGTCATTCGGTAGTGAGTTGCCGGGAGATCCTCAAACATATCATTTCAGGTGACTTTTTAGATCCCAAATTTTCTGTTTATCAATTCATTTGTAGTGTAAATCCCTAATTTTTGATTTTACATACTGCCTCACTAATTTTCAAAATAGTTCATCCAATTTTGTGTTTTAAATCATTACAATTTTGTGTTTTATCTCCATAGTTTCTTATAGGCTTAAGTTGGATAACTAAAGTTGAATTGTAAAAACCGAATTGTATAGTTTATTATAGATGACAATTCATTTTATTAAAGTTGTTAACTAAAGTTGGAATTAATCTGCAGTTTATTCACAACCTTTGTGGCATGATTTTGTAAATAATGTGATTTCATCTTTTGGTGAAACAAATGGGGTTATTGAAGTTGAAGCTCAATTACAAACCACTTTCAAATGCTTCATGATGATAATGAAGCCTCTACACTTAAAGCACCAAAAGATGGTATCACTAAGTATTTTAGGTTAGCAACTAAAGTTGATAAATAGCAAGTGTTTAAGGGTTTAGGTCAAAGTGAGACCTTTTTTTTTAGAAAAATGCTTTCTGATTAGGTGTATAATTTGTATCGCATGTTGTTGAAAGATGCAACAAAAAATGATATTGAACTTAGAAATGTTTTTGGTGATACTATTGGGAAATCAAAGCAGATGACAGAAGGTTTTAACTCTTTTTGTATCCTTTGTTCAGACATTATAATAATGATGATTGATTTCTCTGATCATCAACTAAAGATAATTGGTAATGTATCACCAATTAATTCCATTGAGAGAAGTTATTGTTTGTTCTCTTCTTTGTTTATTATATGCACAATTAATTCAATATTTTATGCACAATTACCATGAAATAAGTTTGTGCATAGTATTACATTCAATTTTTCAAATTAAAATCATTTTGTTGTTATTGATTAGTGATGATAAATGTTAGCGACTTGCGATTATTGAATTATTATATATTGAATTAGTTACGGTAAACTGAAGAATGACCAATATTATTGTTTGGGTAAACTGATGCAATGATCATTTTTAGTGTTCGGGTAAATTTAAGATGTAGACTAAAAGCTTTGATATCAAAAGGAAATACAGTTGAAAGTTTGAAGATTTTGAGGTTGTTCAACATACATAGTTTTCACACTAACCAATCAAATCCACAACTTGTAGAGATTCTGATTAAACATTAGCTATATGACCAAATACCAACTAAAATAAATATCACTTACAAACATATAATATAATAATAAGAACCTTTAACATCATTATGAATCTTTCCTTTAGTATTTTAGATATTCAATTCCATGTAGCAACTCATGTAAAATGCATGTAATCCACATTTCATCCAATACTTGATTTAGTTGAATCCGTGGAATGAAAATTAAAATAATAAATTGTTATTTATTGTAAAACAAGAGACATATATATATATGAATTATTCATACCTCTAAATTTCTCTAAATTTCGCACACCATTCATTAAGGGTAAAATCTCCATCTATGCAATTCACACGCTTCAGTTTTGGTGTTTCATGGGTTCCGAAACCCCATTTTTCCAATTTATCACACTTTCGGATCGCCATATTCGCCAAAGAAGGATATTGAATGATAGCTTCGTTAGGGTAGAAGCTCGTGAGATTGGTCAAACCAAATAGGTAAATCGAAGTAAAGGATGGGAACACAATGTTTGTAACAGTACTAATTTCACCTGTGGTTTCTTCATACCCATCCTATATCATTTCCTCCAAACATGTGCAGAACATAACTTCTAAGACTTGCAAATTGACAAGCCTTCGTGCAACACTAACCGAGAGTAGCTTCACTAACACAGGACAATTGTAAAGACTAAGTTTCACCAGGTTGTTAAAGCATATAAACCGATCTGGACCATTCCATATACGCTTCAACCCATCCAAATATGTCAATTTGAGGTGCTCAATTTCTGAAAACAACTTTTTCTTTATCGTTCCTCCGTCACTACGAAAGTCTTGCATTTTATTTTCATCAGTTGAATCCACTAAACAAGACATATTGTTGCACTTAGTCACTGATATAATCTTCAACTCGTTCAAACCTTCACAAAGCATAGAAGGGAAGATATTGCCCAGATTTGCTACCGAGTCAAGATATACATCATGACTAACCTTCATCAATTCACTAATTTGTATCAATACTGGGATGTATAGACAAGACGTTTCGAGAATTAGGTAATGTTTTGAGTATTGATCGTAAGCAAAGATGTAATCATGTTCAACGCCTCCAATGTGAATCACAAAACCTTTCAATCTCCCAAAATTGCAACCTTCAGGAATCAGATTAACATTTTGAACAAATAAATCCAGAAATGTGAGATTTGATAATTTCTTTATCTCCACAAGACTGTTATATTCCACCTCTTCCTGTGAGTAGTATCCAATATAAAACTTTTCCAACCAATGAAATTTTGATATTATGCCAAGGGCTATATGGGACAATCCAAAGCATTTTCTAACAACAAAACGCCTTAAATTGACCAGTTGCCCTAAACTCTTGTGGAATTTCAGTAATTCCGGTATGACTGAGATTCAAAATTTCAAAGGTTTTGAGCTCCCCAGGCATAGAAACTTCAGTGAGAGATTTATTATCAGGAGGATTGAGTACACACAATCTTGTGACTTGGTTTAATAATGGGGGAAGGGAAATGATGTTATTCTCCCCCATGTAATATTTTAACTTCCTTCAAGCAAAGAATGAACTCGTTGGGAATCGTTGATAGATTCTTATTATTTTTCAAAAGAAATATATCAATGAGCGGAAGATTAAGATCATAGTCAGGAAGCTCATGGATATCATTATTCATGAGTGATATACCCATGTACCTTTCCAACGTCTCAATTCTTGGTTCCCACGCTGTCAACTGTTTCCCCACCTTCACAAAATATTGTCGTTCTTTTTAGCAATCAGCAATGCTACATCACGAACAACATCATGCATTTGTACACTATGTTCACTAATCCTCTGCAATAGAAAGCAAGAACACGGGGCATCCAGTGCACGTCTAACTATATATCTTGTATCTTCTATGCTCTCAAGGCGATCAAACATCTTCAAGCCCACCCCATAAACTTCTAAACTCTCCACTTGGATGAAGGAGTCTTCCGGGAACATGCTGCATAGTAGAAAAAACGATTGTGCTTCTACATTCTCACATAAATCGTAGCTCAGCTTTAAACGGGTATATGCCACCTCCATATCTGGAGAAATATCAGATTGTGCGTTTTTCTTAAGCTGAGCAAGAGCAGCTTCCCATGACAACAAACTTTTGTTTTTTTAAAGAATTTGCTAACGCTTGAATGATCAGTGGTAACGCTCCACATTCTCTAGCAACCTCCAAAGCAATTTGTTTCAATTCGGCATCGGCCTCCAAGTTTTCACCAATCACATTTTTGAAAAGAATCCATGATTCATTTGTTAAGAGAGGTTCTACATAAATTTCACAATGAACTTTCATGGATGCACAAACATGTTTGTTTCTAGTTGTCAATAAAATCTTGCAATTCATGTGGTTCCTCCCACATGGAATCCCTACATCTTCTAAGTTTATCCCCCTCCATAGATCATCCAGGATGATTAAAATCTTCTCACCTTTCATTATTCTCTTTGTGGCTACTTCAACCTGCTCCTCAATCTTTTTAACATCCACAATTTGTGAGACACATACAAATACAATATCAACAAATATATTATTCACTTTTGAAGCAACTTCTTTGACTAGTGTAGTCTTTCCTACACCACCTGGGCCATAGACCCCAGTGATTTGTATGCTCTCATCTTTGATAGATTTAATGATCTTTTCGAGAGTCGACTTTTGTGTTTCAAGATCGTCAAATATCTCCCTTTGGTAGATGTCTGTAAAACCAACCTTAATATGAGAAACTGCGACATTAATCTCATACTGCTTACCATCTTCCTTGTGTTGTACAAGGGAAGGAGCCGTGTGTAATGCCTCCCTCCCATAATGATGAAGTGTGCGGAGATTGAAACATAATGGTAAGTTTAAGCAAGTTTTTTTGGCGATAGCTTCTTTATTAAGAAAGTCTCATGCCGTGGATATTAGAGTATCAGCCTGGTCTATCCAATCTTGCACGCCATCTAGGAGATCATCTCCTTTCTCTTGAGCCAATATTATGTATTGTTAATCAAAAGATATATTATATATGAGCGATTACTAATGTAAGTTATATCTTACCTTTGACTTGCACCAAAAAACATTTTCCCACCTTCGAAATTTTTTTGCCCGCCTTTGAAAAAAATTTGCCCACCTCTAGATAAATTTCTGGTACCGCCCCTGTTTGTATGTCAAAATTTGAAATGGTAAAACGTGTGATATCGCATAGATTTATCACATGGTGTTCTTGTGGATATGAATTTGAAAGGTCCAATTGTGTGATATCACACAAAGTTGTCTATCACACAAAGTTGTCACAAGGTTTATTTAACAAAATTTGAAAAGGTTCAAATTGTGATATCACACGTTTTTATTACTTGTGATTTCTTTATCACTTATATCTTGTGATATCACACCAATTCGGTACAAAGATTATTTTTCAAAATTTTGAATTGTGCAATTGTGTGATATCACACACATTTGTCACACGAATTTTAGGAATCATCAAACACAAAGTTGTCACAACGGTTATTTATTAAAATTTGAACGATTCAATCATGTTATCACAAGGCATTATTCTTGTAATATCTTAGTTATCTTGTGATATCATGGTTGTTTAGCAAAACACCATCAATTTGAATAATAATAATAATAATAATAATAATAATAATAATAATAATAATATCAATAATAATATCAATAACAATAACAATAAAATAATATTGTAATTCCTGACATATTCAAAAAGGTTTTTATTTATGGAAGATAACAGAGCGTTCGATGCTCTAGGTATATCAATAGTGATGCAACTAATCCCGTCAGTTAGTACAACGTGAGTAAACATACCAACTAATATACTCATGTCATCAATATATCTTTTTTTCAGTTTTTTGGTCCAATCATTATAAAATATACACACAAAAAGTACCAAATATCATATTAAATTGGTTTAGGCCCCACCAATTTCCCTTCTTCTTCTCTTCCCCTAGCCGATGTCTCACCGACGGATTGCAAGTATGGTCGTGCCAATAGGTGACGACGTCGGTTGGCCAACCGACTCTCTCGTTAGCACCGGTCTTAGAACATTCCCAAAGATTCTTTCGGTTAAAAATCAAAGGTCTTCCGTAAAGTGACATAGATGGCACCACATCTTTCGTTCATCCATCAGATGCATTCTTCAGTTCGAGTTTCAGTTTGTCGACGGATGGGGAGAAGGGAATATAAAGCTTTTAATGACCGGTATTACCGATGATCGGGCGGATGAATGAGCTTAATTGGAAAAAAATGATTCCCGTTAAAGTTACCATTCTTATTTGGGGCGGTGGTATGGTGCATACGTATTTATGGTTTCTCTGGCAATTAAGAAATGAGAAGGGTTTTCTTAATTTGAATCACAACAAAGATAAGGTGATAGCTAGTAAAATTCATGTTTTCTCCCTTTTTCGATTAAGAATAGATCGACGTGTAATTTAGCTTATAGATAGATTGGTGCGATTTTTGTATCTTCCTAGCTTCTCAATAATGTTCTGCGTTTTATTTCATTTTGGCTTTCATAAGGGTCGGTCGATAGGCTTTACCGAAGCCTCTTTAGTTGGTACATTTCGTTTCTGTTAAAAAAAATCCTTCTTTAAAAGAAAAAAATACCGACTCCGGCTTAACCTATTCGACTTCATGGAAAGTGTGAAATTATGTACATTATTTACTACTGTTTTTTATTCCAAAACCACGTCATCTTATTATAATATGGTTTGCTCACACGTGTTTACTTGATAACGAATTTATTTCTCCCGAAGACAATAAAGAATTGTTAACTATCTTTAAATCTTCTCTCAACATTTAACTAATAATGAAGCATGCCGTTAAAGAAAAAGGTTGACACCAACTAATGCCGGAATTTATATATATTAAAAACAAAATAATAAGTATGAATTGGGATGAAAGTCTATGAGGGTGGGAGTGGGTGATATGATATGTTAGTTATTGATGGGAATCCCTTTTTTCATGCTACTTTTGGCCTTATTTTATGAAGAAAACAATATGGTTTGTTTGTGGGCAAAATTTATATTAAAACATATAATATGCATTTAAAGGAAGTAATATCTACTTTAATTTTTAGCTTTTTAAGCGTGATTGTTTTGGTTGGAAAATATACAACAAAATGGCTATCTCTCATGGCCTCCTGTCCCACAACCTTGGCCTTTAGACTCTCTAGTGGATGAGGTGTTTTTCCGTTTTAATGAGATAAGCGAAAATCACATCTAAAAATTTATAATTTACATAACTAGATAAAGCAAATGAGCATATTAAAACACACATGAATGATAAAATGTCATTTTACTTTAGTTGACCGCTTTCATGGACTAATTAGAGTAAGAGAAAAATACATGGATAATCCTAGTTGGGATCAAAAGAAGATCCACCAGGTACTTGGGTAGTATAGGTGAGCCATCAAACAAACGAGTAAACGTGATACAAGTTCCTGATCAAAGAACCATTTATATAATTTTGAAATAGAAATGATTAAAACTGCAATTTTAGCCACACAAGGATTTATAAATGTAATTTACTCATAATTATTTTTCAAAAATGGTTTTATTATACCAGTCCCAATGGAGACGTCGGACTCTCCGGCCTTATCTCCCGACAAGAATGGGATCGATGACATGACTCGTCTTTAGCCTGCCATCCGTTGGATTTTGCGGTTAGAAGACGAGTGGAAAAGGGTGTTTGTTGTGACCCAACGAGGAAATTATTAGCCCGCGCGTTGCAGCGGAATTTAAAAGAATACATAATCTTCGGAGAAATAAAACCTATTTGATATTAATTGAATACAAAAGTTTATGGGCAAAATTTAACTAAAATAAAAGTTTAGGGGGGAAATTTAACTAACTCATTTGTTAGTTAGATGTGTAGTAAAATTTAATTAACAAAAGTTTAGGGGGCAAAATGAAAATATTTTATGAATAGTACATTATGAATGGTAATTGTATATTATGTTAATGTATTTTAATATGGTATTTGATATTTTATATGTGTATATTTTATAATATTAGGACCTAAAAACTGAAGAAAATATATATTTATGATATGAACATGTCAATTAAAATGTAAACTGACATGACACTGATTTATCAAAAACTTACAGCATCAATTAGGTTTTTTTTTTTGAACGGTCAGTTAGTAAGTTAGTGGTTCAAGTCTAGACAGACATCCACAAGGAGCAGTATGCCTTCCATCGAACCCTCCACTTATGAGGAATAAACTCCACGTTAAATCTAAGACCAATAAAATCATGAGCAACAACTTATCTTTTTACTAATGTTCAATACACTAAGTTAGAAACCTTGAGTAGATCAGTTGGGTTAATATTGTTGGGACTGATAATACAATGTTTTAGAAGAAACATGGGTCCACTTCCAACCCAAATCCCGGGTCCATGTCATTAACATGATACATAATTACACGCCCACCGAAGCGTGCGATTCGCACGTACGAAAAACAGTCACACAGAGACTCGTTCTTCTGGTTGCACGCGTGGGGTCAAGGACATTAATGTCTATATAGTCTATCTCTCTTCACCTTCACTCTCTCACACTTGCCTTTGACTATTTCTCTCCCTCACACACAAAAACATTTCTCTTTCACAATCACTCTTCATTTCCTCTTATTTTCAGAAGATTTTGTAACTGACGATTGTTTCCAGGTGAATTTATTTAAGGTTTATAATTTAGCTTCATCGATGTCGTTTATGCGTCTAATTCCCTCGTTGGTTTTTGTTAATTGGGTTTTGAGAATTTATCAATTTGGAAAAGTTCACTGCAATTTTCACCCTTTTTGTTTATATTTTACATTGAATATAATCAAATTATTTGGATGATGGGTTTTTAAGATAAATCATTTTGGGATCTGGGTTTTGAGGATTAATTTATTTCATCAAGTCTTGCAAGCTTTAATTACTATCTCTGTTTTCAGATTACATTTTTTATTGTTTTTTTTAATACTCTGTTAGTGTTTATATATCTTAACCGTATGTTAAACGAAAAGTGATTTCAAAACCTTCAGTTACCAAGAAATAACTGAATATAAACACTAAATTTAAGCATTTTTTGTATTTTAGTACTTCATAAGTGACACACTCTCTATTCTAAAAGTGTATCAAAATAAGTGACACACTTTGAAAAATTTTCTTATTTGGTAAAAATAGTGGGACCCATACCCACTAACTATCCACTTTAATAAAATGAAATTACCCTTATACCCCTACTTTTACTTTTAAAACTCATTAATATCATTTTATTCAAGAAAAGTGGGACTCATTCTCCACTAATTATGTACTTTAATATATTTTAATTTCTACTTTAATTTTTTACATCAAAAAACGTGTAAATTAATTTGTGTCACTTATTTTGATAAGTTAATTTGTGTCACTTATTTTGATACGGAGGAAGTATATATTTATTCTTACAAATCTGATATATGTATTCTTTGTTATATTTTCCTTACAGTTGTGGTTAAAAAAGCATGCGGTGGTGTGTCTTATCTGTAGACGTTTATCGTAAAGTGATCTCCCTCAACCTCTACTGTCGAGTGATTTTGTAAAATTTACACTCCTGTTAAATTACAATAATACCCTTTTCATATCTCTGTTTTTTGACATCATTCAATATATATTTTCAACACATTTTTCTCCATGGGATCTAATCTTTTTGTTGTTATCCCCTGTTACTGTCGTTGGATTAGTTGAATTCATTCTGCAATCGATCAAGATAGAATCTTTTTAATCACAGTCTGTGAATCTTTGTTGGGTTAAGAACCTTTTAATTAGGGGGGTTTAATTTGGGTTTGGAAATAGTAGTTATGGTGTGTCAATCAGCTGGACAAACAAGATTTCGGGCATTAAAACATGAAAATGGAATTGATGGGAGTGCCACCATAATTATTAAAGTTATTGCATGCTTTCAACCTCTTCAAGATTGTCAGGTTTGTTAAAAAAAAAAAAAAGAATTATGTTTTGTATTTATAATTGTAGCTGGATTTAATATTGGTTTGTTGGGATATTGTTATGCAGGCTGAGTATTTTCGACATTTGCTTAAGCCCGTAACGTAGTCTGTTTTTTCTTGTTCGTGATCAAGCTGGAATATTTAGTTTTCGTTCTTTTTAAAGTTTTTCAGAAATCTTAATACACGCCTACACATCGTTAATCTCTTGGTAAGTATCTTGATCTAAAAAGTTTGAATCTTTTGTTTATATCTCTAATGGGTAAATTTAAAAATAGCTTAAAAAGAAGCATGTCCTATGGGTCAAACAAATATCTAAAACTATCATATTAATGCATAAATCTTTCTTAACTAATTTTCAAAAAAAATTGGGGAGATGATATGTGCACAAGGAACAAAAATTAGATATTTGGGAGTAATTGTGATCATTTAGAATAGTTGAAGGGGTAAATATGTAACTTTCTAAAGCCAATGTTGTTTCTTGTTGCGCCCATGATTGGCAGCCAACATCATCTATCATTCCTAAATGATATAATTTTTGTAAACGTATCTTATGCAATCCGTATTTATAAAAAATCTAAAATATTTCGACATAAAGCGTTTCTCGTGCGAATAGCATAAAAGTTAGCCGTTTTGATCCGTACTTGAGTTGACCCGTTACCTAACCCGCTCATTCGCCACCTCTACAATTCATATTGCATATGCTAACTATTATCCTAAAACTTTGCAGGTGACAGTTGTAATTAAATGGAGAACGGTTTCGAATCCTGGTTTCGAACCCAACAAATTGACCCGAACCCGTCAAATGCTCAAATCGGTCTCCAACACCGACTTAACATTCCATCTTTGGGGAATACGCTTTCACCTAACACAATCTATGAAAATCGCCCCATGTTTACATTTGCAGCTAGCAAACCACAAGAACCATGCGGTTGGTTCTACGGGTTGACCCCTGTGGTCAACTCTACCCCAAAACAACAACTTCCTGAACCTAATTGTCCACAAAAGAAGTTTCTTGTGTTTGATCAATCAAATGATCGAACAACAACGTTGATCTATAGTTCAACCCCGAATCAGTACCAACACCACCTCCCGAAAGCTAAGCCTACCTTTGACATAAAAAAGGAACGTTTAGAAATTGAAAAACACGAGGATACCCATTTTCCAAATTTGAATATTGATTATGGAAACAATGAGGTAAGTGAGATGCATGAAGATACCGAAGAGCTTAAGGCGTTGCTATACTCTGATTCTGATGATGATGAGATTGATGATTATGAGGATGAGGATGAACAAAGTACCGGGCATTCCCCGGTTTTGATGAATGGATTTGATAGGCATGAAAATGGGAATGAGAATTTTGAAGAAGTTGCTAGTTCCACGAGTTTTAGGAAACGGTGTAAACGTGATGTAGTTTCACTTGAGGATACTGCAAGTTCGGGGAAATCGGGTGTTAATTCCTCGCATGAGGGAGAATTTAGTAGTTGTGGGAATGATTCCCTTGGTATTCGGAATGGATTCCCGGGTGATGAATCGGGATGTTTACCGATTGGTAAAAGGGCAAGAAAAGAGAAATTTAAGGAGACTATAAATGTTCTTGAGAATATGATTCCTGATGGGAAAAGTGGCAAGGATGCGATGGTGATTCTTGATGAAGCCATTAGTTATTTGAGAATTTTGAAGGTGGAAGCTAAAGCCTTAGGGCTTGATTCCCTATAAAAGGTTAATCTTTTTTTAGGAATGATTATGCTATAGTAACTTATACATCATCCGTTGGAAGTTATACGTTGGTTTAGCTACGGTCGAGATAAGGGTTTCACCAGAAAAAAAACTTGTATGGTTTAGTGTTTTGAAAATTTAAAGCTTTTGTGAAGTTAAACTTTGGTAACCATTAAAGCAATTCATGGGTGTGTATAATGGATTAATGGTTATTAAAGATTGGTCTATACGGTACAATAATGTTGTGTACTCTACAACTTTTACTGCGGAGAGTACAAGTCCTTGTGAAATCATTGTCCTTGATTTGGTCATATGGGTAAATATCTAGTAAAGATTTCTTTACTTGATAGAGAAATGTATTGCTTCTTGAGGTTAAAAAGGGAAGGAATAAGTGGAAAGCAATTGTGTTCTTTTTTGCGTTTGTGTGAAGGGGTAGTTTGGTAATTTGGCCAAATCTTGAGCAATGTACAACTTTCACTTCATGATGTACAAATTCAAAGCATGGGATAAAAGTTTTCATGGTTTATTTTTAAAGGTTAAAGAAGGCTACTTTTTATGACCAAATCTTGGGTAGTACAGCTTTGATTTTATGAAGTACAAATTTTAGGCGTGGATGTATTATTATCTTGGATGATTGATAATGGTGCATATTATAATGGTCATGACCAAATCTCGTGTAGTGCACAACTTTTGTTGCATAAAGTACGGGTCAATACTAAGTATTTTATTCCTCATGGTTATATTGTGGCTAAAAGGGTTCAGGCTTTTTCTTCATAAATGTTGCACATGTTACAAGCTTTATGGCACAAGGTACAAGTCTGAAAAGGAGATGTGTATTGCAAAAGCAGTGTGTGGGGATGGGAAAACAAGAAAGAGACTTTTGATTCTTGAAAAGAGAATGTGGGTCCTATGAAGTTAGCTAACTTAGCATGCTTGATTAAGATGGACCCAAAACTCACTTCATGGTTCTCTCTCTTTTGTTTAAGATTAAGGGGGCAATAATCAATGGTGGGATTTCTTACTTTATTTTGTTGGACATATTGATCATTTCGTTATGTATAATTGAGTTTCTCAAGGGTATTTGAGATGGTCGAGCTTGTGTGATGTATATTAATTATATCATTTTATTCACCTATAATAAAACCACCTAATATTATTAGTATTCTCTTTATGCATATGCATGCACATTATTTTGCATGCGCACATGTTTTTGGATGTTTTAAAAAGTGATGGCGATGTATGTTTTGGAATTGGGAATAATCCATGTAATGTCAATTTTGAAATTTTAACTTGATAATCAACAACTTTTATGTGTCATGTTTCACGTTTGATTCGATTTGAGTTTTCAAAGGGTGAGTGATTGTTTTTAAAGGGAATGAGTTTGGTCGTCTGATGCATGAGTTTGATCGAGATTTTTCATCTATTTGATCGCAATAGAATAAGCATTTAATAATTATAAACTTTTTCAGAAATTCAATGAAAATATACTATCTACTCAATATACTTTTTATTCCTCTTTTATTTGTAAACCGCTTTTTATAGTATACTTTTTTATAGTATGCTTAACTGTTAATTCTTATAAGATCACTTAATTATAAGATAATAGACGAATTATTAATAACTAGCAGGGTACCCGCGCAATGCGGCGGCGGTACCCGTAACTATATTTCGAAGTGACTACAGTACCGGTGGTGGTGACAATAGCGATGGTGATGAGTGGTGGTGGGTAGTGGTGGTAGGTGCTGACATTAGTGATGGTAGGATTAGATCTGAAATTGGCCTTTTTTGTGAAAGTAAATATGGGCCTTTTAAATAGAGAAATGATGGTTGAGTTCTGTTGACGTTAAAGCTTATATATATTATTGTCTGGAATAAATCAAAATAATCAAGTAATTGAAGTGGTTAACACACAGTGACTACTTAGGAGAGGTCTTGTGTTCGAATCATGTAAGCAACACTTTATTTTTTTAGTTAAAGAACTTACTAAAAGTGGAAATCTCATTAAACTTAAAATTAAGGAGCTCCTTAAACTTACTAAAAGAGGTAGGCCTAAATGCATTAGTAAGTAGTAAGATTAATAATATATGTAGGATTGTGTTTAAGGAAGTCCTTGATTTTTATGAAATTTCAAGGGACATATCTCAACCTATAAATAATGGTTAAAATTAATTACACATTTTATACATGGAGGGGTATTTTGGTCATTTTTCTAAAAAAATATATTTATTTTTTATTTTTTTTAGAATTAATTTTTTTAAATACTACTCCCTCCGTCCCTAAATAAAGTTCTCATTTCTCTTGGGCACAATATTTAAGGAGAAAGTTAGTGGTTGGGTTATTGGTAATAAATTTGATTAAAATATGAAGTTGATTTGGAGAGAGAGATTGTTAGTGGATAGTTAGTAGTGGGGTCCATGGTAATTATATTATTTTATTAAGTGGACCCATCAACTTGTGAAATGGGAACTTTATTTAGGGACAAAAGCTCAAGGTGAAATGGGAACTTTATTTAGGGACGAAGGGAGTATTATTTATTAATAATACATAATGTGATTGCATACTGAATCACATGTGATTGCATACTAAATCACATGTGATTGTACTAAAACATAAAAAATAATTAAATATACAATGACATGTGATTTTACACTAAAAACACATGTGATTAAGTACTACACGTAATTATCAAATAAATATTGTTTTTTAACAGAAAAATAATAATAAATAATAATAAATAAAATAAAACAAAAAAAATAGAATAAAAAATAAAAATAAAACAAAATCGGGATCTTTTGAGTTCCAAATGACCAAAACACCCCTTCACATATATAATATGTGACTAATCTTGATCATTAGATTATATTGATCAATGTCGAGATTTGTTCTTCAAAATTATATAAAAATAATTAATCTCCTTGAACATTTCTCAAAATATGTAATACTTCATCTTAAAAAATATTCTGATACGTTTGTAAAAAAAAAAGAGCACTAGGAATCTTTGGCTTCAACAACATTTTAAGTTGTGGTCACAAAGAGATTAGAGGAATATATATTTATAATAAAATGGTTTTTTCTAACATTTTAGATGCATTAAATAAAGTTATGTTCTGGGTAGTCTTTAAAACAAAGTTTATATGAATAAATTCTTGTTATTGGATTAAAAAATTCTCTTAACAACAATCATTATCAAATCACATGTGATTGAATACACAACCACCACCGTCGGCCACTGCCGTCGTCGACCACCGTCTGCCGCCCCGTCGCAATCACATGTGATTGTTGGATACACAATCATATGTGACTGAAATCAGCCGACGGTGGCGAGAGGTTGCTGGTGGTGGAGACGGCGGCCAACATAGGTTGACGGTGATGGTGGTGGTCGGCGGTGTGCAATTACATGTGCTTTTAATACACACATGGGGGGTGATGATGGTGTTAATGTATTGAATTACATGTGATTGTAGACTTGGTGGTGAAGATAGTGATTTAGGGATTAATTGATTCAAAGGTTAAGATTTATCCCTCAGAATTTCATTATATGATGAACTATCCTAAACTTTTCTTGCACTAAATAACATCAAGAGATTTTTAAATGTTCATATTAATAAAGTTTTATTAAACATGAGTAAAGTTATTACTAAATGCATTTTCATATACTACCTCCATATCAAAATAAGTGATACATTTGAGAAAATATGATTTTGAGACAAAAGATTAAAAAATGATTTAAAATAGATTAAAGTAGATGAAATATTTAATTGAGAATGAGTCCCAATTCTTTTGAATAAAGTGATATTAATGATGATTAAAAGTAAAAATAATAATAAAAATATATTTTTAATTTATTAAAGTTGATAGTTAGGCTAGTGGGTATGGGCACCACATGTGGTGGTGCCCTTTTCCGCCACATCATCGCCACCTCATACACCACACCACCACCACACCACATCATTTGGTGGAAATACCCACCACACCACACCACACCACACCATTTTATTTTCCATCTCATCATTTCTTTTCCATTTATTTTTTAAACATAATATTAAACTTCCATTAAAATTAAAATAACAATACATTAAATTAAAATAACAATACATTAAATTAAAAATACAAATACTTAAAATTAAAAATAGAAATACTTAAAATTAAAAATACTTAAAATAAAAAAACTACAATCCTAAATCGCTCATGGCTTTTCGAGCCCTTTCCTTCGCGGCTAGGAAATGTTGAAGATCTTCTTGCGGCATGCCTGGCGGCGGTTGCATACTCAAAATATTCAAATTATTAATCATTCTTTGCTCGGTTGCAAGCGCCCTATCTCTTTCATCTTTCTCTCTCTCTTGCTGACGTCGTTCTTGTTCCAGTTGAACTTGTTGACAACGCATCTCTACGCGCTCTTGCGTTGCCTCAAAGTGCTCGTCTAATCGTTTTTGAATGTCTTGCCTATGGTTGCTCTTCGCTTCCTTTTCCGCCGCATGCCTACCCGCTCGTTTAGCCTTGTCTCTTCCAATTGGTCGTTGAAGAGTAGTTGGGGTTTCATCAATGTCGTTGAATAGGTCATCGGGAAATTCATCGTCCCCTGCATTAAGGTCGACACGAGAACGACCATCAGAAACGTCAACCGATTGTGAACTTTTTGAGAGCTTCGATTGTTGTTGATCTTTAGTAATTGTGCCGATCCATTTTGGATCCTCTTTTAAAATCAACCAATGTCGATCTAGCTCAAAAGCATGGCCATTTTTTTCAACTTTGTATTGTTTCTTGGCGGCCTCCAAAACATCAAACGCGGCCATTCCGCTACTTCTTTCCGACGAGAGTTTGTTGTATATACCATTGAATTTTGTAACCTTGTTGTTTATGTCACGCCATTTGCTACTAAGACTATTGTCTTTTCGGTATGGCGGGACTCCCATGAAGGTATGAAATTTAGAAAGAATGGCTTCCCAATAGTTTTTAATTCTCATGTCATTCCCGTCATTCTCGTTTTTAGAAGTCGCACACCAAGCTCGGCACAACGCAAGTTCCTCCTTTTCCGTCCATGGAAGTTGTGTGTCTTCTTCCACATCTTCTCCCCCAACGTCTTCAACAACCTCTTTTTCTTTCCTTTTCCCTTTCCCTTTCCCTTTCGCCTTTCTCTTGCTCCCCCCCGCTTGTCGTTCTTGTGTTTGGGCTTGTTGATGAATTTATTGTTGTTGAAAATATTGGCCGGTGGGTGCAAATGCGGATACATTTTGTGAATATTGGGGTTGTTGAAATTGAGGGAGTTGAAATTGAGGTGCGGTTTGTGGATAATATTGTGGATGTGGGACAACACCGGGATTTAGGATGTTGGCGTATTGGTCGAAGCAACCAAATCCTAGGTTCGGTGGTATATTTTGTTATGAAGGTTGATTGGGTGTTTGTGGAGGATTGTTGTGTGGATCCATTGTAAGTAGAGAGATATGAAGATAGGAGTTTGTAGAGAGTAAAATGGGTTAATTGTGTGTATAAAATGAGTGAAAGTATGTAATATATATAGGTAAATAATTTAATAAAAAAACTTTTTTTTTTAATTGTAACGGCTATATAGCCGTTTGACAACGGCTATTTTCGACCCAAATAAGCAATCAACGCTCGTTGCCGAGCGTCCTTCCGTCCACACTCTCGCCACGCCGGTCCCCCACGCCGTTGGGGGGCGGTGTTCCAACCCCACCACCACGCCGTGCCTGCCTTGTCACACCCCCACGCCCAAATGACGTTGGCCCATTCCGTTGAGCCTTAGTGAATATAGGATCCCACTCTTTTACTAAATCAAGTAAGTTTTAAATGCATTTTAGACGTATATTAGAAAACCCATCAAAAATTTTTTTTTAGCCCGTAGAGGATGGCAATTTGTAACGGTGACTTTCCGGAATGAATTTGATTCTTCTGAGTTAAGAACCATCCACACACATTGCGAAAAACCCACTCACCGACTCTCTATTTCTCTACAATAACTGTGTCAGGATCCTCAATTCTAAAAATCTCTCGATTAGGGTTCTATGTAGTTTAAGCCTTTTTTTATGATATAATCATCAATCTACAAAAATGGAATCTCTCTGCTTTCACGATGGCAACATCACCGACTTCATCGATAATCGAACTCTACACGTTCGCTCGGTACGTTATCCTTTTCTCTTTAATTACGTCAATCAATTTGTTGCTGCGATCTGTATGTTTTGTTTTGCTTAATGTGAACTAGGCTCAGTGAGTCTGTCGGAAATGCGTTTGTGGCTGTATCCGATTGAAATGAAATTGGAAATGCGTTTGTGGTTGTTTAACGTAAAGCTTACACTGCATTTCTATGGTGTATTTTCCACTTTCCATATGATTGTAGTTAAATTTATGTTGCAGTTAGCTTAGTTGATCATAAGCTCGATTGTATCTAATCTAATTCATCCAAAATTTGTAGAAATTGTTTACGGAAAACATAGCAACACAGTGATAAACGCAAAGAAAGAGGTTGAAATTAACGAAGTAATATGTGCTTCAATGCCCTTTCTTTTAAAAATTGGTTATATAGAACGAAAATATTTTATCCATTCAAGCCAAATATTCATGTAACATTTTTTTAAAGGTTTTTATAATTTATCAGCTGTTAACCTGAGCATCAATTGCAACATTCATGTTCATCAATTTCATTCATGTTATTCTAGGTACTCTGATAAATTTTTATAAGTTCTTATTTACCATAATGTGATGTTACAGGATATAAATCACAGGATGCAATTGCATTCATCATTCATTAGAAGGCTTTCTCTAGAAAGAGAACTTGAGGTATATATTAAAGTTTTAGTATATCCTGCAAGATAAGTATGATTATTTGTTTATTATTATTTTGTGAACTTACAGGCTCATCTAGGATGTGTAAATACTATTGCTTGGAACTCAAGTGGCTCACTATTAGTATCTGGATCTGATGACACTTGTGTATGCTTTCTTACATTAATTTATTAAATCATGAATTTACTAATACTTGCTCGAGTTCAAATTCTACAAATGTGACATTATAAAGCTTATTGTGAAGACTTGTGGCATGTAATGCAAAATCTTAAACTAAAAGTATTCCATTTTTTTGCAGATCAATATTTGGAGTTATGAGAACCGCAAACTTTTGCATTCAATCGATAGCGGTCATACTGCAAACATATTTTGTACCAAATTTGTACCTGAAACATCTGATGAGTTGGTTGTATCTGGAGCTGCTGATGCTGAAGTAATTATTATCATTATTATTATTTAATTCTGCTCATTATTTGATACTATTTTATTGACATGTTTTCTTCTCATATTTACTGAGAATTTGAATTATTGCATGTAGGTTCGACTATTCAATTTGTCTCGTTTAGGAGAGAGGGGTGTTGAAGATAACACTATTAATCCATCAGCACTATTTCAATGTCACACAAGGAGAATTAAAAAATTAGCTGTAAGATACCTAAATTGTGATTTAATATTTATATTAAGTCTTTATTATTCTACTTGTGGTAGGAATATAAAACTGGTTTCTAGATTTTATTTTTTATTTTTTATTACCTTTGTTTGTTGCAGGTAGAACCTGGGAATCCAAATTTGGTGTGGAGTGCCAGCGAGGATGGGACTTTGAGACAACATGATTTTCGGGAGTGTACTTCTTGTCCACCTGCTGACTCATCTCACCGAGAATGTCGCAATGTATTAGTAAGTATGAATTTTAAAATATAAAAAAAAGCTTGAAATGATTTCATTTCCATTTTTATTCTGACTGTTTGATGGTAGCTTGACTTGCGAAATGGAGCAAAAAAATCATTATCTGATCCACCTAGACAGTCACTTGTGCTGAAGTCATGTGACATCAGCAGTACCAGGCCTCATTTGCTCCTTGTTGGTGGGAGGTAATCTTTCTTTTCTTTTTTTCTTTTTTTTTTTTGTGTGTTTGTTGGTGGCAGGTAATTTTCAGCTGATTTTATTTATTTCAAATGGTTGCAGTGATGCATTTGCGCGTCTATATGATAGACGTATGCTGCCACCATTATCTTCCTCCCAACAGAAATTATCACCACCTCAATGTGTTAACTACTTTTGTCCAGTTCATCTTTCTCATCATGTTAGTTCTTTCTTCTTATATATTACCTTGTTAATTTCGTGTAATAACATTCACTACACTAAACACTATTCTCTATTTTATAATGATCCAAATGTATTAAACTATTAATATAATGCATTTTTTGTTTAAATTTGCCTTGAATATACTTAAATTACTAAATATGTTGTTTCCTGTTATATTTATAACGAGAACTCTATAATTTTCTTAATTTTTTTTATGATTGATAAATATTTTGTAATAATAAGTTAGTTTTATTTCTTTTTTTTTTTATTGAAATTGTGTTTTTCAGGGGGGGCAAGGTTTGCATCTAACTCATGTAGGTTTTAGTCCTAATGGTGAAGAGATTCTTGTCAATTATAGTGGAGAACATGTCTACTTAATGGATGTAAATCCTGGTATATATCCATCCTTATTAGCTTCTGTAACACATTAAGTGTGTAACAATGGATATTAATTTGTTATAATATTTTATTGCTTTTAGTTGAATCAAGTGGTATGCGATACACATCAGATGATGCAATGAAGTTTTTTAATCCAACTTCCATACTGAAGGAAACGCGATCCAAACCACCGTTATCTGATATTCCAAACCCAAAGAGGAATCTTGCTGCTAGGGTTTGCTTCTGTTTCCCCTTAATATTATTTAGCAGAAGTGTTTTTTTTATACTAAAAGTTGACTTTTTGACAGCTGGATCAATGCCGAAAACTTCTTCAGATTGCAGAAAAGTCCTTAAAAGAGGGAACCAATTATTATTATGGTATTGAGGCTTGCAATGAAGTTTTGCATGCTCATGGTCAGATAGGTCACACTCTCATGCATCAATGTTTGTGTTTGCGGGCAGCTTTATTACTCAAGGTTTTCTTAAACCCTAACTTTCTTTTTCTAACTAGAAGTGGCCCGATTTGGACCTATTTACTTATGATTGGGTTGATTATTGTTATGTTTTATCTCTAACAGGCCACATGGGTAACATTAAAAAGCACGTGCTAAACAGAAAACAACTCAAGAATGGTCAAACACAAATGCATAAAATTTACTAATCATCTTATTCTAAAAACTTATTTTATTGTTGAGATGGTATAATATTTGTAATCATGTATATATGGTAGTGTTTGGGTACAAAATGTCTTAAAATACTTAATAGTACAAAACAAGGGTAAAATGGGTAATGTTGTATTCTCTCCTATTTTCATGGAGGCAGATATGATCTCATCCAATTCAAATTATTTTGCGACACCTATGTTGACTTTTGATTTTATTTTATTTTTAAATTTAATTTAGAGAAATTGGAAAAATGATGCTCATATGGCTGTAAAAGATTGTTATAGAGCTGTTGAAATCGATCCTTCTTCATTTAGAGCCCTACATTGTATGGCTGAAGCTCTATCACAGGTTAATTCAATTGTAAATCTCTATATACCAAATATTAATGACAAAATTACCCCCTCTTTCATATTCATCTTTCAAGTTTACTAGCCAAAAAAGTCATCTTATCCTTTTATATAAGATTAAAAACAGATTAAAATCAAAAGTTAAGATCTTATAATTTAATTATGAATTTTTTTTAAACTTCAACCAGTTGGGTAAGCACAAAGAAGCTATGGAATTTGCAATTGCTGCTCAATATTCATCTCCATCAAATCCTGAAGCTGCTGAAACAATGAAAAACATTAAAAAAAAGATCGATTCAGGTTGGTAACAATCACTGTTTTTCTCGAGCAAATTACGTAAATCTTCCCTGTGGTTTGTATGAAATTACGGATTTCATCCCTCAAACCTTTTTTTTATTACATTGATAGTCCCTAATTTTGAAATTGTAAAAAAGAACATTAAGTTTTTAAGCGACTTTGATGTTACAAGTTTCAAAGTTATGGACTAACTATGTAATAAAAAAAATCAAGAGATGAAATCCGTTATTTCATACAAACCACAGTGATTATTCCTGTAATTTAATCTTTTTTCTTGTTAAAGCATATCGAAAGTGATATGGCATCTATAAATTTCATATATCCTCCACTGTTTTTGTTTTTGTTTTGTATATTTAATTAATTATAATATTGTTAGCTGAAGTTTCTTACAAAGTAACAGGGGATTTAGATTCTGAAGTACACAGTAATAGAGTAGCATCTCCAAGTGAAACAGTTTATCGATCAGATACAAATAGTGATTATTCCGAATGTGAAAAAGAAGAATCTGATTATGAAGGAGAATTAGAAGTTGATTTTGAAACTTCAATGTCGGGTGATGAAAACCATGAAATTGAATCTAATAGTTTTCATCCAAGTTTAAATGTTAGAATTCGTAGAAAAAGTGATTCAACTGTCAATAATTGTCACACAAGTAGCTCTTGTGGATCACCAAAATCATCTCCAACTGACAGAATTAACCGTCAGGTAGGTTTCTGCTTTTTTCTATGTTAAATTATGTTCATAATTTAGGTTTGATTTTATAAATCATATATACAACTTGAACTATATCATATATTCTAAACAAAATAAATTAATAAAAATCATAAATTAAACTATAAAATTCTTGGTAATTATTAGTTAACTATTAATCACTAATTTACAGCAACTCTTCTTCACATATTGCAGCATGAGAAGGCAATAGATATGAAACAAAGATATATTGGTCATTGTAATGTGGGGACAGACATCAAGCAAGCTAGTTTTCTTGGGCAAAAAGGTAAATACTTCTTTTATTGCTTCTATTTTATGTGTATATATTCATTGTTATGTTAAATATGACTACTATTATTTCAAAAAGTATAATTTTTTTTATATGGAAGTTATTTCAATAATAATAATCTGACCCGTTTATGATGGCAGGTGAGTATGTTGCTTGTGGAAGTGATGATGGTAGATGGTTTATATGGGAGAAGAGCACTGGTAGACTAATCAAAATGCTTATGGGAGATGGAGCTGGTGGGCCCCACACCACTTTTGTCTTTTCTTTCTTATTGGCTTTCACTTTGACTGTTGACTAATGTTTGTTTTCTCTTCAGTTGTGAACTGTGTGCAAAGTCATCCATCTGATTGTGTTGTAGCTACTAGCGGAATAGATAATACCATCAAGGTTAGTTAAGTATGGGGTATAGTCTTATATTGTGTTAATTATTTTTTGATCCTCAAACTTTTACTAGTTTGGCGTTTTAACCCTTGAACCTTTTTTGGCAATGATTTTATCCTATGCTTTCATTAACTTAGTGTGTAACCCTTTGGTTGACCTGTTACTGGTCTAACTCTAACCACTCATTTTCTGTTGAAGTGTAACTTTTCTTAGGGTTAAGTATAGTTTAATCCTTTAAACTTTCACCTTTTTACGGTTTAACCCATACACTTTTTTTCTCTCAATTTTTCACTAGTCATTTAACTTAATAACACTTACATAAAAGTTGAGGGACTAGAGTCTTCTTTTTAAGTTTTAACTTCTGATTAACTGGTGATAGTAGGTCACAACGGCTTTTTTAATAGGTTATCCAACATTTAGGGACTAAAATGTTTAACGGTTAAACCGCCAAATGAACGAAAGTTTTGAGGATTAAATCATAATTAATTCGTCCTATAATTGTTTATAATGGTCCAATAAATGACAAATAGATATAATGTTCTCAGATATGGACACCACTTGCTTCAGTTCCATCTGTTGTTTCTGGAGGATTAAATGGACCCGAAACTGCTAATATTTTGGAAACAATGGAAAGCAATCAGCTCAGATTATCTCATAACCGTGAATCACTGCTGTAAGTGTTCAAAATTTGTGTATATATATATTTTTAAAACTATTAAAGTTAATTAATTTCAAAATTTTATTTCTGCAGACCGATTGAGATATTAGAAGGGTTTCGGATGCACGAGTTTCCTGAAGGATCTTTGCGCCCTTTTGAGTGTGTCCAAAGCTAGTTTTCACAAGGTAAATAAAAAACACCATTATTTTATTAAGTAAATAATAAATATATATTTCAATGAACTATCTTACTACAAATTTACATTGATAGCCTAAGTTTTTTACGATAAATTAGTTTAGAAGATTTTATGCATTTGAATGCATATCATGACTCAACCCATTTGACCCGTTTAAAGATCCATTTGTATGTAATGGGTTAAAGTTGCCACCTGTGCTTTGACTGGTCTTGTGAAATATTGGCAGATGAATCGCAAGCTACTACTTGTCAAATTGAGGGAGTTTGAGTTTTTGTTGCTATTAATTAATATGCTTTTAAATCTTAATCTTTTGCATTATGGGTTGCTTGTTGAGATTTTTTGGTTTTGTATGTAATTATTATATTACTTTATCTGCTCCTACAAGATCTAAACTTATATGTACAGTTTATACTTTACTGATTATTAAATAAATCATATGTACACAATTTGTCCATATTGCGTTTATCAAACTGTTGGGAAATTTTGTTTAAAGCATTTTGTTTTAGTTTTTATTTGCAAGGGTTTGATTTGTATGAGCCTATATATACGATTATATGATCCTATTCTAGCAACGGTTTCGAAAAATAAGAATGTATTCTACTATCTCATTGGTACAATAATAATAATATATACTTCTATTTAGTTACAAAACATACCGATTTTATATTATAGTTTCCTTTCGAGCAGAAAAGATGTGAAGTGCGACCTATAGTTGTAGCGAGACGAGAATGAGTTTAAGCCCCAAGCTGGTTAAAGTAATCCTTAGAGACATAAAAGTACATAACAAAGAAGAAAACCATAACAAAGTTTCTTTTTTTACAAATAGTTATTACAAAACTGAAATCGAATGACGCTTTGAAACACCTTAAATTGTTTATAATGCATCTTCTAGTACTGTTTAAATTTAAAAGTTCAATAATCAAATTTGTATAGTAAATTGGATGCATTGTATATGAAAAAGGGTTTTATCTATTTTAGTTTGCATGTGATATGATGATGAGTTTTTGGGTTTGTTTTACTTTACAATAATTCTTCTTGGAATTGCAATCAAGAGATTTTAACCAAAATGATTTCATTATGTTCTTTCAACCATTTTCATAAAATTATGGAGTATTTGAAAAGGTCAAGTCTTGAATTCTTGATGATGTTTAGGGTTTAAGATTTAGTCTTAAAGGGTTTTACCTATTAAAGTTGTTATTCACTTATGGGTAGTTACATGTTCCGAGTTTAAAAGTAAAAAAGTTTGAAAGTACTAATATGTGACAAAGATGGTAAATATACAAATACAATAACAAATATGGCATATAAGTAGGTTTTGCAAGAAAAAATGAATATATTATACTTTATTCATTTTATATTGTTTACAATTTATAATTGTATCTGTGTCAACTCACTACATTCAGGGGTGTTTCTGAGATTTTGAGGGTCCCGTGCGAAAACACGAAACTGGGCCCCTGAATACTAGATTTTTTTTTAAAATCGGACTTTCTAATTTTTTTCTTTTAAATTATTAAGTTGGCTTAAATTTTAATATTATATATATAAAATATATATAAAAATTGGGCCCCTATAAAATATGAATCATGTGCGACTGCACCTGCTGCACCTCCTCAGAGACACCCCTAACTACATCCTTTATTATACTTCGTATATCAATCTCTAAAGTATTGTATATAATCTAATACATCAACTCCTTGGTAAATCATCTAATAAAAATATAAATAGAATGCATAATAAAGTTCATACATTATTTGACATTCACTCTGAAGTAAACAAGTTCATTCAACTATAAGAGCATAAAGCAAATTATAATCAAGATAGCTTTCATAACATGACGATAATATTAACCCAACAAATACACTTATTCCTATCACATTTTTTATCCCTAAACAATATTATAAACCAATCAAATTTACCAACTAACAAAAAGGAAAAAAAAAATTAAGAAGTCATTAACGCAACATTATACCATTATCACTAGACCTTTAGGACGTTGATCATTTGACGATGCCAAAATTGGACGGGACAAACCGCGTGCTTTCAAGTTACAAGTTTAGTATGTAGAGACTAATTACCATGAAACTTGCATCCCTATTCCTTAGATACCGATACCAAACATGATCGACGATAAGTGTAATTTACTCTATTTTTAAAATAGGAAACATTTTGTTAGAAATATAAAATAATGGGAAACTAAAGGTGTATTATTTTGATTAGAATATGTAGTGACATACCACCATTTGATATATCATTATTTGATATAATGGGAAACTAGCTGGTCTGAGGCACTGGGTTTATACTCATGTGGGCTGCAGGTCGTGAGTTCGAATCCCTTTGGGAGCGTTGCATTTGTGTAATTTAACTCATACCTCACACGGGCACATATGGGGAATTTTTCTTGGAAATGTCTTTGGGGGCTGAGTTTGCCCGCTTATGCGGAGCTCGAACTCGGGATGCTCACTGAAAAATTGTGAGTAGGCTTCCGTTATTTCATTTCCCCGTTTCAAAAAAAAAAAGAATATATAGTGACAAAAAATAACAATAGATAACACACGAATGCACACATCTCTCGATCTCTATTCCTCCCTCTGATCTCTCTCTCTCTCTCTCTAAATCCATGGTGGCAAGCAAAGGAAGAGGAGGTGGCGGTGGCAGTAGCGGTGGCAGTAACGGTGCTGGTGTTCCTAAGCTAATCAAACCAATAAGCTCAGAGTGTTGCATGTGTGGTGATGAAGGCATGATCGAAATGCTGTTTAGATGCAAAATCTGTAAATTCCGATCTCAACACAAGTAAACCGATCGATTCAAACTCATCTGACTATTTTATAAATTTCCATTTCCTTCTCAGATTTAACAAAAAGTTGCATACTTTCCCCCCGCAGATATTGCAGTAATCAGTACCCTAATGATGAAGCCTGCAACTGGTGCTTGTCTGAGAAACCTGATCACTCGGGTAACACATCTAACTCCAGCGACGGTCGCCGTGATCACGCCGTCAAGAACAAGAGAAACCCTAGTGATAAAATTGGTTTGAGGGAAAGCAGAAGGAGAGCTGTACAGATAAAGGTGATAAACACAACTCCGATCACGAAGCCACAAGGATCGTCTCCGGTAGCCAGTGGCCGGAAAAGGGTCGGCGGTGATGTGGTGGAAGAAGAGAAGAATCATGTGGTGGTGAGAAAGTCAAAGTCAGATAATGATATATCAAATGGTGGTGGGGCTGGTACCAAACCGAGACCGGTAGTTAGACAAAGGGTGAGAAAGCATAGATCCTTGGAAGAAATTTCAAGCCAATGCGGTTAAGAAAATGAAAACATGTTTTCTTCAGCTTTAATATACAGTACTTCAACTTGTACATTGCTCTAAATTTAAAATTCTCAAACTCTAGAGGTTTTAAATAATTTTGGATAATATATGGTCGTTAGTTATTTATTTGACCAATATATAGTCAAAGGGGTTTGTCTCCTTGTAATAGATTAATATCTTTTGGTACAAAATTTGGCATTTTTAAAACGAGGTTCTATTGTTTCATGTTAAATTTTATATTTTTATTTACATTCATAGAATATATTTACTTTTCTTTCATAATCTCATATTTAATTTATTTGTATCAATCAAAGGAGTATAAGTATAAGTAAAAAACTTTAATAGCAAATAATACCATCTTTTCTTCTTACATATTTACTTTTTTATGTGGTCATATTTAAAGATATGTATAGGAATTTGTAAAGTAATTTTAAAAAATTAATACTTAAAAAAAGACTTATAGAGTATAAAATAATTATGGAATTGTGTTATTCTTCTAGGTGCGAAGGTCCAAAACTAAAACCATTAGGATTTAGGACCAAACTGAAACGAAATATTTATGAAAACTAAAAGTTAGGTATTGTATTGTTATAGGTTTAGAAACGTTCGATCTCCTACTAAACCCTACCTTGAACAACTTTTGGGCAATGATTAAATCCTAATTTCATGCCTAAACGACGTCATTTCACTAAATAAAAGGTAAAAACTATCTAGTTTTGCCACTGTTTTGGACCAGAACGGCGTGGAACCAAATCCGGCGAGATTTTGATTTTACTTTAGTATCATTGGCCGAGTTTTAGCTAGATTGTACATAACCGATCATGGTTTCGTACTTTCGTGCGATCCGATTCTAATTCTATCAGTTAAATTGAGTTTTACATACATCTAGATGTTTTATCTACATTTGATATTAAAAGTTAGTAGTTTCGAAATTCTATAAGATTGCTCTCCTAAATGTGTGAAAACGTACAGGATATCTTGATTTTGACAGCCTATTTTTTCTCTTAAATTAATTTAGAATTATAGATTAAGTGATAGTTTACTCGGCTATGATGATTGATTACGTTAGTAAAAACGTCTGATTTGACACCATAAGTTAAGTACAAATATGATCTTTGTTTTTATCCAAGATAAAATCAATTACTAGTAAATTAAAAGGACAATATTGTTAACGCATCCGTTATAAATGACGATTGAAGAAGTACATACACATCAGATGTTTGCACTAAAACGTACATATTTTACATAAATAATACACAACGTACTTTTTTATACTTGTCATACTACCCAATCTGTCAAATGTTGAAAGGTTGAAAAAGGTTTCCATCTCCTCGTCTATGAATAAGTATTTTTGAATTAAAACTTGGACAACTTACAAACTGGGAAGTGATAAAAATTTATACTTCCCCCTATTCAAAACAAGACGCACTTTGTGTTACATATTTTGAATCACCTCAAAAAAGAAAGTGTGTTACTTATTTTGAATCGGAGAAAAGTATATATTATAGCAATATGTAATAACTAAAATGCATACATTAAAGCAATAACCGCAGTATGTAAAGTGATTTATGTAGTAAATCATCACAACAAAGATGTTGAAAGGTTAAATGTGACAAAGATGTTGCCCTTTTAGTTTTGTTTTGTTTAAAAATAATTTAGTAATCAAACAAATACAAACGAATAAGAAAATATACAATGGTTATTTTTTTGTATTGCTATTGCAATGTTTAAGTTTTTTTTTTAACGGTACCTAATATTTTTTTTTTTCAATTACTGGATTTGAACCTATGATCTTTGGTCATTGGCAACCTTAAATCATTCTCTAATACCACTAAGCTTAGAGATGCAAACGGGTACGGGTAGTAGCGGGTACTGCAAAACCCGTACCCATACCCGAGCCGTTATTCCTATACCCGTACCCGCCTCGTACCCGGTCAAATACCCGTCGGGTTCGGGTAGAAAAATCCCCGCGGGGTACGGGTAACCCGATGGGTACCCGTTGAATAAAAAAATTAAACAAAATAGCTAAAACATTTAATACTCTTAGTTCGTTCAGGCTTATTTCGTTCAATACGTAATGGACTAACGGGAGACGAGCCATATTTTAACCATTATTAAATTGGGCTAATGAGAGATTAAAAGTTGGACTAAGTTTAGGTAGTGACTAGTGGGCTAAACCTATATTAAAAAAAATTACAAATTAATATATATATTCGGGTCGGGTATAAACGGTGCAGGTATTATAAAACTTGTACCCGACCCGTACCCGCTCTCGGGTATGAAATTTAAACTCATCCCCGACCCGTTACCCGTTTAAACGGGTAATACCCGCTCCGTAAAACTCGGGTACCGCAGGATAAATTTGCATCCCTAACTAGGCTACAAATCATTGGGTATTGCAATGTTTAAGTTAATATTTCAGTTTTGCTATTGCAATGCTTATTTAATGATGCATGTGAAAATGTATCAGAAAACTTCATCTTGACAATTCAAACTTCTTATTTATCCTTGAGATAACTATGATGATTGATTACAACACAACTAGCAATGTCTAGCATGTTAATAAACAACTGATCGATGTTAGTACACATATTAACTTTGGTTATTTTTGTTACCCCAAAGATAAAAGAGTGTAATTAACAAAAACAAAATATTACACTGTTTACCCATTAAAATCTAATTTGAAATGCCCGTAACAAAAGCCTCGTCGGTTGGCTCATTGGTCTCGTTGCCAAACTGAATCTGTTTGGTACTGAAGTGGCAAAGGAAAGATGAAGTAGAAGGTCGGCACGGCTATATGGCACTGCAATTATGGCATGTTCAAATTACATTTAATTTTTTTTTAAAACCTTATAAACGCTATAACTCTATAAGTATGCACTCAGAAGCCACTCTCAAAAGCAAGCATAATGCTCAATCATCCTTCAATGCAAATACCCTCCTTTAACCCTCAGACGATGTTTAAGGTACGTCCTCAAATCTCAAAACTTTTTCATACTTTTGATTTGTCGAGGGGGAGAAATATTAATTCTAGGGGGAGAATTACTATTTCTAGGGGGAGAAAATTAAGAAAAATCAAAATAAAAATACCCAATATGAATAAACGAATGAAAAATCTTTTCATAAAGACAATACCTTCCCATGGTTTGCCAGATCCGGCCTAACCTACCCAGGGAAATATTTCTGCCAACTGGTAAATGTGAGGGTATACGTCTAGGGTATAGAACTAGGTGAGTGCAAAGTGATGTGAAAAACATGATAAATTTAAGAAAACACACATTTGAGTGCATCCAAACCGTCAACAAACCGGGCAACCATACAAATAGGTGGTCATTCATGAGTTGAATGCTTCACTAGACTTTACTGGCTCAGTAAAGCAAATGCACGCCACCACCAACTACTCAAATTCCTCTCAACAGGAATTTGTTTCATTTCATTAGGGGACGTAGCACAGAATCTACTGACTACTCATTTGGAGTATGTCGGTATTGAAACAAAATAACCTCCTGCCCCGGGTTAAGTCTCTTTGTATGCACAGCGTGTCTAGTTCTCACCCTCAAGAACCTTCCAATATAGGACACTTGCACTACAAATATGGTTCTCCGTGAATCCATCAGAACACTCGTAGTGGCATCACAATCTGATGTTTCACGAGGATCGAGTGGAAATCCTGCTAGAGCTAAAATCACGCCAACTCTAAACGCAGGTCACATATTTGAATCAACGATTGCGTAAACGACTACCGATTCATACCGTGTGCTAACGGATACTCTATGTGAGTCCGGTGTTACCTTAAAAGAACAATTTGATGTGCCTTAAAATCCACAAGTATTCATGCAACAACTTTTACTGGAAACACATCAAAATCCGATGAAAAATCCATGTGAATTTCTAAAATGCAACATCTTTTTAAAGCTGATTAAAATGCACATGAGCGTAATAGACCACTCTCAAATTACTCCTATGATTAGCTAAACCCAGCATGATCTTCCCCGGAGCCACCAACAATATAGGAACTAAAAAGTGATGGTCCCTAGGTCTAGGTGAGCAGAATCAAGTATCATAGGATCTTGATTGGGGTGCGCTGAGGTAAAAATTGAGAGGGGGTATGAAGTATGGGGTGCAAATCAGCTTATCAGATGGTAGAAACAAAATCTAGGGTGTGGTTGAAAATGAAAAAGTGAGTTGAGTTAGGAGCGTTTGTGAAAGGGTTAAAGAAAACGGAAAACCCTCCCTAAACCGAACAAAAGACCGGGTAACCTCATATATATCAGATTGCATAAGTTGCTTTCTGATTAAGACATCATGGACCAAGTGATGCAATTCACAACCCCCACTGACCACTCAAGTACAAATAGTACTTGTTTCAAAATCACGGAGATTACCACATCTGCTATCGACATCTCATTTGGAGATTGTTGATATTGAAAAAGAGGACCCACCTCCAGTCATCGCCTTCGTTTGTCCACGTATAGAGTCTAGAACCGAATTAAATTTTTGTAACGCCCTGAAATTTCAGAGAACTAAATAACAATTTAAATTAAATTAAATTACATTTTATTTATTATGAAACTCTATTGTATTATTTATTTGGCGATATAAATACGTGGCGTGTTATATTATGCAGTTATGTGTGCATTAATTATTTATTGTTACGTAGACTAATTAATTTAGTGTGGCGTTTCGACTACGCGTTAATTATGATTCTTGAAATAATTATATAAGTGCGAGTTATGTTGTCATGTTGAATTAAATACTTACGTATGTCATTTTAAATCCCGAGAGCTCGTGTTCTTTTATTCCCTCTTGTGTTCAACTCGAGATAAATAATCAAAGCCAAGAGTTGTGAAGCCCGAGTTCTAATTAAGCCGTGATCCTCAGCCTGTTATCCCTTGCTACGTTTTTAAGAAAAAAAAGGGGCCGAAACCCCCTTTCTATTTTATTTTATTAAACTTCGGTGAAGTGTAGTGGGGCTAGGCCCGAAATAATTCCTTCATCTCATTGATCAGGCCCAAGACTTGGATAAGGGACGTAGTTTAGGGTAAATTCAAGAAATAATCGTCATTTGCTGCAACCAAATTGCCGACTTAGAGGGTGTTTGGGAATGCTTCAAAAAGTGACTTATTAACTTATTAACTTTTCAAAAAGTTAATAAGTCAATAAGTTATTTGTGTAAAGTTAAAAGTCCTTTTCAAATGACTTTTTGTAAAGCTTTGAAAAGTTATTTTTAAAAAGTACGAGGGTAGTAACTTTTCAAAATAACTTATGACTTTTTGAGCACAAATTACACAAGTACCCTTAATGACCTATCAAAACCTACCTCCTCTTCACTTCCCCACTTCCCTTTTTAGTCATTTTACACCAAAAAGCTAATCCAAACACATTTTAAAAAATAACTTATCAACTTTTCAATACCAATAAGTTAATAAGCTAAACCAAACAAATTTTGTAAAACTCCTTAATAAAACTAAAAAGTTAATAAGTCCTTTTACCTAAAAGGACTTTTAAAGTTAAAAAGCTTATCCAAACACACCCTTAAGCTTCCTCCTTCTTTTTCCCAATCGGCAACAACAATCAGCTTATCTCCATCGTTGTTTCCTCCTCCATTTCCAGCCGCAAGACAGAGCATCTCCTTGTGGTTCATCGGTTTTTTAAGCCAGCAGGTTTATTGCATTCGAGTGGTAAGTTTTGGGGTATGATTTCAGATTTTATTCTCCTCGGTAGTTCTTGATTGTTAATCCCATTTTTCCTAGTGACCGAACAGGAGCAAGGTGACTAATCCATCGGGTTTTGATCACGTATAGCCATTCCCGTCGAGTACTTCTTCTTGTTTGGTAAGCCTCGCTTTGTTGTCTTCTCGTTTGCTGCCTGTTACATGACTAGAATTACTAACTCGTTTTCTAAATGGTGTAATCGATATCAAGTAGCGAGTAGTGGAAGCTGAATTGTTAATTGAGCAAGGTTGCTGTGGTTGAGTTCTTTTTAAATCGAGCCTTACTCACCAAATCGTAGGTAATCCCTTTTGTTGTGATTCTTGAGTTTGTTTCTAAATTCTTCCATAAACAAATTTGTTTACGTAGGATGTACACTAAAGCTGCGAGTTTTAGTTCCGTTTAATTGTTGTTGTTTCTATTCCGTTTTGTTCTAGCCGTTCATTGGTTAGAGTAACTAGAGTATTGTTAAATTGTGGATGAACCATTGGCTTTAGAATTGTAAACCGGGCAGCTGAGGTCGAGCCTCGGGAGGCCCGGTGGGTTGGGTTTATTGTCTCATTCGTTTTTTTTTTTTAAAACAGGGAATCATTAACCGAAGAGGAAACCGAACCCGTAGGGTTCTTGGTTTCTTAATCGGGGAAAACTTTTGTAAATTGAATCAGGCTTTGAGAAATTTAAACATATTCTGAGGAAATTAAATTTCTGGACTGTTATTTGTCAAGTCTAGGTGTCGGGTTTTTCCGGTAACGGGTTGGGTTGCTAAAACGGGTTTTATAAGTCAAAACATTTGCTGGCAGATTTTTGCTTCTGTTCTCGGCTGTTTTTTATCCTTTTAAAATAATCTTTTGGGTTTTTGACCCGTGCTGGCACCTAGCGTTCCGAGTCAGCTTTCCGTAGCCGCAAATCGCTCGCCCATATGTCTTACGGTTTAAAGGTTATACTCGTTTTAATCTGATCGTGTTTGGAAGTTAACCTTTATAACGAGTCTGCCTTCCGGGACCGTTTCGAGCCCTTTCTGTTCAGTTTCGGGTCTCGAGCCCTTCTGTAAAGTTGTAGAGTAGACTGTTTCCTTGTCACAGCGTAGAGTTGACACCGACCGGACTTTTGGTTTGAGAGTTATGGCTGTAACGACCAAAATTTTGTGTTAAATAAATTATGAAAAAAATATGATAAATAAGGATAAATCATTTAAAGAACGTAGGAATTGGTTTCGTGTCATTTGGATATCGTATGAGAAAGTTATGGATAAAACCGTGTCGAAGGAAACTACAAAAATGCAGCCTGGGCTGCATAGCAGAAATAGCGACGCGATTTGGAGATAGCGACGCGATTTTTCGTCGGAAAACAGAAATCCGAAATCGCGTTTGGGGGTTATATCGCGACTTATAGATAGCGACGGAAATAGCGACGCGATCGGCACTTAGCGACGCGATCTTTGGTCGCTGGCAGCATTAAAAAGCGGGTTTCAAGTCATAAATGCATCTCACAAACCCTAGCTTCTCTCCTAACAAGTGAGTATACGTTTTTGGGTGGAAAAGGTCGTTTGGAGCTATTTTTGGGGTCCAAATCAAGTGATTTTGCTTCCATTGTTGAAGATTAAGGTAAATCTTCACTCCTTGATCCTTGTAGCTTTAGATCTATGGATTTCTAGGCTTGGGTTTGAAACCCTAGTTCTTGGGGTTTGGGTTATGATGAAATAAATGATGTATACACTTAATAGATGGTATATTAACAAAGGAAACAAGTGTATGATTAAGATTTGTAAGAATCTTAAGGTTTGGTTAACCTAGGGTTTGGTAAATCACCATAATTGCGGGAAACATGTTAGTAAGTGTTATCTAGAGATAGATGGACACATTGGTAGTAGTATGTGATGTTGATCATCTTGTGATTATTGTATTAGGCGCTTGGTGAGGTCTTGGAAGGTTGACCAAATTGTTGGAGCAAGAAATTGGCGTAAAAAGCACGGTTGGAGCATTATTTGCTAAGGTGAGTACATGAGACTTTTAAACTGGGTACATAGCAAATAGTTTTGAAAACGCTTATGATATTTTTATGGGTCTTTATTAAATAATGTTTTGATAAAGATAGTGACTGAAAAGATAAGTAAGTAGGTATAATGTGATACTAGACTAGGTCTAGTATAATTGATGATTTTAAAGGTAAACATGACAAACAAAAGTAATTGGCAATGATTTTATAACAATGAGTATCTATTGGTAAGATTTACTAATGAAAGTAAAGAACGAATATATGTATGAAAATGAATATGATGTGACTAGTAATAATTATGTATTATAGTCAACAAAGGGATAAAAGTATTATGATATCAATAAAATAAGAAATGTATCTTATGAAATAAGTAAGTATGGACCTCATAGGGTTCATAGATGTAGAAGTAGACGTGAGTTGCTTATGATCGGGTCTATGGGACCATACAGGTACGTTCATACTATGTTGAACTAGTTATATGTAGTTATTAATGGATAACTAACTGTAACACCCATAAATTTACAAGAATTTAAAAATTTTCGAGTACAAGCTTTTAAAGTAAAATGTCCCAATAATTCAAATACTTTAAACCCCAAAATAGTAAAGTCGTTATTTAACAAAATATTTAATGCGGAAATAGTTTAATAGAGTAAAAAGGTGTTTAAAAATAATAAATGTTGTCCACATCAGCATTGGTGAAATACAGCGGTCAACCGTCCACCTTCTCCTTTTCTTTGCTGGTACCTGAAACAGTGGGGGAAAATATGGGTCAGCTGGGAAGCTGAGTGAATAATCTCAAAATGCAAACAATTAAAACATGCAACACATGAGGGCACATCGGTGTACTCCTAATCAGAATCTACTCAGTTAATTACTCAGATTTAGTTCTCAGATTTTATTACTCAGATTTTAATTTATATAGCGCGCTTGTGTGATTCGGGTCGATCGCCCTTCCTCACACCTCAGATAGGCATAAGCCAAAACTCAGACGGGAGTGATCCCAAAAACTCAGACGGGAGGTGATCCCAAGATAGGCATATAGCCAAAAACTCAGATGTGTGTTATTATGTTTTATTATCTCTTTAACATAATTATCTCAGATGCCCTAACAAGTAGTAGCACAGAGTGACCCTGTGCCGAGCTCGGTTACCCAGGCACAATGTCTCAGATCAAAATAAATCAACAGATGCTCAGATACCCAGATAACATATCAACTCAGATAACACATAAGGTTCAACTAATATAACACATAAGTCATGCATGTACTATGTTAAAACTGAATACACGGTGAGAATACTCACCTGGAATGCGTAAGCTCCGAAGATCTTTAATAATCAAAAGCATATCAATCTATCTCTTAAAATGGTCCTAAAACATGTAAAGAAAAATCCCAATTAAAACTTGACCCGAAAGCTTGTTTTTATAAAACTTGACAGCACCCGTCGGTCTCATCGGAACAACCATAACTCCCAAACCGTTCACTATATTGAATCAACAATTTTATAGCATATACTAGACACATAACACTACAATCTGTCTTTAGCAAGTTCGGCCCGGATCAGGCCGAAAAGGCCTCAAAACAGTCCCGCGACCGGGCTTATCAGTGCAGTATTTCAGCACTGCAGCCTGTTACGAAAATGGCCGTTTTCTCACAAACCGAAATCTCGATTAACCAGAGGTCAGCGGAAACGGTTAGCTAAGTCAGAGGACTACAAATCTCTGAGAGACGGTCCTCTCCTAAAACCGACTCTAAGGGTGTCAAAAACAGGTCGCAAAAGTCTGGACAGAAACTGCCAGCACTCGAACAAACAATTCAACAACAATCGACACCATAGCCCGACATCTTTGCCCCGAACATCAAACGTGATATCCGAGACAATGATTTTGGTTCCCTAGAGTCATGGATCGGAAGGAAATATAAGAATACAAGATTAGTAAGAAAAGAGATGAAAGATATACCCTACGATTAGCCGAGAGAATAACGATTACACCGAGACATCCACAACTCACGACACCACCGAACTAATCTGCTCCAGTTCTTCAATCAGAGCTGTGTTGAATGAAATTCGGCTGTGGAGGAACGACAACGATCAGCCACGAAAAGGAACAAGAAACTACCAACAACTTTGAAGACCACCGCTACCTTGCTGACGTCCATCTCAAAACTTGCGAACACCATACTTTTCTTTTATTAAATCCATCGCCAAGATACATATATAAAAAAGATGGAGGTGCTTGCATAATATCACTTTAGTCATAAAAGATCACATCTTTTGTTTACATCGGATAAGGCATAAAAGGGAAAAACAAATTGTTTTGATGCACGAAAACCTGCACCCACCTACTGAAATTGTGAAAAGGAAACCAAAGTGTTTCTAACCAGAATTTGTGACGTACAAGGATAAAAGAAGAAGAGGCGCCGGATAGAATAAGGGGATGCTCTAGATCAAGGCTGGAAGAAGAAATTAGGGTAGGGATTAAAGACTTATGCCATTGAATTAATTAAGCCCAACACACGAAAGCCCGGACCTTGGCCCTTCCACTCAATCTCGGTCTTCTACTCTTTTGGCCCGACACAATAATGAACCTGGCTCGTTAAAATAGAGAGCCAATTTAACTTGAAACGCTAACGCGGCTAAATAACGTCTCGCAAATTAACTAAGTCGACAATAACTACGACTAATTATAGAATTAATTTACTAATTAAATGTCGTCTACATAATACTAATCGTCTAACAAATTGTCGTCTAAACTTACAAGACGACCAACTATTTATCTACCCAAATAAAAATTAATAAACAATAAAAGTAAATTAATAATTTATTAATTAAATAGCCGATATGACTAGCTTAATTAACGCCTAATAACACGAACCGTCAAACTACAGGTCGTCTAAATAATATAAAATTAATTATAAATAATAAAACGTGATTAAGATAATGTTATTTATTTAATACAAATTCCAGGGCGTTACACTAACTTGTTTGATGATTTATGTGATAGCCGAAGGCTTTGATTGAAATAACTGTTGAGTTATGGTAAGAATGAGATGATGTGATGATGCGGGGGACCCCCGGTCATGAGGTGTGGAATGAGGGGCAGTTGGGTGGATTCTCATCGACTCATCCACGTTAGTAGTCTTGCTAACTGGACGTATTCCGGTGAGTAAGACAGGTATCGGTAGATTGGGCGAATCCCTCTTGTCGGTATCTTGAAGCTTATTAATGGCGATGGATTTCGGTTAATAAGTTAATGTGAAGGTTACTAATGGCGATGGATTTCGGTTAGTAAGTTAATGTGAAGCTTACTAATGGCGATGGATTTCAGTTAGTAAGTTAATGTGATTCTAGTACATATATGTTTATGTATTAGGTATGTTTGTGCTTCTAGCTAGTTCGGGGGCAACCCGATAGTTAGATATGATTGTCAGGAGAGCAGAAATTGATAGGGTCCCAATATGGGGACTAGACGGTATTGATGTAGTATATATATATGTTTATATATTTATGAAATGATATTATTTTTGGGGTCTAAAACCCATGTATCTCACGAGACTATTTTGTCTCACGTACTACGTTTGTTTTTGTTGCTATGTACTCAGGTACAGGTTCGAAGTGATAGAAGGTTGCACTAGAAGTGGCCTAGAAATGTTTAGCTCGGGAGCTCATAGGTAGATCCCGTTGCCTATGGTTTTGATATTCTTGGTGACACCGTATTTTTGTAAACTCTGATAAAGGTTTTAAAGTTTTTGTTAAACTGTATTTTGGACAATATGTCATTAAATTGGGAAAAATGTATTTTAAATGATTTAAACGATGTTTTAAAAATACGGGTGTTACAACTTGGTATCAGAGCTATAGTTTAAGTGAATTAGGTTGGATGACCATCCTAGTCTTAGACTGTAGCAATAGGAATGTAAGATTCCTTGAGATCGATAGGTTGACCTTGAGACTTTATGTTAAGTTTAGGGTTGAACCTAGGGGACCTAAAGAAGTTGTTATGAATTATACAATGTGAGTCTTTTGAGACCGTAGGGCATTAGTATGATAGGGTCGACCCCTATGAGAAATGCCATGATTTGATCTAACTGTGTTGTTTACAACTGTTGAGTTGACCGTTTGAATCTTGTTGGTTGGATATGTTGGTATGGCGAAAGAATGACTGTGAAAAGTGGACGAACTCCACTAAATTGGAAAGAGTTATGAATGAGGGTAGGCGAAATGATTCCAATACCCGTATGAAGGAGGAGTCTGTATTGGGAAGTTATCTACATAAAAAGGTAGGGAGACCTAACCGGAAGAAACGGAAGGAGGTTGTATAACGCCGTCATAACATGTAAAAACCGTTGTGTAATTCGGAAATTCTGATCCGGAGGTCACGATGTGGTGGATTCGGTAGATTTAGCAAGTGCTAGAGAGTAACAAATGAAGGAAGAATGATATGGTGACTTTGGGGTCATCATTATTGAAGGAGGAGGTGTTGACACGGTGGAATATGTTGTATGAAACTTTGTGAAGGAGAGCACGATACAAGATGTTGTGAAAGGAACTCACAAGTGAGTTGAAAGGGAAAGTCTTCCCGGAAGGAAATCTAGAGGGGGGGTTCATTATGCAACCTCGGAGATTTTAGGTGAAGATTGATGTTATGTGATTTTGACTTAATTGTTTGGTTGTTGCACGAATTGGTGCTTATAGAAATTGGAGATGAGTCGTACGACATGGAGATTTATTTTTGGGAATAGTCTTCCCGATTAGTTATGTGTATGGAAGTATGTATTGGAAAGGATTATAGACAAGTGTGCCGCATGTAGTAAGGATATGAGGGTTGATGCTATTATGTAGTATCAAAGGAAGAACCACGAGGATGGAAATTGTGTTTCAACAAAAGGATAGTAGTACAATGAAGTACTAAGTATTGGTAAGAATTGTTAGTATGGATGAGAATTTTGAGAAATAGAAACTTGGAAATTGGAATTTGGATATCCGGCGGGAATCCTGATGAGTAATGGAATATTATTATACATGAGTGGTAAAGAAAATGATGGCTAAAAGTATAGTGATGCCTTGAAACTCATGGGTGGAAAATATGCGAGAAAGGATAAGTGTCGGGAATGACGAATTTTGATTATTGAAAATGGTTGAGTAAAAGTTGGCATATAGCCATAGCTAAGTTTTGCGACCGGAATGCTGGATTCAATATTAAGGGTAAAAAGACAATTATTGGTAAGCTGTCATAGTAATGGTATGATAATATATGACATAGTGTATGTAAGGCTACGATTGGGAAAGAAATATTTATAGGTCTCGCGATGTTTTATGAATAGAACATCGAGTGTTGGGCAATTAAGTGGTAAGTCATGGGTTACAAATAGAGACCGGAGTCGATTGGTTGACTCAAAGATGACCGGGTCGACCGGTGAATTGTGGTTAATGGAATGGATTGGTGATTACTCTAGTGGTGACAAAAAGATTTGGAAGTTTGGTAATAAGGAAATGAACCGGTTAAGGGTGGTAAATGTGTAAGTGAAATGGTTAAATATTAATTGGAGATTTTATTAGTTTACCCGCGGGGTGCAATGCATGTGCGTTATGTGATGGCCTTTGAAGGCATATGATAATGGGAAGATAACGATATATGAAACGTGTTAAGTAGTATGTCCAATGGGAAATATGTTAAATATGAAAGAAAATGATAATATGATATTATGGTAAAGGTGCTAAAGTGCATGATGAATAAGTAGAACATTAAATGTGTAAGATAGTGGTAAAGCTATGTGAGGTGAAAAGAGGTATACTTGTATGGTATGCAATATAGAATGATGAAAAGATGATGTGGTAGTTTGGGTTATCCCCGGCTACTATGATGTTTGGGGGTGGAATCGGTTGGGCGAATCCCAATGGTTCCATTCCGTGATTGGAGATGTTCCAATCAATGTGACAATTTGGATCTTGATGGATTGGAGGCTTTCCGATCATCTCGATAAAGTAGTTAATGTATGAATTGTGTGTTTATATAATAATGTTTATATATATATAGTAGAACCATGTGGTTATGGTGTACTGTTATAATATTATGTGATAAATAAGAAGTTGGTTTGCTAGTGCGGGTTGCATTAGGTCATGTATGAGTGAGAGATGCCTTCAATTTGTGGAATATGAGAAAAGTGATGCTTTTAGCAAGCAAATCTTTGTTGGTAACCAAGATATGGTAAACTTGTATGAAATTGGGAAATGTGTTGCGGTAGAAGATCTAATACCGGTAATGGAGAATAAAAGTTATGACATTGATCAATATGACAAAAAGATGGTTGAAAGAATACTAAGGGATGGTATGACTTATGAGTGACCAAATGATGGTCAAGAATCGGTAAAGGTCGGTGTGACATTAAGTAAAGGTGCGACTCTCGGATTATTTGGGGAGAAATTGAAAGTTTGGAAAAACGGGAACGATTGTTAAGGAAACAATAATGAGTAGAACCGGAAGTGATAAGTTGGTAATGGTATTCCGTGAGTAGGAATTTGTTAGTTTGGAAAAGTATGGTTGACTTTATGCAAAAGTTAAGATTAGTCAACCTGTGATTAGTGACTTGGTGAAAGATGGGTTTTGACTCTCGTTTTAAATGACTACTGAATGATGAGAGCATAATGTATCAATTGTGTGTATGTGAAAAGGTTAATGGAATAATTAAAAGAGTTATAGTCGGATTATGCGACTTTGACCCGTTGGGTGTTTTCAAGTTGAATTTGGGAATCGGGTATATGATGGTTGATGAATCATAATTAAAGTTCGATGGTATAGGAAAGGATGATTTAATGGAACCTTTAGCAAGTAAAGAAATTGTTAAAGAACAATTGACTTTGTGCTTAAGTCAAAGATTAGACAATGTTGGCTTATATCGACTTGGTCGAAGCTAGATTTTGATATCCTTGTGGATCGATTAGATGATTGTAATGATTTGGTCATATAGTTTCTATGTGTATAGCGAGTTTGATTAAAGGATTTTAAAATGTTTGCAATTTTGACCCGTTTGGGTATTAAAGACTTAAGATTGATTTTTGACCCGTTCAGGTCTAACGGGGTTAAGTGAATGTTTAAATATATATTGTGGACTAAATTGGAATGGGGAAAGTTTGATGGTAATGCCCACAAGGGAATGAGAACGGAATACTCGGTCGAAAATGGGTTTAAAATTTTCTAGTGATTCCGAGGACGGAATCCTTTTAAGTGGTGGATAGTTGTAACGACCCGAATTTTGTGTTAAATAAATTATGAAAAAAATATGATAAATAAGTATAAATCATTTAAAGAACGTAGGAATTGGTTTCGTATCATTTGGATATCGTATGAGAAAGTTATGGACAAAACCGTGTCGAATGAAACTACAAAAAATGCAGTATGTGCTGCATAGCAGAAATAGCGACGCGATTTGGATATAGCGACGCGATTTTTCGTCGCAAAACAGAAATCTGAAATCGTGTTTGGGGGTTATATCGCGACTTATAGATAGCGACGGAAATAGCGACGCGATCGGCACTTAGCGACGCGATCTTTGGTTGCTGGCAGCATTAAAAAGCGGGTTTCAAGTCATAAATGCATCTCACAAACCCTAGCTTCTCTCCTAACAAGTGAGTATACGTTTTTGGGTGGAAAAGGTCGTTTGGAGCTATTTTTGGGGTCCAAATCAAGTGATTTTGCTTCCATTGTTGAAGATTAAGGTAAATCTTCACTCCTTGATCCTTGTAGCTTTAGATCTATGGATTTCTAGGCTTGGGTTTGAAACCCTAGTTCTTGGGGTTTTGGGTTATGATGAAATAAATGATGTATACACTTAATAGATGGTATATTAACAAAGGAAACAAGTGTATGATTAAGATTTGTAAGAATCTTAAGGTTTGGTTAACCTAGGGTTTGGTAAATCACCATAATTGGGGGAAATGTGTTAGTAAGTATTATCTAGAGATAGATGGACATATTGGTAGTAGTATGTGATGTTGATCATCTTGTGATTATTGTATTAGGCGCTTGGTGAGGTCTTGGAAGGTTGACCGAATTGTTGGAGCAAGAAATTGGCGTAAAAAGTACGGTTGGAGCATTATTTGCTAAGGTGAGTACATGAGACTTTTAAACTGGGTACATAGCAAATAGTTTTGAAAACGCTTATGATATTTTTATGGGTCTTTATTAAATAATGTTTTGATAAAGATACTGAATGAAAAGATAAGTAAGTAGGTATAATGTGATACTAGACTAGGTATAGTATAATTGATGATTTTAAAGGTAAATATGACAAACAAAAGTAATTGGCAATGATTTTATAACAATGAGTATCTATTGGTAAGATTTACTAATGAAAGTAAAGAACGAATATATGTATGAAAATGAATATGATGTGACTAGTAATAATTATGTATTATAGTCAACAAAGGGATAAAAGTATTATGATATCAATAAAATAAGAAATGTATCTTATGAAATAAGTAAGTATGGACCTCATAGGGTTCACAGATGTAGAAGTAGACGTGAGTTGCTTATGATCGGGTCTATGGGGCCATACAGGTACGTTCATACTATGTTGAACTAGTTATATGTAGTTATTAATGGATAACTAACTTGTTTGATGATTTATGTGATAGCCGAAGGCTTTGATTGAAATAACTGTTGAGTTATGGTAAGAATGAGATGATGTGATGATGCGGGGGACCCCCGGTCATGAGGTGTGGAATGAGGGGCAGTTGGGTGGATTCCCATCGACTCATCCACGTTAGTAGTCTTGCTAACTGGACGTATTCCGGTGAGTAAGACAGGTATCGGTAGATTGGGCGAATCCCTCTTGTCGGTATCTTGAAGCTTATTAATGGAGATGGATTTCGGTTAATAAGTTAATGTGAAGGTTACTAATGGCGATGGATTTCGGTTAGTAAGTTAATGTGAAGCTTACTAATGGCGATGGATTTCGGTTAGTAAGTTAATGTGATTCTAGTACATATATGTTTATGTATTAGGTATGTTTGTGCTTCTAGCTAGTTCGGGGGCAACCCGATAGTTAGATATGATTGTCAGGAGAGCAGAAATTGATAGGGTCACAATATGTTGACTAGACAGTATTGATGTAGTATATATATATGTTTATATATTTATGAAATGATATTATTTTTGGGGTCTAAAACTCATGTATCTCACGAGACTATTTCGTCTCACGTACTACGTTTGTTTTTGTTGCTATGTATTCAGGTACAGGTTCGAAGTGATAGAAGGTTGCACTAGAAGTGGCCTAGAAATGTTTAGCTCGGGAGCTCATACGTAGATCCCGTTGCCTATGGTTTTGATATTCTTGGTGACACCGTATTTTTGTAAACTCTGATAAAGGTTTTAAAGTTTTTGTTAAACTGTATTATGGACAATATGCCATTAAATTGGGAAAAATGTATTTTAAATGATTTAAACGATGTTTTAAAAATACGGGTGTTACAATGGCCTTCGCGGTTAAACCGATGCAAGCTGCCGGAATTATTATAGTTGAGTTTCGGGTCAAGTTTTAACTCGAGGTTCGTTTTATGTTTTAGGAACGTCTAAGAGATAATATGGTGTGCTGTTGACTGTCGGGAATCTTTCGGAGCTTACGTTTTTCGAGGTGAGTATTATCACCGTGTATTCAGTTTTAACGTTATACATGCATGACTTATGTGTTTCATTACTTGCACCATATTTGCTATCTGAGGTTATCTGTGATCTGAGTTATCTGTGATCTGGGTTATCTGTGATCTGAGTTATCTGGGCTATCTGAGTTAATTATGTTAAAGAGATAAAAACATAATAATACACATCTGGGTTTTTGGCTATATGCCTACTTGGGATCACCTCCCGTCTGAGTTTTTGGGATCACTCCCGTCTGGGTTTTTGGCTTACGCCTATCTGGGGTGTGAGGAGGGGCGATCGACCCGAATCACACAAGCGCGCTATATAAATTAAAATCTGAGTAATAAAATCCGAGAAAAATAATTTTGAGTAATTAACTGAGTAGATTCTGATTAGGAGTACACCGATGTGCCCTCATGTGTTGTATCTTTTCATTGTTTGCATTTTGAGATTATTCACTTAGCTTCCCAGCTGACCCAAAACTTTCCCCCACATTATTTCAGGTACTAGCAAAGGAAAAGAGAAGGTGGACGGTTGACCGCTGTATTTTTCCGTGTTGATGTGGATGTAACGACCCGAAATTTGTAAATAAATAAAATATGTAAAAATATGATAATTATGGATAAATCATATAAAACTCGTAGGAATTGGTTTCGTGTCGTTTGGAGTCCGTATGAGAAAGTTATGGACGAAACCGTGTTGGAACCTAGACCGAAAAGTGCAGCCCTGCTGCACAGGTAGGCTCGCGGCGCGAGCCAGGCGCGAGCAAAACGCGAGGTTGAGCAGAGGGACCAGAGCTGAAACGCGAGAAGGTCGCGTTGACTTCGCGACGCGATCTCGACGCGAGCTGGGCGCGAAGTCTGGTATAAAGCGGCGACCAGCGGGAAGACCCGGCGCGAGCTCGGCGCGAGCTCGGCGCGAGCCAGTCTGACCAGTGCAATAAATTCGGGTTTTTAGCCATAAATGCATATTGAAAACCCTAGTTTCTTCCAAAGACGATTTTCGAGTGCAAGGGCTGTTTTGGGTTGATTTCTTCATCAAAGCTTGGTAGATTTCACTTCTAAGTGAAGATTTAAGGTATATCTTCACTCCTTGATCTTTGTAGCTTTAGATCTATGTATTTTAATGGTTGGGTTTGAAACCCTAGTTCTTGGGGTTATGGATTATGGTGATTTAAATGGTGTATACCTTTAATAGATGGTATATTAACAAAGGAAACAAGTGTATGATTATGATTTGTAAGAATCTTAAGGGTTGGTTAAACCTAGGGTTGGTAAATCACCATATTTGGGGAAAATGGATTGATGGGTGTTATCTGGAGGTAGATGAACACATTGGTAGTAGTAATTGATGTTGATCATATTGTGATAATTGTATTAGGCTTTTGGTGAAGCCTTGGAAAGTTGATTGGATTGAGAAGCAAGAGATTGGGTGTCAAGAACACGGTTTGAGCATCATATTGCTAAGGTGAGTACGTGTGGACTTTACTGAGTACATAGCCTATGAAATACATTTTATTACTTGTGTTGTGGTCTATTTGCTTATTTGTGTAGACTAGTAGTTTATAGTTAGTTATACCGATAGTTGTATTGAACTAACTTGTTTGATGATAGACGTGATAGCCGAGAGCTAGATTGACATAACCATCGAGTTATGATATGGTGAGATGATGTGATGATTCGGGGGATCCCCGGTCATGAGGTATGGAATGGGGAGCATTTGGGCGGATCCCCATCGGCCCATTCCATGATAGTGGTCTTGCTAACTGGAAGTAGTCCGGCGAGTAAGGCAGGTATTGGTAGACTGGGCGATTCCCTCTTGCCTTTACCTTGAAGCTTGTTAATGCGGGGGATCCCCGGTTAATTAGTTAATGTGGTTCTAGTTGGTTGGGGATGTCCCGACAACTAGGTATGATTGCTAGGAAAGCAAGGTGCTAGAGTCACAATAGGGTGACTAGATAGATGGGTGATTGCTTACGTGTTGTTGTTTGTCGTTCGGTTATTATTATTAACTTTGGGGACTAAACCCATGTAGCTCACGAGACGTTTTTGTCTCACGTACTCCTTGTTTGTTTTGCTATGTACTCAGGTTCGGGATCGAAGGTTTAGGTACGCATGGATAGAGGGGCCTAGAATAGAAGAACTCTAGATTGGATTTAGTCTTAGCTTGGTTATGATATATTTTGTAACACCTACTTTTATACTCTGATTTCATACCAAGGTTTTTGTAAATCCGAATTGAGGGTGTTCTTCTATTTATAAAATGTTTTATTTTAGCCGAATTTTTGGTATTAAAATTTGAGGTGTTACAACTTGGTATCAGAGCTATAGTTTAAGTGAATTAGGTTGGATGACCATCCTAGTCTTAGACTGTAGCATTAGGAATATAAGATTCCTTGAGATCATAGGTTGACCTTGAGACTTTATATTAAATTTAGGGTTGAACCTAGGGGACCGATGAATTTGATATGATTTTGAGTACTGAGTCGTACGCGACTAATGGGTTGTACACAAGGTGCTAAATGTTTAATGTCTTTCGTATAGTCTTGATCGAAAGAAATGGTGAACACTCGTAGAAGTGGGAAAGCCCCGGAGAACCGGGAGGAGGAAGTACCTCCTGTTGAGAGGGTGGATGAGCAAGAAAGTCAACCATCAATGCATCGGGTTGACGAATCGGAGGTCGGAGCTAATAGAACTCCGGTGACCATGGCGGATCTCCAAACTATTATCGACCAAATCAAGGGGACGGTGGCCGAGGAAGTGCACCGAATTATTGGAGACCGTGAAAGGTCGGGTGGAGACCGTGAATCCGAAGCTAAGTCGGATGAGAAAACCGGAGGTAGTGGCACCGGGGAAGGGAAGTCCTCCACGGGCGGCCAAAGTGATGCTAGGGCTAGGCCCGTTGTGAAAGAAGGTTGTTCATTTAAATCCTTCATGGCTTGTAAGCCAAATGTGTATACGGGTAGTTCGGACCCGAAAGTAACGATGAGATGGATCCGGGAAACCGAGAGGGTGATCGGTAGTAGTAAATGTAAGGATGCCGATATGGTGACGTATGCGTCACAATTGTTAAAAGAGGATGCGATGGTTTGGTGGGACATCGTGTATGAGACCCTCGGGAAGGAGGTGGTTGAGAAGATGTCGTGGGATGAGTTCACCACGAGATTGAAAAAGAAATTTTGTCCCGAAAGGGATTTGGAAAAGATGCACGAGAAGTTCGTGACCCTCAAAAAGGGTGATATGTCAATTGAAGAATATTCGAGGGAGTTCACGGGATTGCTCCCGTTTGTTGCTAAAACCTACTCGGATGAGAGGTTGAGGGTGGTCCGGTATGCTAGTGGGTTACCGTGGGACTACCAATTGGAAGTAAAGAGGGCGGTTTCACTTGATGAAGCTATTAGTGCCGCCCGGAGTGTCGAGGAAGTGAATGAGGCACGTGTTGCCGAGAGGGCCCATGTGGGCGAGAAGAGGAAAGCCGAAAGTGGCTCGAGTACGTTTAAGAAAGGGAAGTTCACATCGAACTTCTCTAAACAAGGGAGCGTTGGCTTGTGCAAGAAGTGCGGGAAGACTCATGCCGGCGTGTGCCGAGGGGAGTCGAAAACTTGTTATAATTGTGGGAAGCCGGGGCATATGGCCCGAGAATGCAAGTCTAAATCCTTGGCCGAGATCGAGTGTTTCTCGTGCCACGAGAAGGGGCACTATAGCATTGTGTGCCCAAAGAAGGGAACCGAGTCGATGGTGTCCACGGCTCAAAAGAAAGTGGAGCCGGCGAAGGTGAAGGGGCGGTCCTTCCAACTTACTCGGGAGGAGGCGAAGGAGGCACACGATGTGGTGTCAGGTATTCTATTCATTAACTCCTTGCCAACTCATATTTTATTTGATTCGGGTTCTAATTATTCGTTTGTGTCCTACGAGTTCGGTTGTAAATTGAATGTGCCGTCCGAGATGTTAGATGAGGTTTATGAGATAGAAGTAGCCGACGGGAAAACGTCTATGGTTGAATGTATTTATAGAAATTGTGAAATAGAAATAGACGGTAGAAAGTTTAAGGTGGATTTGTTGCCCATGGGAATTAGGGCGTTTGATGTGGTTATCGGTATGGATTGGTTGGGAATGCACCAAGCCAAGATTTTGTGTGGAAAGAAAATAGTGTCGATTAGGACACCCGAGAATGAGAAAGTGTATGTGTATGGGGAGAAACGACATCACATGCCTAATGTGATTACCGCTATTAAGGCGAGGAAAAGTATATCAAAAGGTTGTGCATCTTTTATTGCATATGTATTAGATGGTCGGAAAGAAAAGAAGTCAATGGATGATGTCAAAATTATTCGGGATTTCCCCGAGGTATTTCCCGATGATTTGCCCGGTTTGCCACCGGAGAGACAAGTTGAATTTAAAATTGATTTAGTTCCGGGGGCGACGCCGATTGCTCGTGCTCCATATCGTTTGGCTCCCACCGAGATGCGGGAATTGATGACCCAATTGCAAGAATTATTAGATAAAGGTTTTATTCGTCCGAGTTCGTCACCGTGGGGTGCACCGGTGTTATTTGTTAAAAAGAAAGACGGTTCGATGAGAATGTGTATCGACTACCGAGAGTTGAATAAGGTAACTATTAAGAACCGTTACCCGTTGCCGAGGATTGACGACTTATTTGACCAATTGCAAGGTGCTAGTTATTTCTCAAAGATCGATTTGAGGTCGGGTTATCACCAAGTTCGGGTGAAAGAAGGCGACACCGAGAAGACGGCTTTTCGTACACGTTATGGTCATTATGAATTCCTAGTGATGCCGTTTGGTCTTACCAACGCACCGGCTATTTTTATGGATTTGATGAACCGGGTTTGTAAACCGTTCCTTGATAAGTTTTTGATCGTGTTTATTGACGACATTTTGATTTATTCGAAAACCGAAGAAGAACACGAGAGTCATTTGAGGCTCGTGTTGGATGTATTAAAACGGGAGAAGTTGTATGCAAAATTCTCGAAGTGTGAGTTTTGGTTGCGGGAAGTGCAATTCTTAGGTCACGTGGTGACGTGTGATGGTATTAAGGTTGATCCGTCCAAGATTGAAGCGGTGTCAAATTGGGAGCCTCCGAGGACTCCTACCGAGGTTAGAAGTTTTCTTGGGTTAGCCGGTTATTACCGGAGGTTTATACAAGACTTCTCAAGAATCGCGATTCCACTCACGAAGTTAACGAGAAAAAGTGAGAAGTTTGTGTGGGAGAAGAAGCAAGAAGAGGCGTTTAAGTTGTTAAAAGAAAAGTTATGTAACGCGCCGATACTCACGTTACCGGATGGTATGGAAGATTTTGTGGTTTATAGTGATGCTTCGAATCAAGGGCTCGGTTGTGTGTTGATGCAAAGAGGTAAAGTGATCGCGTATGCTTCGCGACAATTGAAGAATGCGGAATTGAGGTACACGACACACGACTTGGAATTGGCGGCGATTATATTTGCCTTGAAGTTGTGGAGGCATTATTTGTATGGCACTCGGTGTACATTGTACACGGATCATAAGAGTTTGCAATATGTGTTTACACAAAAAGACCTTAATATGCGACAAAGAAGGTGGATCGAGTTGATAGCCGACTATGATTGTGAAATTGTGTATCACGCGGGTAAGGCGAATGTGGTGGCCGATGCCTTGAGCCGAAAGGTATATGAAAACCCGAACCGAGGAATTTTATCACGTATAGAAGTCGTCTCGAGCATCATCGAAAGAATCAAGAATGCCCAACGAGAAGTTATGGGAAAAGACGAGTTAAGACAAGAACGGTTAGGTAAAAACCAACATTTTCTCGAAAATGCACAAGGGTTGAAGACCGTAGGCGGTCGTATTTGGGTTCCTAAGTTCGGTGGTATCCGAAAAGAGTTGTTGTATGATGTGCACAAATCGAAGTATTCGATTCACCCGGGAAGTACAAAGACGTACCAAGATATGAAACGGGTTTATTGGTGGCCCGGAATGAAAACGAGAGTGGCCAAGTATATTTCTAAGTGTGCCACGTGTGCACAAGTGAAAGCCGAGCATCAAGTACCGTATGGGGTAGCTCAATCATTGGTGGTGCCGGCCGGGAAGTGGGAAGATATAACTATGGATTTCATAGTGGGTTTACCGAAGACGAGTAGAGGTCACGATGCCATTTGGGTCATAGTTGACCGGTTGACCAAGAGTGCGTTATTTCTAGCAATTCGGGAAACATTGCCACTTGAGAAATTGGCTAAGTTGTATGTTGATGAAGTGGTTCGACTCCACGGGGTTCCGTTATCGATTGTGTCCGATAGAGACGCGAGGTTTACCTCGAGATTTTGGCGATCTTTACAAGAAGAGTTGGGTACAAAGTTGCGGTTGAGCACGGCTTATCACCCGCAAACCGACGGTCAAAGTGAAAGGACAATTCAAACGGTCGAAGATATGTTGAGATCGTGCGTGCTAGATTTCGGTGGTAAATGGGATGAACATTTACCGTTGGTCGAGTTCTCGTATAATAATAGTTATCACTCGACTATCAAGATGCCGCCTTATGAGGCGTTGTATGGTAGAAAATGTAGAACTCCATCTTGTTGGTTGGAAGCGGGAGAGACGAAACTCACGGGTCCCGAGATCGTGAGAGTGACGAATGAAAAGATTGGTATTATTCAAAACAACATGAAAGTTTCCCAAGATAGACAACGAAGTTATTCGGGTTTGAAGAAAAGGCCATACGACTTGGATGTCGGTGATATGGTCATGTTGAAAGTGTCACCTTGGAAAGGTGTAATGCGGTTTGGTAAGAAAGGGAAGTTAAGTCCAAGGTACGTTGGACCGTTTAAAATATTGAAACGGGTCGGGCTTCAAGCTTTTAAGTTGGAACTTCCACCCGAGCTTCAAGGTGTGCATGACACCTTCCACGTAAGTTATTTGAAAAAGTTTATTGGAGAAGTGGAAAATATTATTCCGTTGCAAGAGTTGCGGGTTGACGGCCCGAACCGGTTGATTGAGGAGCCCGAGGCTATATTAGAGACGAAAACAAAGAAGCTTCGGAATAAGGAGATCGAGTTGGTATTGGTCAAGTGGAAGCATTCACTTGGGCCGAATTTGACTTGGGAAGTCAAAGACGAGATTCGGAAGAGGTACCCGGATTTCGTGAACTATGATGAGATTCCGAGGACGGAATCTTCTTAAGGGGTAGATAGTTGTAACGACCCGAAATTTGTAAATAAATAAAATATGTAAAAATATGATAATTATGGATAAATCATATAAAACTCGTAGGAATTGGTTTCGTGTCGTTTGGAGTCCGTATGAGAAAGTTATGGACGAAACCGTGTTGGAACCTAGACCGAAAAGTGCAGCCCTGCTGCACAGGTAGGCTCGCGGCGCGAGCCAGGCGCGAGCAAAACGCGAGGTTGAGCAGAGGGACCAGAGCTGAAACGCGAGAAGGTCGCGTTGACTTCGCGACGCGATCTCGACGCGAGCTGGGCGCGAAGTCTGGTATAAAGCGGCGACCAGCGGGAAGACCCGCGTCCTTTCGCGGCGCGAGCTCGGCGCGAGCCAGTCTGACCAGTGCAATAAATTCGGGTTTTTAGCCATAAATGCATATTGAAAACCCTAGTTTCTTCCAAAGACGATTTTCGAGTGCAAGGGCTGTTTTGGGTTGATTTCTTCATCAAAGCTTGGTAGATTTCACTTCTAAGTGAAGATTTAAGGTATATCTTCACTCCTTGATCTTTGTAGCTTTAGATCTATGTATTTTAATGGTTGGGTTTGAAACCCTAGTTCTTGGGGTTATGGATTATGGTGATTTAAATGGTGTATACCTTTAATAGATGGTATATTAACAAAGGAAACAAGTGTATGATTATGATTTGTAAGAATCTTAAGGGTTGGTTAAACCTAGGGTTGGTAAATCACCATATTTGGGGAAAATGGATTGATGGGTGTTATCTGGAGGTAGATGAACACATTGGTAGTAGTAATTGATGTTGATCATATTGTGATAATTGTATTAGGCTTTTGGTGAAGCCTTGGAAAGTTGATTGGATTGAGAAGCAAGAGATTGGGTGTCAAGAACACGGTTTGAGCATCATATTGCTAAGGTGAGTACGTGTGGACTTTACTGAGTACATAGCCTATGAAATACATTTTATTACTTGTGTTGTGGTCTATTTGCTTATTTGTGTAGACTAGTAGTTTATAGTTAGTTATACCGATAGTTGTATTGAACTAACTTGTTTGATGATAGACGTGATAGCCGAGAGCTAGATTGACATAACCATCGAGTTATGATATGGTGAGATGATGTGATGATTCGGGGGATCCCCGGTCATGAGGTATGGAATGGGGAGCATTTGGGCGGATCCCCATCGGCCCATTCCATGATAGTGGTCTTGCTAACTGGAAGTAGTCCGGCGAGTAAGGCAGGTATTGGTAGACTGGGCGATTCCCTCTTGCCTTTACCTTGAAGCTTGTTAATGCGGGGGATCCCCGGTTAATAAGTTAATGTGGTTCTAGTTGGTTGGGGATGTCCCGACAACTAGGTATGATTGCTAGGAAAGCAAGGTGCTAGAGTCACAATAGGGTGACTAGATAGATGGGTGATTGCTTACGTGTTGTTGTTTGTCGTTCGGTTATTATTATTAACTTTGGGGACTAAACCCATGTAGCTCACGAGACGTTTTTGTCTCACGTACTCCTTGTTTGTTTTGCTATGTACTCAGGTTCGGGATCGAAGGTTTAGGTACGCATGGATAGAGATGCGGGACCTAGAATAGAAGAACTCTAGATTGGATTTAGTCTTAGCTTGGTTATGATATATTTTGTAACACCTACTTTTATACTCTGATTTCATACCAAGGTTTTTGTAAATCCGAATTGAGGGTGTTCTTCTATTTATAAAATGTTTTATTTTAGCCGAATTTTTGGTATTAAAATTTGAGGTGTTACAGTGGACAGCATTTAATATTTTTAAAACACTTTATTTTATCTAAACTATTCCGCATCAAGTACATTTTTAAATGAAGAGATTAGCATTGGGATTTAATAATTCAAGTATTGGGACCTTTAATTTAATATCTTGTATTACAAATTTTTTTTTATTTTCGTAAAAATTTTGGGTGTTACAATCTCTCTAGGACACAGACATTCCACCAAGCATATCCTAGTGATATTGCCGGAACATTCATAGTGATACCAATATTTTGGTATTCCACGATGATTGAATGGAAATCCTACCAGTGCTAACATCAAAGCCAACACTGAACGTAGGTCACACTGTTTATGTAACTGTTGTGTCAACAGACAATCTATGTGATCCTGGGTTACCCTGATACCTTCTTGTGTGAAAATCAGATGACTGTACTCCATTCTTATCAACAAGATCTGATGATTCTACTCCACTCTTATCAAATACAATCAATACATCAGATAAGGGTTTCTATGACTGTACTCCAACATTATCAACAACAGTCAGAAAATCCAAATCAAATCAAGATACCGCACTTCTACGACTTCAACAAATATCAGGAACCAAGGATCAACATCAAATCGACAACGTCACAACTTCAAGAAAGGACTTCCGCTGCTAACCGCTCTATCTATGGGTCTACATTTCGTCGATTTGCCTGAAGTTTTCTGGAATACTTTATATTGGTTGAAAAGCCAATTAGAAGTATGTCTATCACCGATAATCAAAAGTCGATGCTGATTTTGCAAACAAAACTGCACAACGGTTTAACACACAGCTCCAACTTTACAAACAAAGAAGACTTCAAAGATATGCAACCTAGACTATTGTTACAAAGGGTGAGATTGTTAGGTCTTAAAAATGTTATAATTAATAGTCTAGGGGGTATTTAGTAACATTACGTATTGTATTAGTTAGTTAATTAGGTTTAATTAAAAGAATTAAGGAGATGGTATAAAAGTCAAGATGTAATCCTTAATTCCTCACTTTTGCAATTAATCGAACACATTTAAGCAATTGTCCTCTCTCCCTTCTCTCTTCTTTCTCTCACTAAAAGCCCTAAACCTTCATCCACAAGTTTCATCCATAATCATCATCTAGAATCAAGTAATGGATTAAGTGTGCGTTCTAGGCATTTCAAGTATGCACATTCGTATACTCACTTTATTCACAATTACAGTACTACTACATCAACGATACAAATATGTATTGTGTAAAATGTAAATGGACCCAAACTCAGGTTACAACTCCGATACAGAGGCTTTTGTGGCGGCTTTAGATCTGATTTGTTTGATAATTTACTCTAAGATAGAGCTCTTGAGATGGTGTATAAATTGTAGTTTATTTGATGTTTCACACTCAGATCAATTCTATAGAAAGAACTTAAATTAATCTTTTACTTAAAACATACAGGAAAAAAAAATACAATAACATGAAACGTTTAAATAAAAAGAGATGCGTTTGATTAAATTGTTGAATTTCTTGTCTTTTACCATTGGATTTCCCTAATATATGATAAGCGCATACTATAGCAATAACGAGTATATAATGTACGTACATTTTTGCTAAAAATACATATTTCTCAATCATGGCAAGAGTAGATTTGATATAACATATAAACACTTGCTAATTGATGTCAAATTACAAGAGTAAAAAATTGTAGTTTATTTGATGTTTGTTAACCTATACATCACGCACATATATCTTGTTGATCATAAGACCGGTGCCAACGGTCCGCCGGTTGGGCACCGCCGGTTGGCCGCCGGTACCGGCACTGTTGGCACGGGCCGTCGGTGATGGCGCCGGTTGAGGTGCAGTGGGTTTGGCGACGAGCGAAGGGGCGAGCGCGGTGATTAAAAAATTAACTTTATTTTTTCTTTTTTTTTTCTTTTTTTTCCAGACCTTACTTTTACTTTTATTTTAATTTTTTTTCTTTTTTTTCCAGACATTATTTTTACTTTTACTTTAATTTTTTTTAAATTTTTTTTAACTCCTTTTAATAATTAGAAAAAAAAAACGTAATATTTATTAAAAAAAATCTAAAAAATTCAAAAAAAAGATAAACTTTTTATGTAACTTTTTATAATTAATGTAATTTATTTTTATTAGTTATATATTTTAATTAATTGTATATTTTAATTAGAAAAAGAAAAGTAAATGGTGGGCCCAAAATTGGTGAAGTGACGGAGTGCTGTTGGCATTGCTACGTCAGTTTAGTGTTAGTTAGTTTGTCTGCTAACGTGGCGCTGAGTTGGCAGCAACTGACGGCGTCAGTTGCCGCCACCATTGGCACCGGTCTAACCAATTAAGGTTCTAAAAAATTAGTCGGCGTGATGTGATGGCACCATCAAGTTTCAAATCACGTCGAGCTATGATGAGTCATAAGTTCGCAAAAAGTATTATATATAACTTTATAATTATATATGTCATCATATTTTTTAAAACGTGCTACACGTGCTAAAAAAAACTCGGCATAAGACGCGATTTATCATCATGTCTTATCGTGTCTTATCTTATGAGTTACGTCACATCTAACAACACCGCCATGTGACGTTAAGGTCGCACACCCTGCCTCCATATCCATTGTGCATTTTTTAGATCCCTGATCATAACTATTCCCGAAAGTCTTGTCATGACCGAAATGTATTTTTCAACAAGTCACCATTGATACTTAATAAACTTATAATATATACTTAATACATTCAAAGTATAATTAAGACTATAACCCCACAGTTTTAAATCTATCCAAAAGACATTGACAAGAATTGGATAAACAATCAATATGAGACCCCTACCCCCACCCCAAACGTTAACACGTTTTTTTAGTTCCAGTACTCACATTATAATTTTGTTGTTCACGTTAAGATCTTAATATTTCTTTTATGGAAAAGACAGAATTTATTATTAAAACCACAACCAAACAAAACACCATTAAAAGGCAAGACACGCCGCTACCATTCTGACCTGCGAGCTGTAGGAAAAACCAAGATTCAACCTCATATTTGTCCAACTTAGTTTAGTAGAAGAGACAAAATAAAAGTGTCACACAAGTGATCTTTAATACAGCTCAAACATTAGAAAGTTCCGGAAACTACTATTATTACCTCAAACACAAGTGATCTTTAAAAGTAGAACTTCATGTTTGAACTTGATTACGTCTAAACCAGTAGTTTAATGTTTAGAAATATAATAGTCATAAACTCATAATCATGGTTTGAAAACTGGACCCGCTCTGGAAACTAGTGACATCGAAAGTAATTAATAATATATTTATAAAAGTACCACAATTTCTTGAAAATAAGAAAGTTTACTACTTACATTAGAATAATTTAGTTCGAACAATTCTAATTAGTCAAAAGGGTTAAATATTAATCATTCATACACTAAATTTAAGTACTTTTGAGGTTCTACTTTTATTCATACGTAATCAAGTTCAAACATTAGCAACCCAAATAGAAATTAAGTTCACATATTAATCATTATTGACCCAAACATTCGGCTATGATGGTATTAGATTTGATTTGGAAAAAGTAGCGAAGTGTGTACTTGAAACTCTAGCCTCGTAGGACAATTAGGCTAGAGAAAGTGTAGGTGATGAAGAAATGAACCAAATTGTAATGGCAAAACTAAATAATGAAATTTGTTAACACAAATATGTCAGTTAATTTGTCCGTAAATAAGGAATAATGTAACGTTAATATGATAAAATTGAGAATAGTGAGGAAAGAGACCACTTATCTTATCTTATAAATAATAAAAGTCAATTAAGAATTTTTTTTTTTTATTTATTTTTTTTGCATTTTTTAAGATAGACAAAAAAGAAAAAGAGTGAAGGTGGTATGGTTTCGTTATCGAAGTGTTTGATAATTTAAAAGGCAAATCATATTCATACTTAATATATCCTCCCGATATATTCTTTCCCTCCTTTTCTTTCAAACATCCCTCACACACGCCTTTGCACTGTATCTATCTCCCTTTTTTATCCCACCCTCCATGACTTTACAACCATAAAGCCAACAACTACTCACCTCTCCCATTAATCTCTCCATTCTTATAATTATTCCATAATCAATCTATGATTCCGTTTACAGACTTCATGTTATTCTAGCATTTAACTTCAATCTCATTGTTCATATGGGTTACCTTTCCTGTAATTCCGAATCCGCCGTTTCTACCTGCTATTCATACAATTTATCCAAGAAGAAGTCGAAATTGAAATCACTGTCAAATCCACACAATAAGCACTTTCAGATCAGGAATTTCTGTTTTGCAGATCTCGAAGCAGCCACAAATGGATTTTCACAAGTCAATTTCCTTGGAAAAGGAAGCCATGGTTCTGTGTATAAAGCGGTACTTGACGGCGGCGATTTGATTGCTGCCGTTAAACGACACCGTTCGTCGGAGAATGATACCAGTAGAGGACAATGTACTACAAGTATTGCTACTCCCGCGGAGAACGAGATTGAGACTCTATCTCGGGTTCGGAGCCCTAGATTGGTGAATTTGTTAGGGTTTGGGTCGGATCCGGTTGATGGAAGGAAACTGATTGTTGTGGAGTACATGCCGAACGGTTCGTTATATGATTTGTTACATAAGAACGATACCAGACTGCCCGGTTTAGCGAGACGAGTGAGGATTGCGGTCCAGGTAGCTAAGGCGATTCATCATTTGCATTCGTCTAATCCGCCGGTGATCCACCGGGATATAAAGTCGTCGAACATTTTGTTTGACGGAAAATGGAACGCTCGGCTCGGTGATTTCGGTTTGGCTCTAAGAGGACACGTGGAGGACGTAAAAATCCGATGCACACCACCGGCAGGGACGTTAGGTTACCTTGATCCGTGCTACCTTGCGCCGGGAGATCTCAGCGCGAAGAGCGATGTTTTCAGCTTCGGTATACTTTTGCTCGAGATCTTCTCTGGCAGGAACGCGATTGATCTGAAGTACAGTCCGCCGTCGGTGGTGGATTGGGCGATACCGCTAATAAGATCCGGTGAGTACGGCGAGATATTTGATCCCAACATTGATATATCGTCGGACGAATCCGCCGTGAGGCAGTTGGCGGTATTGGCGGCGAGGTGTGTGAAATCAACGGCGGAGAAACGGCCGGCGATGGCGGAGGTGGTGCAGTGTTTGATTACAGCAAGTAAGCGTATAACGTCTCTTGTATGGAACAATCTAGGCCGGGCCCGGCGGCGCGTGAGTATAACGTCTGCGCCCTTGATTAAATATGAGCCGTTGATTGAGAGTACCGAGATGGTCAAAGCTTCGAGGGGTTCGAGTAGAAGAACCAGGAAAGTATCCGGTACTACAAGCATACCATTAAAGAGCAAATCTAACGGTCTTGGTGAAACGAATTCTCGCCACGTGGCAAGATCAAGGTCCATAGGATCAGTCCACGATATCAAACCTACACCGTTGGATTCGAGTATGGGGAACAAAAGAGGAGGGACAGGCTTGAGTGTGAAGGGGCCTATAGTAATGATGAATAGGTCAAAGTCAACAGGGGAGTTACAAGGGACAGGATTAGTCTATAAAAGAAACGGTGGGATTATCTTACAGATGATTAGGAATCCTAATGTTAGAGAATTAGAATCATCAAAATTACTCGTCAAATTTAGCTGATATAAGCAATTGTCTGTTTTACGGTTGCTTAACTTTTTAATACATGTAGTTATTTGATACCACAGTCACTTTATGTATTAAAAATGAAATATCGTAGTGATATTTACTAAAACAATTTGTTTCATCCTTCTACCTGTATATGATTATAATGTGCAATGCAATAATTATATTTTTAATCCTTTAAATACTTGTATCAATCAAATTAATAGAAAAATACAATAGAAAATGATATTATCTCTCATTAAACATCTATGTTTTGGTGTGAATGAGTTAATAGACAAGTCAAAAGTGCATCGTTTCAACTTTCAGCAACTTTAATAAAAAAAAATGTCTTTCTTAATTGGCTGTCTCATATAGTTATTGACTTATTGCCTTTAATTTGTTTAGAAGACTCTTTATTAGAGTTCATAACCTTTTAATTGATCATATATTATTTTGTAAATGCAACACTCAATGAAACAAACAAATACAAGAGAACTACCTACTCAACCTTTCTTGTCTATTAGATATGAATTAAACACAAAGCGTGTCCGGTCAAAGAGTAGCTTGGACCCGCCCGAAAAGCTTTGGCCCAGAAAAACCTACTGCCAATACTAGGACAACACAACCAATTGATCTAGATCGATGAATTGGTCACCAAAGGTTACCTTGTGGAGTTTGTCTTAAGAGGTCTTGTGTTCAGGACTTGTTGGGGGCGTTCTTTAATTAGGGGGGGAAATGTGGTAGGGTTTATTCCTCATAAATGGAGATATGTTCAAGGAATGCATACTGTTCGCTTAGATGTCACTGCGTATGTCGAACCACTAACTTACTAACTTGTTGTTCAGAAAAGAAAAGAAAAATACTAGGACAACACGGTCCTACAGCGAGTTCATAGGCCGGTTAAAAGCATGGACAAATCCCATCCCAGTCAAAAGTTTGATCTTAGCCTGGAAAAAGGTGGCAGCAAAATTTAATTATACTAGCATCGTAACACAAAGTAGCAGATACTATTCAACTTCATACTTATTACATTCGATTCGGGTTTAGTGTTAGTGATTTTATGGTTCATGTTAAATGTACCTTCTCACTCCTTATAACGAAGATACATTGTGTTATGAATTATGATGCTTAATTCATTGTGTTTAATAGAAAACATTATTATCGTTTGTTTTTTTTATAATATGTATTTAGTATTTTATTAATAAAATTTAATTGGCATTAGCTTTCGCATACTACAGAAATCTACTTACATAAATTGGACTATGAAGAGTGTAAATATGTCAATTAATTTTACGTAATAATAAGGGATTAAGACAATCACCTAAATACTTCTTATATACTTCCTCAGTTTCAAAATAACTAATATATTATTAATTTAACATTTTTTAAGGTAAAAGATTATAATATAAATTAGATTAGATTATATTGGAATAGTGGGGATGAATCATACATATTTTGATTAAAGTAGTGTTAATGATTTTTTAAAAGTAAAAGTTTGAATAATGTCACCAATATATATTTAAAAAGATAGTTAGTGAGTGTGACATTCATTAACCTTTATCAAATAAGGTAAAATTTTAAAATGTATAATTTATTTTGAAACACCTTTAGTGCCTTCGGTTGGAGAGGAAGTGTTGGTTCCTTCGGATCATCAAAAGGATTTGGTAAGAAATATATAGATATTTTAACAGGATGTCGGTATGCTATGTGTGTATATTATATATTAATAAGGCGCAAAAAACCGAATAGAATAAATATATTTGATATGAGTGTGTGCATTCAAATCGATTTACCTAAGGATACCCGAGGCTATTCAAATCCAACGATTTCAAATCCGACTATTTCAAATCCGATCTAGTATGTTTCAACTGGTCTCAAATGACGCACCGATTTTTTTTCCCCACCTCTAGATTATGCAACCAAGTTGATTTAACTAATTCATACAAAAAGAAAGTCATTTCCAAAATAACCGGCCCTTAATTTACTGGGCCAATCCTAGTCAGGCTTCAAATAAACAAGTCAGATTGAGCCTAAAAGGGCCGTTCATATACCGCTGGACTGTTATAACTTATACGTATAAATTCCGTGTTTCGTAAGAAAATAGAAAACATAGTTTTTACTTTTTAATCTAGGGTGCTACTATTTAAACACCCCTAACTACCAAATAAACACCTTAATTAAAATCAAAACTTGAAAATTAAAAGCGCTAACAATTACTCCCTCCGTCCCTAAATAAAGTTCCCATTTTGCCTTCAAATTTTGTCCCTAAATAAAGTTCCTATTTCTCAAATATAAGGGGTCCACTTAATATAATAATATTATTACCAATACTTTCACCACTAACTATCTCTTAAAACACTTTCTCTCTCCAATCAAACCTTATATTTTAATCAAAAGTAATACCAAATACCCCACCACTAACTATCTCATAAAATGTTGTGCCCAACACAAATGAGAACTTTATTAAGGGACGGAGGGAGTAATTAACATGGTTATTCAGACTTTTTTTTTTAATTTAAAACTGGTGGTCGACGGTGGTGGTGGTGGTGGCGGAGTTATTTGGTAGTGGTGGAATGGACGACAAATTGAACATCGAAGCGAGTTGGTGGTGGAGCGAGCGGCGACGTCGACAGACCGATTCCGATGCGAGTGACTTGGTAGGGTGGTGGTTAACATCAGAGTTCGATGGAGGCTTTGAAAAATTTATTGGTTAATTATTGAAAAGTTTGGATTGTCCAAATAGAATTATAGGGTGTCTAAATCTCATTAATCTATGACAAAGATACTAAAAAGATTTTGAGGCATACGATTACTTAATCGTGTGATAACGTGACGCTGGCTGTACTGTACACGTTCGAATCAAACGTTAACCCCATAAACGGAAACCAAAACCTTTGGATCCAATCGAACAAATTCATACAAAATTCAAGCGATTTCTTCGGTTTCTCCGTTTTAATCAACTCATAAGCTAGCAATGAATCCGAATCAAGCAACAAAGTCTGAGGACCATCACTCCACCGATTACGCTCCTTACCCTAAGATTGATCCCAACGACGTCGTTCCTGCTCCGGCTGCAACTTCCGGTGAGAATTGGACCTCTGTCCCTGTTGGTACTCAACCACAAGGACCGCCGCCGCCTCCTGCTGCTGGACAACCGATGTATACAGGTGCTGCAAGGTCATCGGAGGCTCCGTCGCAAGTTCCAGACCCTGTTCACGGTGGTGGAGCAACCACTATGCCTAGCGAATCTAATCCTTACGTGTCACCTGCTGCCGTGCCGACTTCTTCTACTAAAAGTGAGTTCTGTTCTGCTTATTATTGCAATTGATTCGAACATTTTATTTTTAAATTGATTGCGAAACCGTTAATTGCGGATATAAAATTAGTGTTGCAGTTTATGCAGACTTAAGATCGGGCAACAGATTTGAACATGATAGTTACTTTTACCGTGAAATTGTAAGATTTATGAACGATCTGTTTGATTAGATGTTTGCTGATTTGTTGTTTGATTAGAAACGATTGATACCATGAAAGATGTGCTTGGAAAATGGGGAAAGAAAGCTGCTGATGCCACAAAGAAGGGGCAGGACTATGCTGGAGAAGTGTGGCAACACTGTAAGTTTACTAATTATACATTTTGCATCATTTTACTCTGTTTTATGAAGCACAGTATTCAAGTATCTTTAGTTTAAATACATCTTTCATAGATCATATATGATAATAATATCGAGATCTGATTGCATTTGCTGTTTGAATTGGTAAAATTAAGCTTTAATTTGATTCAGTGAAAACTGGTCCAAGTATGACTGATGCTGCTGTTGGGAGAATTGCACAAGGAACAAAAGCTCTAACAGAAGGCGGTTATGAAAAAATCTTTGCATCAACGTTTGAGACGGTTTCTGATGAAAAACTTTTGAAATATTATCCGTGCTATCTTTCCACTTCTGCGGGACCCGTAATGGGAATTCTCTACATGTCAACTGCAAAACTTGCATTTTCTAGTGATAATCCACTTTCGTACAAAGTTGGTGAAGAAACACAATGGAGCTATTATAAGGTTGTTTATTTATTTTTCTTTCAATTTTTGGAAGTAATATGATATTGATGATTTGGAACTAACAGGTGGTTATCCCGTTACATCAACTGAAAGCTGTGAATGCATCAAAAAGCAAAGCTAATCCTCTTGAAAAGTACATCCAGATCATATCGGTTGATAATCATGAGTTTTGGTTCATGGGTTTTGTGAATTATGACAGTGCTGTTCAAAACCTTCAAGGCTCTCTTCAATCACATTATCAAGTTTAATCTCATGCCCATGTTCATTAAGAATTCGATATATTATTATTATTGTTATTATTTATGTGTTAATGGTATGTAAAGATTTGTTTGAAGCAATCACCGGTGTTATGAAGGTGTGGTTTTGTACTTTGTACTGATTGCTCATGTGATGTTTTCTGTTGTGATTTAATGTCTTTGTGGAACTTTATACATGAGGTTATATATACACAATTTAGTGTTTGTTTGATGAGATTGTGTTTGAAAGATGACAACTTCCCATATTATGCAATCAACTTGGACAGTTGTATATTTATATAAAAGATATAAAGGGTACAACTTGCAGATTCACTACATTATTTAATCCCTACATGAGCATATTAAGGAAACAAATGGAATTCTTTGAAGTTAAACGAGAGATAGGAGATGAATTTTCCATGGATGAATATATTAAAAATGATAGACACTAATTTCTAAAGTACCATAACTACTATAATTAATCATAAAGTACAATCGCTTTATGCGTTCTTAAAGACAGACTTAAGTGATGCCATTCGAAAAGAGCTTCTTGGAGAACTTTATATTTGTCAGCAAACAAGAAGAAATGGAATAAGTATATACTTCGTATGAAGAAAGTCTTATGTATTGTGGGTTTGTTCACCACTACGATGCTATTTGATCTGAATGATAAAGTATAGCTGATGTGTCGCTGATGTGATACTAGTTCCAAATTAACCCGGAATTGATCACCTAGTATTACAATGTACCTAAACAATATCAGCATAATCCATGAGGATTACTTATAACTTATGCCACATTCTATCACTATATGATCAATGCAAGTAAATGTGTTCCTGATATTCCTCCAAATCAAGATAATAATAAATCAAATAGGCATAATTAAGTAAAATGGAACCCTTGATCAATTTTCAATACACATGTATATATTTTCGATCATACACACTTGGTACGTATATATAACTACATATACATAACTCGTTGCATCACAAATATAAAATACAAAAACCCAACTTTTCACCCCAAAAATTCAATGAAGAGTCAGAAAAAATGACAAAGAAGTTGAAAACTTAGTTAACCGCAGAAGCAACTGAATGAGCCCAAAATCTTAGCAAACCCTTGATCTCCACATCATTTCTACAATTCATTATCGTCAATGCTATCATTTCATCACTCGGTTTTCTCGTCCAACCGTTATTGTCAAATTGTTCTTCTTTATGCGTACCGTGAATCGAAACCGATGGTGGAATATTGCTTGTGAGAATCTCGTGTTCGTACCAATATGAGTCCAAGAGCTCGCAAATCTGTTCTTCACTTGCTGTCATTTTGATGCTTAAATGTGATGTTACTTTGATTTCTGGAATGTGATGTGATGTGATGTTATGAGATGTGTATATATGGCGTGTGATTTATAAGGACCTGGTTTGGAAGTTTCGGTTTGGTTGGAAAAAAGATGGAGAGTTGTTTGATTCTGGGATCTTTCATTTATGTTTTTATAACATGAGAATAGATTATAAAATACAAAAGGAAAGAAGAAAGAAAAGGGGATTCGACATGCAAATTATAATGTCGACAAACAAACGGTGTACGGCCATGTGATTGAATAATAATATATTTCATTTCCAGGATCATATGCCATTCATTTGTTTCATTACATTGTAATTCAATATTGATAGATAGATATTGATGATTCCTACTAATTTTTTAAAGTTTATTATTTCCTACTTATTTAATTGGTATATTAAAGATTGAAATTAGGACAAGATAATATTTGGTAAGAAAATTTAGTAGAATGCAATAAAGTTTTCGTCAAACATATCATTAATTTAAACAGGAATTGTTAGGAGAATATATTTGGATTCTAAAAGAATGGGAGAATTCAATGTATCACTCTTTGATTTCCATGCATCAACATTTTATAACAATGACATGAAAATCTTGGATTGACAAAATACACCTTCTTAGTGCTGGTCACGATGTTGGACCGAATATCATGTTGTTGAAGAAAGAGTAACCTGATTAAGGTCAACCAATTCAAGTACATAAAACACTGAGAAAGAATATTATTTTAAGTTACTTTAACAAAAATTGTATAAGTTCATTTAATTATGTTTGATTATCGCATATATTAAGTTGCTCTATCACATATACTTAAAAAAAACATATTCTATATTTGCTCATGTATGTTCGATTACCATTTTAATAACAGGTATAAATGACACAAACACATTGATTTTTTATAATGAGCTAACATAACACGAAAAAACCATTCATCTAGGCGTCTTTATTCCTTCCTTTAGTCGGCTGAATTTAAACAAACAAACACGAGCAAACATTGTTTGTATTTGTTCAATTCATTTACAACCTTACAAGTAATAGTTCATGAGTCATTTAATTATCAAAATCGGTTAAGGTAGGTTTTCGTATACTTTTAGTAGTTCCCTAAAAAAAGTATTGCATATTTTTTTAAACCGTTTGCAAAATGAAGGTACGTTTGTATATTTTTTAAAGTATATTTTTTTGCTACGTTTAAAAGTATACCTAAAAATCATGCCCAATCTGCGTAACTCATAGGGCCCAAAGTTTTTGAGGGCCTCAAAATTAAGCCCGTTAATTCATCGCATGTGTAGACTTTAGCTCATTAACAACCAACTTAGATATCAGATCCTTGGGCTGAGTTACCCTTGGTTCGAATATCTTTGGTTGTATTTTTTTTAGATGTATTAATGTAGATTTCAACCACTCACTAGAATAAAGCACTTATTATACACGGCTTTATGCACTTTCTTATAATTTATATATTTATTCTTCTAACTTCACAAAAATTATGTAATATGAATTATACAAGGTGAATTTGTATTGATAAAAAAAACATATTATACATATTAAATAAATAGATTACATATTTAGAAGGATATGAAACTATATATATGAATTTTTTAGTTTATTATTATAACATTAATATTTTACCTTAAAATTAAGGTACTAGTTACCTGCACAACTTATCAGCATCGCTTGCAATAACACAAATTGCGTTGTATCTTAATTACGTAGTTATATGCTTCGTTGTTATTAAAGTGTCTTCGTTCAATAGGATGTTGATCTTGTGAGAGGTTACTACTTGTGTCGCTATTTGTAAGAGAGGTAGATAAGCACGTCGTTATTCTTAGTGACATTACTATGTTGTGTCGCTATTCTAAGTACACATGTACGGAGAGATCGTTGTGGCACGTTTTGGACCACCACTCTCCATTGGTCGAATATTCAGTCAATGATACCTGATTCAATTTGATTCAATTCTAGATGCTCTTAACCTCGGTGGCTCGTTTGGATTCTCATAAAGGAACAAGACAACTTTAAAGTAATTACCATCTCTATTTACTCGATGTTGTGGAAATTCAGAATTAAAATGATTTTTCGCTACATTAAACATAGTAAATATACTTTAGGTGATGATACTAAGTTGTTTTCTTTTCTTTAGATTTCAAATAGGGGTAAACATGTTCCTTAAAAATGGTTAAAGTGGTTAGTAACTAAAACATACGTACATACATAGTATATAACTATATATACATATCATAAGTCATCAACCAATATTGAAGTTTAAACATTCGCAAGATCAAGTTCTTTTTCTTAGACCCTCTTGTCTAAATTGCTCTTTTATACGGTTTGTGAGTTTGTGACCCAAATTGAACAACATCATACTAATACAAGTAAAACAATTGATCAAATTGATCAAAGTTGTTTCTTGTTAACATATAGGGGGTGTTTGGTTCACCGGAATTGAATGGAATTTGGAGGAATTTGAATCCAATTCCATGACATTCCGGTGTTTGGTTCGCATAAGTGGTAGGAATTGGAATCCTAAATGAAAAAATAATTCCATCATATGAAGGAAAGTGAATTCCATCCAACACTTGATGGAATTAGAATTCCAATGTTGAATGGAAAGTTCATTTTACCTTTTTACCCTCTAATTTCTTTAAACAAAAACCCTACACTTCTTCGGTGCTTCCAGTTCATCATCGTTACACACATATCAGATTCTTCGTTTCATCTTCTCCGACGAACTGCATCTAGAGTCGACTGCTTCTCCGGCGAACATAAAGAGGCGGTAAATCCCCTCTCTCTCTCCCCCTCCCGTTTTCTTCCCGCATATGCCTCTCGATTTCATGCGTAGTGAAGCAGGTAATCGCTTTTTTTGTGTAATATGAATAGGTAGTCACATGTCTTTCGCTTTCTTCCAGCAAATGTGTTTCGATATTCTATGTTAAACAATTTATGGGTAATCGATTTAACCTACTGGGTTTAGAACTTCCGGGTTAGAATTGTTGGGTTAATTAGTTTCTGGTAATCGATGTCAATCCATGTCAAAATTCAATTTATGCTTCATTTATGTACTGTGAACTGTGATGTACTTTGCTACCAATTCCATGCCAAAATTCAATTTATGCTTCATTTACGCACTGTGATATATTTTGCTTCTAATTCCATGTCAAAATTAAATTTATGCTTCATTTATTTACTGTGATTTTTAAGCTTCATTTATAGGTGAGAAAATAATAAATTTAAGCAAAAAATAATAATAAGGGTAAAATTATCATTTTGTAGCATTCCAATTCATTTTCCTGCAAACCAAACAGAATATTGAATTGAATTCCAATTCCGTTTCGTGCCAACCAAACAGAATATGGAATTGGAATCCAATTCCTGACGGATTCCAATTCCTTCCTAAATTCCAATTCCCTCAGAAACATTCTGTGAACCAAACAGCACCCTAGAGTTTATAATAATCAACATAGAATATATTGTGCACACATTAATTCAAATAAAACGAGTTATAATCCACAGAGCTGAACCTTATATTTTTTAGTCATCAACAGCATAAAATAACTCACGGCTTGCTTCACTTTGCACTGTGGCATGTTCTCGACCCGCTGAGATAAAGTTTAGTTCAAAATTAGAAGTTATTTACTCAAACAACAAAAATTTAAAAAGTCATTAATAATTATAAAAACATGCCCCATTTAAAAAATCATTAATAGTTTAAAACATTCACTGACTAAATAATACCGCACCTATAAAAACAGTCACTATCTACATAATTTCAAAACTACAAAAAAACGTCCACCTACAAGTTCAAATATCTAAATAAATCTTATCATAACTAATAAATGTATTTCATAAAAAATATACTGATAAAGTGTAACCAGAAAATAAAATAAAATATGCTAAAAAATCAATGTGCGATAATTCACTCTTACTACACCTTTAAAGTACTTGTAGCATTATTTAAAACAAATTAATTTAAAAAAAATTACGCTTCATAGCATGTGCTACTGTTAGACTGAGGGGTACGGGCCAACGCCCGGTGTGGCGTGGGAATGAGGTGGCTTAGCCACGGCGTGGCCATCAAGACGAACACCACCCCCACGGCGTGGGGGGTTGGCGTGGTGGAACGACCGGCTGGACAACGGTGGACGACGGGCGTGGTTGCTCGATTATAGCCGTTGAACGGCTAAAAATATAGCCGTTGGGGATTTTTTTTAAAAAAAAATTAATTAATTTATTTAATTTATTTATTTCCTATATAAACACACTACCAAAACACTACTAAAACACTACCAAAACACACCACAACTCTACCAAAATACCCCAACTCACAAATAATGAATTATCTTGGTTCGTCATCTGACGACGATGACTTGTTTATGCTAACAATATACTCAGAACTCCTCGATGATATATCCTCCGATGAAAGTGAAGAAGTGTTTGACACAAGAACCGCGAAGCTAAATAGAAATCGAGAAGCTGGACACGACATGCTATACCGATATTATTTTGCGGATGATCCTGTTTATGACGACAACAATTTCCAACAAAGGTTTCGTCTGTCCAGACATTTATTTATGCGCATATGTACCGCATTAGAAAACATGTATCCTTTTTTTCAATTGAGATACGATGCTAGAGGTAGGCGGGGATTCACTGCTTTGCAAAAATATACTGCAGCAATTCGATCTATGGCTTACGGGTCATCCCCTGATTCTCTTGACGAGTACCTACGCATGTCTGAAAGAACTGCTAGGGAAAGTATGTATAGATTTTCACAAGGGGTTTTGGAAATATTCGGACCTATTTATTTGCGAAAACCAACAGTAACCGATGTGCAAAAATTATATGAGGCACACGAAGAGAGATATGGTTTTCCTGGAATGCTTGGTAGCATTGATTGTATGCACTGGGATTGGAGGAACTGTCCACAATCGTGGAGAGGTGAGTACACCGGTGGACATCATGGAGTACCGTCGTTTATATTAGAAGCTGTTGCTTCCCAAGATTTATGGTTTTGGCATGCTTACTTTGGGGTTGCGGGTTCTAATAATGATATTAACGTGCTTGATCAGTCACTAATATTCAACGACTTGTTATCAGGAAAGGCACCCGATGCTCCTTTTACGGTGAATGGCAATCCATATAGATTCGGTTATTACCTTACCGATGATATATATCCTCGTCATGCGACGTTTGTCAAAGCCTACCGACATCCAGTTGATCCAAAAGAGGTCTTGTTTACCAAAAAACAAGAATCCGCACGTAAGGATGTGGAACGGGCTTTTGGAGTTTTAAAGGCGAAGTGGCACATTGTCAAAAACGCGGCCCGTTCATATGACCTTGAAAGACTAAGATATATTTTGTATGCATGTGTTATAATGCATAATTTGGTTGTCGAAGATACTGGTCGGATGATTTCTCCATATGTGCCGAACGGTCCCCGACATGCTTTGTATGTACCGGGAAGTGCAGAATATTTGCACAGGGTAGTCGACATTCGAGACGGAACAACACACGAACGACTTCGACAGGACTTGGCGGACCATCTCTACAACAACGCACATGCCGACGATGAAGACGCCGACGATGAAGACGATGAAGAGTAATAATTTATTTTAATTATTGTAATTTTTAATTTCTAGTATTTTAATGTTTAATTTCTAGTATTTTCATTTTAATTGAAAGTATTGTCATTTTAATTTTATTTAATGTAATGTAATTTTAAATTATATAAAATATTATTTATGTGCAAAATAAATGGAAATGAAATGATGAGTTGAAAAATAAAATGGTGTGGTGTGGTGGGTATTTCCACCAAATGATGTGGTGTGGTGGTGGTGTGGGGGTGTGAGGTGGCGATGATGTGGCGGAAAAGAGCACCACCACATGTGGTGCCCATACCCACTAACCTTAGCCTTCATATGAAGTAAATTGTTATTTATTATCTAAATGACAAAAATAAAATAGTGAAACTATCAAAACGTAATATTGAACAAAGTAAGTTGTTACTCGTATTCGTTATCAAACAATTACTAGTCCAAAATGCTCAGTCATAGTAATGTTGCCGGTATTAATTTTTCAAAATTTGTTAACTAAGATATATGAAAACTTTCTAAATATAATAAACATAAATTGTTTTAATTCGAGAAAAAAACTTATTAGAAAATAATATTTGAGTATCTGATTAAATTTTAAAAAAACTCTATCTTTTTGTAAAATTTACCTTATTAACAACTATGTCAAAATGCATTTTAGTATTCTTAATTTGGTGACTCTACAACCATAAACTATTAAATGTATAATATGATATTATCAACCTAACAAAACGGTCGATTTAGTACTCCAACTCATTAACTTGATCACGCTTTCATAAGTGATTTGCTTTTAATATCATATATAAAGATAAACGTATGTTTTTTAATCTGAAAAAAAACTTCAACAAAAATATGTTAAGTTATAAAATAGGATCAAATTAACGATTTAGATTTCAATTATTTTGTCAAACGTACTGTATTATGTTGCATCTTTATAATTCAAGGTAACAAACAATTGAATCAATAGTAAAATATATCTTAAGAATAGGATAAGGTCAAAATATTGGTGATGAATTGATCATGAAAGCATAAATTGTTAGTAACAACTTTGACCAATACAAAGTCCCTTTGGCATAAGAAATGTAAGAATTATGTAGTAGAAGTACAATATAAAAGACAAAACCCCCAAATAATAGACTACCCAATCAGATGAATAAAGAGCCACTGATTTAGAACAAGAGACCATGGAGAATCCCTATGCAAACTTTTCTAAATAAAGAAAAACCCTAAATTACTTCAATCTCTGATTCTTTCTCTCATCTGAAGCCAAAGATTCAGTCCTTTTTATAATTACTTCAATCTTCACCACGTGGGTCTCGTCGGAAATGTCTCAAGATGACGGTGGTGGTAAGTTGAGAAACTCAACTGCCGGCACCGGCACCGGACAGTATTTCACGCCGTACCCAGATCAAGTTCTTGAAAACGTACTTGAAAATGTTTTGGTTTTCTTGAAATCACGGCGTGATCGTAACGCCGTTTCGCTGGTGTGCAAATCATGGTACCGTGCGGAGGCGTACACCAGATCAGATCTGTTTATCGGAAACTGTTACTCGGTAGCACCACGGAGGGTGATTGACCGGTTTAAGCGACTCCGGTCGGTTTCTATAAAAGGAAAGCCCCGGTTTGCAGATTTTAGCTTGTTGCCACCTGATTGGGGTGCGCACTTCACCCCATGGGTGTCCGCTATGGCTACTGCTTATCGTGCGCTTGAAAAGATCTACCTGAAACGTATGTCGATCACCGATGATGATCTCGCCATGATTGCTCACTCATTTCCGAATTTCAACGAGCTTGTTTTAGTTTGCTGTGAAGGATTTGGAACAAGTGGATTAGCAATTATAGCTAGCGAGTGCAGGTAAAAAAGGATTCTTAAATCTAGGGTTTCAGTTTCATTTTTTAGTTCAAAATCTGATAAATTAGATCTGTCTGCATCACTATACTCTCACCCAATTTAAATTTCGATCTGAAATTGCTTCGATTTCAGTATCAATTTCATAAGCCTTCAACTAATCTCCATTGCTTTAATCCAAATTTGTGTATCTGAACAAAATGTGACGTACCTCATTGTGATTTCAGGAATCTTCGTGTTCTTGAGCTGATTGAAGATGAAGTTTCCGATGATGAAGTCGACTGGATTTCATGTTTTCCGTCGGAGGGAACACTCAGTTTGGAATCCTTATGTTTCGACTGTGTTGAATCCCCAATTAATTTTGACGCACTGGAGAGACTAGTAGCAAGATCACCATTGTTAAAGAAGCTTAGATTGAACCGTTGCGTTTCAATAAGGCAACTTTACCGGTTGACTTTACGAGCACCACAATTGACTCATTTGGGTACTGGTTCATTTAGTCCATTAGAGATAGATGATGCTGATAATCAAGAGCCAGATTATCGTTCTGCTTTTGCTGCATGTAGATCTGTAGTTTGTCTTTCCGGTTTCCGGGAAATTTCGCCGGAATATCTTCCGGCCATCTTTCCGGCGTGTGTTAATCTCACTTCTTTGAATCTTAGCTATGCTAACATTGACGCTGAGCAGCTAAAGCCTGTTATTCGTCACTGTCATAAACTACAAGTATTTTGGGTAAGTTTTATGTTAAAATTTGACTTCTAATTTAGATTATCCATCTTTATATCTATATTTAGGTCGTATAAACTTTAAGTGTTTGGATAAACTGAATTTGCTTCCGTTAAAAATTACTACCTGTTTACTTTTTCTTTTAACCTAATTTAAGGACCTTTACTCTTCTGGTCATTTTACCTATTAATAGTTTAAATACTTAAAATTTACCAAACATTATTAAATTCAAACAACTGTTTTGTTATAGTTAATTATCTAACTTAATTATCTAATATTAGCTAAATCACTTTCGAAATATCCTAAAATCTAATGATGGTCCAATTATTTGTACGATTTTCCAATCAAAGTCTCAACTTTTACCCACTAAATAAATAAAGATCTGTAAGGCTTATAATTCAATGCTAGACAGCTGCAAAAATCAGATCTTATATCTATATATTTGGTTAAAATTAATTACAAAATATGTTCTTTTTCCAGACACTTGATTCAATCTGTGATGAAGGACTACAAGCAGTATCAGACACTTGTAAAGATCTTCGTGAACTCCGTGTTTTCCCCATAGATGCATCTGAAAACCCCGAGGGGCCCGTTTCTGAAACGGGCCTCCTTGCAATTTCTTTGGGCTGTAAAAAACTACAATCCATTCTTTACTTCTGTCAACAAATGACAAATGCAGCAGTTGTAGCAATGTCCAAAAACTGCCCGGATCTTGTAGTCTTCCGTCTGTGTATAATCGGGCGGTACAGACCTGACCGGGTCACCGGTCAGCCCATGGACGAGGGTTTTGGGGCCATTGTCAAAAACTGCAAGAAACTGACCCGGTTAGCCGTTTCGGGTCTTCTCACCGATCGGGCCTTTAGTTACATCGGGCAATATGGTAAATTGGTTCGAACATTATCTGTTGCTTTTAATGGGGATAGTGATACGGGCCTTAAATACTTGCTTGAAGGGTGCACCAATTTGCAAAAGTTGGAGATTAGAGATAGCCCGTTTGGGGATTCGGGTTTGCAATCGGGGTTGCATCATTTTTATAATATGAGGTTTGTTTGGTTGTCATCTTGTAGAGTGACCCGAATAGGATGTTTGGAAATTGCTAGAAGATTACCCAAATTAGTGGTTGAAGTATTTCGTAGAGATCAAGAAGAAGGTGGTGAAAGGGGTGATTTTGTTGATACACTTTATATGTATAGGTCACTTGATGGACCACGAAACGATGCACCAAAATTTGTTAAGATTTTGTGATTTTTTAAAATTGTTTAAACCTTTTTTAGACCGTGGGCCAGAAAATTCTAACGACCTGGTAAAAACCCGACTGTTGTTTGTCTCGGAATACAAGTTCGTTGCGATTTACGTCAAAAAGATAGAATCTTTTTTATGGGTACGAAGAGAAAATGTGATCTTGATTCGTTTATTTGGCCCAAAAAGTGGTTAATGTATTCAAAATTTGTGAAGTTTCTTGAAGAAGAAGGTTTAGATGATGATGAATTGATGATTAGTATTCTTTAATTTGGTGGTAGAAAAGTTTGAATTCTGCTTCATGTTGTATTAGATGTTAGGTTTTAAGAGGACTAATATCTTTGAATGATACATTCATATCTTATTTATTTAACTTTATTTAAAGATATTTTGGTCAAAAAGCACTTGATTTTTTATATGGTCGGTTGGAAAATACTGACAGAGGTACTCTTCTTGTAACAGAATTGGTCAAATCTGTAGTAATATACAAGCTTTTGATGCATTAGGTACAAATAGTAAGAACATAATTCGTTTGAATTAGTTTTAGCGTGATACTAGTTTGTTATTATTGCCTTTGCTGCTATACGGTCACACGGATGTGACCAAAATGTGAGGAATGTACACGTTTTACTCTATTATTGTATATGTGTAATTTTTACATCATATTTGACATATACATCACAATATTTATTTTATATATTTATACGGTTTGTATAATTATTTGTAAAGTGTGGTAAAATCATTAAATATATGGTGTATAAATTAATTCTCTTATTGTATAATGTAAAAATAATTGTTAAATAGAATATTATACTTTCATCTTTTGATAATAAAAAGTAATTTTTAGCATAAATTTTATTCATTCTATCACAATTATTGCTTGATATGTTTGTATAAATTATTGTTTGATATGTTTGTATAGTTAACTGCAAAACTTATATTGTGTGATTTATGACATTCTGGATGTAGTCAAACTTTCTTAAATACATACAAGACCTAATTGTTGTCGTGACTGGTTCCAGATTTTCCACATGTCATATGTTAAATGTTAAACAAAGAAAGATTACACTTATGATCTCTAATAAGCTATTTGGAAATCTTTACTACTAGAATATCTCCAATACGATTATGTATTGTAAAATAAAGAGATACTGAAATTATAAATGAAAATATAAAGTTTAAAATGGTAGTTTGTAGAAACATGAATTATTAGACTGGTGTCAATAGGGGATCAGCTGGTGGCGTGAGTTTGGGGGACAACATGTAACTATTGGCACGCCCCCGTCAGTTGGTGGCGTGACTTTGAGGGCTTCGGTTTGGAGACGGGAAGGAGGGGAAGTGTGAGTTGGTGAGGTGGTGCCCAAAGGAGTATTTTGTGTGTATTTTATAATAGTAAGTGCCAAAAAAATGAAGATAAGTGTTGTTATTGACATGAAAATGTTAGTTTAGTGTCAGTTGGAGGATAAGCTGATGTATTATTAATTTGGCAAAAACTAATGACAAATAACTGTTTTTATAACAAATATATTGAAATGAAAATTCTATTTCTTTTAATGAAACAATTTAAATAAAAAATAGGTGAGGGTCTCATTGAATGATGTGTGGAAAGAATTGTACAAGTACAAACATCGGTGGCCCCTTTATGCACCTAACCCATATTTTATCATTTTGATGCAGTATCCACTTGTACATTGTGCATCTTCTGTGTGTAAAGGGATTGTGGGGTCAAAACGTCCTTTCAAACGTCACACTACCTGAATTTGCTTTATGGGGGCTGCCAAACTTCTAAAGGGTTATGCCTTTTTCAAAACCAATATTTTTCTGCGATAATATTTTCTAAATTAAATTTATATGAGTTAATAGTATTTTTTTAGTGTTTTTGGCCATCTTTTGGTTATGGATGAATAGGTGATATTGATAATTAATCAATTGTCGGTTAACTTGATGTATCAGTTTAATGTTTTTATTGAATCTAAACTTAAATTGAAACAATGGACCTAAAGTTAGTTTTTTACTTTGTAATTATAATACATTGTTTTCACACAAAAAAAATCCTAATATAACGAAAACCAGACCATATTTCAAACCAACCGTCGTACTTGTTTGACGGTATATCTTTGCAAAGGTTTAAAAAAAGATTATGATTTGTTTGTGTGGCATGCTATGTTAAATTTATAAATTTCCAAAATAATAAATGTTTATATGCCTAAAACATAAGCTTAGAGTTGTGGTCACTCCATGATCTCCATCCAATACATAAATACATGACATACTAATTTCCATTTTTTCACTTTCCCTATTTTAACTTTTGATAATGTCATATTTCACAGTGTATTGAATTATGTTAAAATACCCCTTAAAACTTGTATTACTTTGCTCATGAGTCATGACTATATAGAGTTACATGTGTAAACAAAGTTACATGGAAAATGTTATACTTCCTCCGTATCAAAATAAGTGACACACTTTTCTTTTTGTGGTATATCAAAATAAGTGACACACTTTGAAAACTTTTCTTATTTGGTAAAATAGTGGGACTCACACCTACTAACTATCCACTTTAATAAAGTAAAATTACTCTTATACTCTTACTTTTACTTTTAAAACTCATTAATATCACTTTATTAAAAAAAAAGTGAGACTCATTCTCCAATAACTATATACTTTAATTTATTTTAACATTTACTTTAATCTTTTACCTCAAAAAACGTATAAGCTCATTTATGTCAGTTATTTTGATACGGAGGAAGTACTATACATTATATTCAAACCTAAATAAATATAAATAAATATTATTTAGCAGACCCTATAGTCGGAGTGGAACACTCTCGTATGCTTAAATTGGTTCTAAAATCTAAATTTGACTGACTATATAATTCTTTTATAAATATATCTGTAAACTGATAAATGGAAAGAACATGCATGTAACATATGAACCTGTCCAATAACATCTTCCCTACCAAAATGTAAATCTATTCCGCATATTTGGCGTGTGGTACTTCAACGAGATTCAATGTACAAAACATTTAACATTGTCACAAAAAAACTACCGTAGAACAATACATCGGTCAGTGTGACTCAAAAAGGAAGTTGTAAAGCCAAGTTGTCTCAACAATGAAATTTGCAACACCTTAATATATGAGTAGTGATTTTAGGACCATACAAATTACTTCACCTACCACATTGTAAAACATTTAAATCATATTGTATAAATATTGTAAAGCAATGATTGTGATTTGTGGTAGATGAAGTAATTTGTATGGTCCCAAAATCACTACCCTTAATATATATATAGCTGGCCTCAAAATTAGAGTGAGAGACACGTGTTGCCTTTTTGGACGACCAAGAGATAAGTTTATCTCTCAATACTTATAGTCTACTGGTATTGGAGAAAAGTGTAAAATGTTGTTCATGACTTATAGGTTATGAGTTCAAGTCATGTTGGGAACAAATAAAAGTAGATTATGTGCCGTTAAAAAAGAAAAGAAAAAGTATAACCAAGAAATACACCAACGAGTTGTTGGACAGCCATCCCTGTAAGCATTTGTGTAGTACATCAAGGCTTGTAGTCTAGTGGTATTGGAGAAAGGTGTAAGGTGTTGTTCATGATTTACCATGACTTATAGGTCATGAGTTCAAGTCATGTTAGAGACAAATAGTAGTAGATTAGGTACGGTTCAAAAAAGAAAGTATAACCAGGAAATGCACCAACAAGTTGTTGGACATCCATCCCAGATTCCCAGTAAGCATTCGCGTAGTACACCAAACAATAAACAAAACAATAAACAAAACAATAAACAAAAGACAAGCGCAAATGAGTCACTTAGACAACGAGAATGTAGCGAAGAAACATGGTTCGCTTGAGTCATGCATACAAAGGCAAATCGGCTAACCAACATACACAATATCTGGGCGAGTAAAGTAGTAAACGTGAGATAGTGAAAAGCCTCGGCTAGGTTATAAGTGTGATAAAGTATAAAATCAATACTTAGAAGGTGGAAATCAATTGATCTAGATTAATTGGCCACCAAGGGTTATTTTGGGAGTTTGTCTTCAAGAGGTTTTGTGTTCAAAATTTATTGGGGACATTCTTTAAGAGAAAAAAAAAAGATGGTAGAGTTTATTCCCATAAAAAAGAGATATGTTCGAGGAATACATACTGACGCTTGAATGTCACTGCATATGTCAAACTACTAATTTATTAACTTGCCGTTAAAAAAACAAAAAAAAAATACCTTGAAGGTGGATGATGCATAGAAAACTACAAAACAATGTGATTGGGTTGTGACACATTTTTGTTCCCTCAAATTAATTTAATAAAAAGTCGCATATACGAAGTATTCATTATTTATATACTAGCAGGTACCCGCGCAATGCGGCAGCGGGTACCCTATAACTATATTTTCCGATGAAGATAGTTATGGTGGTGGTGCGTAAGGGTTAATCGAATAAATCAACATTTGTCATAGTAGCTCAGTTAGTTAGAGTCATTTTCTAATAACATGAAGGTAACATGTTCAAATCTTGCAGATGTCAATTTTGTTTCAGATAGCAAGTATCTTGACTAAAAATTAAGTATTACAAAATGCATTTTGTAAAGAAGGGAATATGCGCTATGCGACGATATCAAAGAGGCTGGTGGCCGACAATAAGAAGATAATAGCATAGAGAAAATATAAAATTTCAACATGTCAACCAGAATCCATTTTCTACGAAATCACTATAATTTTACAAAAAAGTTTTGAAGTATTTTGGTAGATGTCAACAGAGAGCATGGGGCCGCGCAATATGTAGTCATTTGCAACTTTTATTGTTTTTAATTATTTTAGTCTTTGTTTTTCGCGAATCTTTGTTCCCTAACCATTTTGAAAACTTTTAATTAGTAGTTTCCTTCATTGACAATTGAGACTAAATCCTGCAATCTATGTTAAAAATGAGTAGATTGGTACAGAGTTGAAATGGGTCATGTTAGTTAACCCAAAATGCTTTCAACTAAATATTTACGATCATTTTATCAAATACGATTACAATAATTATATAAATCAATAATAATCTTATTGATCAAATCAAATTATCTTTACTTTCTAACACCCATTTGACGCATTTTACTTTCCAACACCCAAAATGCATTTTATACCACGATCCACTTCAGAGTTCAGTCTCATGTATAATTTAGAAGCTTTTTACAAGTATATTATAATAAACTTAAATTTCAAATTTTATGTTTTGACCAAAAAATAAAAACAAACACAAAGGGTTTATTTCACTAAAAATTACTCCTATAATACAACATAACGCCTTGAAATCATTCTGCATATCATTCATTTGAGTGTATTATCTTCACATATCGTTTCAACACATTCTCAACATTGCAACAGCTTCTGTTTGCAGATGTAATACCTATAATAATCATAACAATTAATTAGTTCAATTAAAATTTCATTTTAAACTAAAATCAAAACAGGCGCACAAAGACTTGGAGCCATACATTTATTATGTAATATTAAACTATTTTCCCATAAAGACTAATAATGAACCAAAATTCCAAGATTTATTGAAAAATCAACCTGTACGAGTAGCGAATCGAAAATTTCATAAAAACCACAGGGTCAATTTGCTAATTAAAAATGCAGTATAACCTAATATTATTAAAAATAAAGCCTTTGGTGTTTTGAAGATGACCAAAAGTCCACCAGGAGTAACTAACAATAAATTATGTTTTCTCTAAATCTCTGTTTAATTTCCTTTGCACTTTCGTGAACTAAAATGTGCCATGTGTAGGTATGACGATGTTACATTTAAGGGTAGCCTTAGCTGTTCAACTCAATTGAATACAATTCTGTAAATTTGGCAGCATGCCGATATACATTATTCACTAAAACTTCAATTTAACAATTAAACCATTTGTGCTCACCTGTTTCGTTTCTAACTGTTTTTTCTTGTTTTACCCATTTGAACCATTAGAGATACAACATACTTTGGCCCATTTATAAGTAAATGCCTCAAAATTCATACCTATAATCAACAAGATACAAAAATAAACATACGTTAGGTTCAACCAGACACTCAAAGACTGCGTCAAAAATAAGCTTCAGGTCAGCCCAATCATCATTTGCATATTCTGTTATAATATGTGGAACTTTAATTCAACCATATTATCAAAATATTATTTTATAAGCAACTGAGTGTAAATGGAATATTTTTAAAAACCATAAATTAGACACTAAAAATGTAAATGAAATATAATCAAACTATATTAAATAAACATGAAGATCATTAGCTTTGATAGTTCAATCAACTGCAACTACAGACCCATGCACAGATGACCTCCCAACCGTATAACCAGCTTCTTGTAGCTCAGTTTTGAACGCAAAAGGCACTATTACAAACAAAAATCAAACATTTAGATTAAAAAAACCAGAAAATTTAACTAATTGTTAATATTTCTCCACAATCATTTCTAATCTTCTCATTATATATTCTCAAAACAATAATTATTAAATATAAATGAATTATGAATTTTACTTACCCTTGCTGAATTCTTATTCTTAAGCATTCGCTTGTACAGAAGATGATGCAATTGTTTGCCTCTATAACTTTGCTAAACCATAACAAATTTCCAAATTAATTAAAACATAAAACCAATATGATTATCCAATACGCATAATCGTTGGTATATAACTAATCAATTGGAGGGATTAATTAGTAACATACGTGACCAAAATCAATAGCTAGCAGTTGAAGTTTTACCTTCGACATGCCGTAAATGATGGAAGGAACCCGGTGGCAACCGCTTTTACGGTGGCATTTGTTCTCAAATTCATTATTGTAGAACCAAGATTGGAGCAACCGAGGTAATTATAGAATCGAGGAGGCTTGGAGATTTTTATGGATGAAGGAATCGAATGGGGGAGGGATGTGGGAACCGAGGAGGCAATCGTTTGCCCATTGGGGGGAGAGGGATGTAGGAATCGAGGAGGCAATCGTTTTCCCATTGGCCTCTGGTATACTGAGCAGAATAAGCAATTGAATAGGGATGTCTGCGAGACTTCGAATCTGCGATGGCTTATTGGGTTAGCCGGTTAGGGAACATGGATTTAATGGGCTGCTGAGTTAATGCGGCCCACTCTTTATCGGTCAATCGTTTAATACCTTTTGGTTTACAGATTTTAACATGGCTGGCTAGTAATCAAGCTGGTTATGTCGTTGTATTTATAACCCTTAGGTTGCCAGTTCGAAACCTGTCTCCTCTATTTTTTTATTAAAAGTAACAATCTCCATAATTAGCAAGTGTGTTGGCTGAATTTTCAGCCTTGCTAATTATGGAATGAGTAAACTCTTTATAATATAGTAGAGATGACTGGTTTTGAGATAACTATAAAAAATAGAGGTGTTCCATGGTTATTTCTATGAATTTGAATATACATATATGCTATGCAGCTATGCTATAATAATGCGTGCGTTATACCTTGTAAATAGAAAATTATATTTATTTAAGAATCAATAATAAAAATCATATATCAAAATCAATATATTTACAGAGGTAAAAAATATATATATATTGAGCAGATTTAAACTGTCATTGAATAAATGAACATGGTATATTTTGTTTTTCCTTATTTGAGGAATTTAGATTACATAATTCATGATCTAACAAACAAATTATTCCTATTGCAATAAGGTCGTTTAAATGTTTATTTGTTTTATAGGGGTATTTAAAGAATTCTTTGATTTTTATAAAGTTTCAAAGGACAAAACTAAACCATTAATTATTTATAAGAAATGGTCAAGATTAATCACATATTTTATACATTGAGAGGTATTTTGGTAATTTTTAAAAAATATATATATTCTCATATTTTTATTATTTTTTTTATTTTTTACCTTAGAATTATTTTTATTTTTTTAATTATCTTTTTAAAGTTTTTTTCCCATTAATAACACATAATGTGATTGCATACTGAATCACACGTGATTGTACTAAAACATCAAATGTGATTAAATATACAATCACATGTGTTTTTAAACTAAAATTACATGTGATTAACTTGTACACATAATTATCAAATAAATATTGTTTTTTAACCAAAAAATAAAAAAGTAATAAATTAAAAATAATAAAAAAATTAATAATTAATAATTAAAAAAATTAATTAAAAACTAAGAAAGTGAATTTTTTTAAGTGCCAAAAGACCAAAATACCACTTCATATATAAAATAAGTGATTGGCCATTAGATTTTATTGATCAATTCTTGACATTTGTTCCTCGATACTACTCTGAAACTAATAAATAATTCACAATTTCAAACTAAATAAATTATTCTAATTTAAAAATTAAATAACGTTGTATTTTTGTGAACCCTAACTGGGCAATTCTTTTCCTATTTTCTATCAAAGCCCACTTGTGGATTTTGATTCGTTTTTATAAATTATCTGTTATAAATGGTATTTACTTGTGTCTATTTAATAATTAAATAAATTGCGGTTTATGCGTCGTGACCGACAATTTTTGGCACTTTATGAATAATTTAATCGTCAATTTTTTTTTTATCAAAAGACAATTGCATTTAATAATTTAAATTTTATTTTCTAAATTTGTTATTTTCAAAAAAGTGTTTTTTAAAATATAACTGTAACATAACATGTGTTTAAATCAGATCTGTAAAAAATATATTGCCGGCGCTAAATCAAACATGGACATGGAGTTTTGACTTTTAATGACATCGAATTTAAACATTTAAATAAAGAATTATAAAGATGTTTTTATTATTGTATAATAAAATCAATTTTGAAAAACTAAATAGGGTTTGAATTTATTTTTAAAAATATTTGGCAAAACCTGATGTGATTTCTAAGAAAATATGTTATCTACTTATATGTTACTTCCTTCGTCGACAAAAAAATTCTCATTTCTTATGAGCTCAAGTTTTAGGAGAAAATTTGTGTGGGGTCAATACTAATAATTTTGATTAAAATATAAAGTTTGATTGGAGAGAGAAAATACTTTTAGGAAAAAGTTAGTGGTTGAGTTATTGGTGATAATATTATTTTATTGAGTGGACCTCTAAAATTGGAGTAGTGAGAACTTTTTTGTGGGACAATTTTTGTAACTACATAAATTGTAAAAAGATATCATAATTATGGATAATTCATTTCAGAACCGTAGGAATTGGTTTCGTGTCATTTGGACACCGTTTGATATGGTTAAGGTCGAAACCGGGCCGAAATAGACAACAAAAAGTTGCAGTCCAGCTGCCTGAAGGAGTTCACGACGCGAACTATTGTTCGCGATCGTGAACATCAAACAAAGATTTTGGGTTTTTGACGATCGGTGTTCACGACCTGCTCACGATCGCGAATTGTTCACGACGCGAACTCCAGTTCGCGATCGTGAACTGTGCAGCTCTGTATAAAAACGGGTTTGAGGCTAGGGTTTAGACACATACACCCCTAAACCCCTATCAGCCGTTATTTTGGAAGGAGTGCACGATTGTTGGTGTTCTTGAGCTCAAATCTTCATATTTCTTGGAGATTATTGATCTAAGGTAAGAATCCTTGTTAGTTTATGCATCTCTTTGGTATTTTGAGCTCTATTTGGGTATCAATGGTGGTTTGGACAACCTACCATGTCATCTTTGGGGAAGATGGCCAAACTTGGGTGTAAAACACTCATGGTAAGCTTGTAATCGATGTGTACAAGCTAGATTTGAGTTTATGGATAAGAATCTTGAACTAGGGTTTGATATTTCCACCAAGTGGTATGAAGTTGGTGGTTGGGAATGTTAAATTGAATAGATTAGTGATTAATTATGAATAACAACTAGTTATTGTGTTGATGATGGTATTAGGTCAAGAAGACCTTGAGATTGGAAGTACTTCCTTGATTGGGAAGTAAGGATTGTGTTGTTGAGCACAAGGATTAAATAACATTGCTAAGGTCACATGTGATCTTTTCTGAATACATAGTAAAAAAGTTTTCATAGTTTGAATGATTAAACAAGTTTTTAGTAGTCTTTATTAAATAAATGTTTTAATAAAGAAATAAAGATTGATTAGTTAGTAGATGATTTGAATTGTTATTGACTTGTTTGGTTACCACTAGTATGTTGAATCTTATAATTTGGATCATTGGCTCAAGTTGTTGAATTGTTATGTGGTAGCTAAACGATTGGATCATAGATAACCCACACAAGTTGGGGGAGTTAGTGACACCTACTTGGGGCGGTACCACCCTGCGCACGGGTAGTGCGTCGAGAAATAGATAACCCGGAATGCGGGGGAGTTTGAGATAACCTGGAAATCGGGGGAGCATATAGATAACCCGGAAACGGGGGAGTTTACCTAGTTAACCCATATCGGGGGAGTTGTTTTGATATATATATTTGTAACACCGGTTTTGGTACTCTTTAATTATTCCAAATGTTTTACTTAAACTATGTTTTGGATATTATGGATTTTTAGTATTAAACTTGTTTATTTAAAAAGTTTAAATTGTTTTGAAAAATTGGTGTGTTATAATTTTGAGGAGAAATGAGAACTTTTTCGTGAGACGGAGGGAGTAATATTTTTGTTTATATTATTTTAAAAAACCTGTTAATATTGATAGAGGTTATATGTATGTGAGATGTGCTAGTTATCAATTATTGCATTTTTTTTAATTACAAACATTGAAGTCGTGCATTAACAAGTACTTCCTCCGATTCAAAATAAGTGCTATACTTTTATTTTCACATTTTTTGATGCAAAATATTGTAATAGAGATTATGATAGATTAAAGGGGATAATTAGTGAGGAAGGGTCCCACAACATGGTTGAGAAGGACAAATTAATGATGTTTAATAAAGTTAAGTAATGATAAAATGGTAAATTAATATTCAAAAAATTACCAAATAAGGAAAGTGTATTACTTATTTTGAATCATATATATAAGGATAGTGTAACACATATTTTAAATCGAAAGAAGTAGTATTGTACGCATACATGTGTGTTTACAAAGTGATGATAAGGATAGTAGTTGACCACAATTTTATTTTAATCATTTTAAGTATAAAAATTATAAACAACAAGAATATTCGATTCTATTAAACACAAGTTATAAAAGAGATGAGATATAGATAGTTATAACTAACCAAGAGTAGATACACTATTTCTAAATAACAGAAGACAAAAAACAATGATGAAAAAAAATGTGTGATATTATCTGTATATAAATACCCAAAATGATAAAAATTGTAAGTATAAAACTTACAAAGTGAAGAAATAATAGAATACACAAAGTTTCTGAATTCAAGTTTTTCATAAACATTTGACATGAAGAATATAACAAGTGTACTTGGTTTTTCTCCACCTTTGAATTTCGTTGTCTTTCTTACGAATTATATTCCTATCGTGCGGTGGATTTAGTATTAATCGGAATGTTTTTTTAACTTTGTGCGTGACTCGATCTTTAGCCGGTTAAGATTTGATTTAGTTGGTTCTACATCTTTTTTGTGTGTGATGTAGATTTAATCTCTAATTATTAGATGATTTAATATCTAAAAACTGGATGTTTTAAAATCAGTGATGTTTTTAAACTCGATTTCCAACTCATTTTGGGAGCCGACTTTTCTCAGGACGGCCACCTGATTTGTCGGTAGGTCAGAGTTGGCGCGGATGAATATTTTTTACCACAAGGGGTATTTTGTTGCTCATAGGGATCGAAATCGAGATCTTCTAAGAATTTCATCCATTAACATTAAGTCATCATCATTTACTTCATACCGTTTTAGTTACAAAATATAGCTCAACGACACAAAAGTTGTCGAAACTAAAACCTAAATCTTGTTGTACAAACTAGTTTGTTTGATTACCCTCAATATGGCATACATGCCCTAAACATTCACAATTTTGTTTCTTAATCAATTAGATAGAAACATAGACAAAAGTTTAACTATAGAAAGATTGGAAAGTAACTAATTTGGTCAAAGTGAAAATATGGTTTACTAAAATGATATCATAAAATTCGGTATGTAAATTATTGAGTTGCGTTCAAAGAGGTTCATGATTTTTACAAAGTTCCAAGGAACAAATCTCAATCATTGATCAATATGATCTAATGGTCAAGATTAATCAAATACTTTATACATGGAGGGGTATTTTGGTCATTTGGCACAAAAAAAATTATTTTATTTTAAATTTTTTATTTTAAATTTTTTATTTTAATTTATTTTTATTTTTTTATTTTTAATTGAGGGTATTTTGGTCATTTTAAAAAACTATTTTTTATTTTTTATTTTTTATTTTAAAATTTTTAGTTTTTTTTAATTATTTTTAAAAAAATATATATTTAATTATTATTATTTTTTAAAAAATTATTAATTTTTCATTAATAACACATAATGTTATTGCATAGTGAAGCACAAGTGATTGCATTCTGAATCACATGTGATTTAACTAAAACATGATTTTACACTAAAATCACATATGATTTTACACTAAAATCACATGTGATTAAGTTATACACGTAATTATCAAATAAATATTATTTTTTTAATATAAAAAATTAATAAAAAATAAATAATAAAAAAAAATAAAAAAAATTTAAAATAAAAAATAAAGAAAATCAAAATTTTTTATAAGTGCCAAATGACCAAAATACCCCTTCATAATAAAAAATAAAAAAAATTAAAAAAAATTGAAATAATAAAAAATTAAAATAAAAAATAAAAAAATAATAAAAAAATAAAAAAAATATTTTTATTTTTTAAAAAATGACCAAAATACCCCCTCAATATATAAAATACTCCCTCCGTCTCACAAAAAAGTTCCCATTTCTAACAAAAATTTTGTCCCACAAAAAAGTTCTCATTTCTCACATTTAATGGGCTCCACATAATAAAATATTATTATTCTTAAAGACCCCACTACTAACATCCACTAACTATCATTCTCTCTCCAATCAAACCTTATATTTTAATCAAAATTAATATCAATGACCCCACCACTAACTACCACCTAAAAACTTGTGCCAAGATGAAATGGGAACTTTTTTGTGGGACGGAGGGAGTATATGATTAATCTTGACCATTAGATCCTATTGATCAATGGTTGAGATTTGTTCTTTGAGACTTTTTAAAAATGATGGACCTCCTTGAACGTTTCTCGTAAATTATTTTGAGAAATTGTAGGCACCAAATTTAGATAATACATACAAAAAAGACAAACCTGATTGTTGACAAATGGAAGTAAGAAAATTGTGAAGATCTTTACAACAATCTCTTAACATGCTTTCCCTTGCGTTAATGTCAATCTAAGATCTAAGATATAATATTTTGTCTCAATTTGGCTCCAGCTTATGATTAAGTGACAAGGTATTGCAATCGACAAACTCAATTTGGCTCTTTTGGATTAATATTGGCAGTTATTTTCTCATTTATAAGGTAGTGACATAAGATCATTATGAGACTATACTTACATGATTTTATGTTCGTAGCTACTTATGAGCCGCCTCTTGATATATACAATTGCATAATTTATAATTCTATATGCTTGCATAGTTGCATACTTGTATGTTTATTTCTCGATTGCTGCTTTTGGCTTATATGTGTTAGTTGCGGACTTGCTAAACTCCCTCACACACACACCAAGTACACATATATTTTTACATGTTTTTTTTTCATACTTACCACACGCAATATGCACACATTTTTACACACGCTCATATTCATGTGTATTGTTTTTATAGACATTTACCCTCACTTGTAATTTCCAGAGGTCTTCCCTAGAAGCAGCATCTCTACCTCCGGGTAGAGGTATGATTATTTATATTTTACTTCTTTCTTACCTATAATTTGAAGGGATTAAATATCCTTATTATTGTTGTCATATTGCAGAAAAATCAAATTTGATTACAAAAGCTTTACACATCAGTTTAAGAAGTCAAATTAGTTTAAGTTACTTTCTGCTGATTATGCCATCATTAAGGGGAATACCCCATACTCTGTTTTACAACCAGTTGTTATATTTGAATTAGAATAGAATAGAGAAGTTGTTTTTACTTTTTACACCTTTTCTTGGGTTGGCCTCTCTTTTCATGAATAAGTGGCTTGTGACAAAAGTGGCCAATGAGCAATTATTCCACACTAAATGTACGAATGTCAGTGTAATGAATGTGACCCAATTTGTAGATGTGTCACACAACTAGAACATGGTATTTGCCCACAAGTCACCAAAATCTTAATTACCTCAATTAATCCCTAGTCTAAATCAAAAAATGCCAAAAAGGTCAATGAATTGGTAAGAAGTCAACTTCAATCTACAACCAAATTTGAAAGAATCGAATCTACTACTATTTGAACCTTTTTTCATTAAGGAATCCAAAGAAGATTGCATCATTACTACCATAAGACATCTATTTTTAACCTTTTCTCGTTAAGTAGGATAATTTCCAAATAAGGTACTAAATATAATATATTTCATTATTTCAACATCATACTTAACATCTAGATCAATTTTGCTCTCTACATCATCAACACTAAAATCAGCCTAACAAGACTAAACTTATCAAGACATCCAAGCATATAAACCATAAGTGTATCATAAGACAAACAGTGTTTTAAGAAAATATTTACCATACAAGGTAGAGGTGGACAAAAAAAATCAGTTTGTGATCCGAAACCGGTTGGAACCGGACTGTAACATACCGGATCAAATTGCATTAAGATCTGCCCGGTTGGAATTGGTTCGAGTATCTGGGCAAACTGGTTTGAAAATTGGATTAGCAAAAACTGGTTTGAGAACCAGATTCATGTATTGATAAGTGATTTAGGGTAACAAATGTACAAAAAAACAAGACAATCCGGTTTCGATCTGATCCAATTCGGTTTCTAATAGTTCCTAAGTTTTCGATCTAATCCAGTTTTAAATCAATTCAGTTTTAAATAACTTTGACCGAATCTGGTCCGATTATATATACGCTTTGGTTTTTCTTTTAAACCGATTTGCGCACCACTATTTGTAGGTGAGGCCTAACACCACCAACAGTACTGTCCTTTTTTGTAAGGAAAATGTTAATGGGATGCATTTATGAGTTGTGTTGTACGATCCATGAATGCGTTTAATGAGTTGTACATCAACAATACTATTGGATATGACAATAATAACAATTATAATAACAATAATTTTGGTATTATTATTCTACAAACTAAAGGGCTGTACTACATTGGGTTGCAACTTGCAAGAGACCAATAGACACGTGCACACGGCACCACCCACTTCAAAAGTATGATCAGATTCTGCAAAATACTAGATTAGATTAATTGGTGTTGTTAATTAGGTATCTTTAATATGTGTCTAAAGGCATATGTTTATTTTTTTAATGAACACTTATTTTCTTAAATCAATATAAAATGACAAAAGTGAATCATTAATGCTTTTGTTTAAGCCAAATTAAATATTACTATAATTGAAAATCGAGTGTTTTTAATTTTTATAAAATAAATACAAACGCATTAAAGACATTTAGCATTTGTTATTATGTGTCTTAAGCATATATTAGTAACAATAATTGATTTCGAATTGTCCTGCAAAGACAAATGCTGCTTGTAAAAACGCACTCATTTGTATCCTTTTGCTTTTTAACAAGGACGATTGTAAGCAACCAAAAGCCAAATAAGATGGTTCTAAACTCAAACATGAGATAGATAAGAGTAGAAAACAATCTTGCATACAAAATGTTTTCGTCAAAATTGGCTTTATGTCCAATTGTCATTGTAAAACAATGATATTGTTGATATCTTATTATTTTTATCATTGAGAGTAAGTTTTAAGAACATTAGAATAAAGGTAAAAAAAAATTGCATTCGTTTGGTACGAAATAAGCACGAGATATTAAAAGGAAAACAAAGGATGTAAGAAACACTACTTTCTGTTTAGAAAAGGGATATTTACGAGACCATATTGATGTGATCTTTCTATTCAATGTAAATGTATAACGATCTACATCTTATGTTCCACAATTTTCTAGCAATTTGTTTGCATAAAATAAACCCAAACTTTTACATATATCAACAGTAAGTTAAAAACAAAAATCACAAGAAACTTATGAAACTTATTCCATACGGATTTCTTTAGCTTGATTGACTTTGGGTTTTTGTTTACCTTTGATGTTGAATGATTGTGTTATTTCCCTTTCACACAAAAGTATCGGAGATATAAACCAAATTCAAAGGAAAATACGTTATCTTCTACACATGTGGGCCCTAGTTTGGTCAGCATCCATGTTTCTACATGCACGTAATATATTAGATAAAGGGACCGTCCTTGACATAACCATCCAAATATTTGGCTTACTGTTCCACATAGTTGACATGAAATAAAGCCTAACAAACCATATTCTTTATCACAAAAATATAAAAGGGGTTGGTTTTTCATAGAACTCAAACACAAGATTTCACATTTAAACACAACTTAATATAAAGATGAAATTTCTAGGAGGTGTTAGGTTTAATTTTTTTGAGAAAATAATACCCTTTGTCATAACACAGGTTCACCTACACCAACTATGTGCTACCCGTAAAACGGGTGGTCGTCTTAAGATTAATCGGCTTGCAAAACGAATCAGACATATAGGTTAAAAATTATAAAAATCACATATGGTGTTTAGGTTCACCAATTATTCATCTTGTCTTTTATGATTGTTGGCATTAAAGAATAAGACGTTTGTATTAAAAGCCATGGAAACAGTCCAAAGGACTTTGCATATTTTTGACGTTTTATTATTTATTTGCTTTTCATTCATTTTTTTTAACATGACTCCCAACTTCATCGGCTTTAGGTTTAGGGGGTTACGTGTCATGGAGTTACTTTCTTGAGATATATTCCTACTTCATTTCATGTGTCACAAGTGAGGTACGGATATTAAATAGAGAATGTAATTATCATTTGGTACCTCTTTCTCATTTGCTACATTCGTATATATAGATTGCACATGGAATATTCTAACAAACTACATCGTTAAGACTTAAGATGCACAATAAAAGGTGGGTAATTTACTACTAGGCCCCCCATCTTTACAACTTTTTAATATAAGACCCCTGCATTTGAGGTTTTTAGCACTAGCTATACTAATATCCTGATCCACTATAATAACATTCTCATATCGCTTCAAATTAGATTTGAGCATATCTATCATTTTTCATGTAGGTTGTCTTCCATTCAAGATTCTTAAGTAATTCCATTTTTAGGTGCATCAAAATATTGTTATTTGTATTTATAAATTGAAGTTTATGTTACTTTCAATAGATAATATATATCATAAAGTTGTCACAAAATAATCTAAACAAGCAGGAAAAGAATAAAAATATTAAGCGTACATTTCATAATGAGGATGGTAGTCAGGGAGCCAAACGTTTGATTTCCCACTTGTTTGTGCCATTGACTTCTTGAGGGAAATAACATAACCTGAAACCAAAAACAATTATTTTATAGCATTATTATATTGTAAAAATACCTCTATTAATGTTAAATGAAAATTTAGCAAGATTACCTATCATGCAACCGTGACGTTTGTCCTTGCCAAAACTCAAAAAACTCAGGTTTAAGCCTGTAACCACCCCAATCTTTCGGTTTTGGAATTGGAGCTCTGCAAAAACAAAACAAAAAATATTATTCACCAATAAATTATAAAAACACGTAATTTAAAATTTAAAATAAATATATAAGTAACTGACCCATCGGAGAATTTTGTTTCCAAATCTTTATATTGTTGGTGGAGAAAATCACGTCCTGGAATTACTGTGCTCTGAAAAATGGAAGACAGTTAGTTGTTTATGATTAAAATAAAAAATAGAAAATAAAAATTAATAAGAAAATAAAAACCTGTTTACTGGCTATTGCACCAATCTGACTTCCTCTAGGGCGACTATGAAAGTAATTATCAGACTCTTCTTCAGAAACCTTCTGCACAGAACCTTCAATTCGTACCTGCAATTAAATAATTTATACACAAAATTCTTTAAAAAGAAATAAAAAAAAGTGTACGCAGAACACTGTTTGTCCAAAAAGTTTAGATTTTAAACTATAATATGTTAAATATGAATACAAAAACTATATTTTTTAGTAATGATCAAATTTTCAAATAGCATCTCCAATGTATGCAGTAAATGTAATTTTTTGCACTATTTTAGTATAATTAAGGAAACCTGGAAAAAAGTCAGGCTCACCTGGCGGTTTAATCCATCCCAATAAAAAAGAAGAGATGCTTTAGGGTTTTCAGATAAATCTTTTGCTTTTCCGCTTGCATAATTTGTGTACCTAAATATAAATATTAGTGGAAATTATTAAATCTAAAAAGAAAGTGTATGCTGTTTTAATAAGTATTGATGCTTGTTTTACTACAAAATACAACTAACCAGACAAAACCAGCTTTGTCGAATCCTTTTAGCAATACCATTCGCGACGAACTGCATTGGTCACAAAAACAATGTCAATTTAGGTAAAAAAAAGAAAATATATTTCTTGGTTTTTATATACCAAAGGTATTTTTGATATTGGATAAATAATCAACATTTTACTAAGAATATGTGTGCTAATAAAAAAAAATAAGCATAGAAACTAAGAAAATAGATCTAAAGTGAACAATTACATGAATTTTAAGATGCTTTTACCCTTTGAGTGTTTCTAAATTGCTGCAAAAAATATTTTCATTTTCAAGAAAAGGCACATGGGCAAAATGGGAAATACGCTTATTTTGTATAACATGACAGTAAAACTAAAACATCTAAAAGTCATGGGACTCTAGCTCTAACTCAATATAATTAACATGATAATCTATACATTAACAATAGAGTAAATTATAAAAATGGTCCTTGTGGTTTGTTCAAAATAACGGTTTTTGTCCCTCTTTGATACTTTATGCAGAGAATATGGTCCCCAACGTTACTATTTCGTTTCAGTTTCGGTCCCTCAAAGGGCTGTTTAATTTTTTAAACTGATCATTTTACGTTTTGACAACTTACACTTTTGACCCTTAAACCTGTCATTATTTCTCATTTGGACCCAAGAACAAAAGAATGTTCCGACTTATTTTTTTTTATTACTTTAGTTTTATGTATGAACAAATCCAGCAAGTCAGAAACCGAAAGTACAGTCAGATATGACATGACAATGATTTGTATTTTTCATCTCATTATTATCATGAGAATAAATAATAATAAAATGAAAAAAAATTATTAGGTGCAAACACTTACGGTTTGCCATCTTTGCCAGCAGTGCACAAGGCCATAGCGTTTGGCTCCTTCAAGCCAGCAGCCATTGCATCATCAAACCATTTCTGGAACTGTTGAGAAACAAATTTTCTCATTTAGACCATTATTAATGCACAAAACCATTTAACTCAAATAACTACATTATTATAATATTATTATAAAAACGTATATAATCATATAAAAAAGCATTCCAGGACATGGGTCAACCCTACCTGAAGAAAGGGGTCGGGGTCCACCTCATCTTCCTTAAACTCTGGAGAAATATAATTCTCCCGCATTGAAGAAATGTCAACTTGTGGAGCCTTTCCAATTCTAACAGACATACAACTGCCAGGATATGGTGGAAGTTGAAGCTTAAATTTGTCTACAATTGCAGGTGGAACAAATCTCCCACCTAAGAAATGATGGGACCCACAAAACTTCTTGGCACATATCTTAGGAGCAGTTAAAGAAACCTGAAAAAACAATCACTTGTAAATGTATATATATAACAATAACAGTTTTTTTTGTTTTTTTTTCTTCAGTATAAAATACTTTTTTTTATGTGAACATACCAACATGTCGGGTTTGATTCCATCATCATTGATGTCTCCTTCTTCCACATGCCAACCAGATGGAATGTCTATAGAGGCAATAACAGTTTTTGGTTTTTTATTTATATCATTATTATTTTGAAGGTTCACTAATCGGTGAATTAATTCGTCAAATGGGGGCCTTGGTGTACCTGCACAAGATAAAACATGCAAAATAATTTTGATATGCAACATTACATAAGGTTGATGAAAAAAAGAGTAAATTACAGTTTTATCCTTGTGGTTTTCCAGTTTGTAGGTTTCATCCCTCCTGACTTTCGTTTAGCATTTCTCCTCCCCATGGTCTGCTATTTAATTTTTTTTGCTTAACTTCGTCCGTCGGTCACATAAAAGGACTGAAATACCCTTAGCTTTATTTAAAAATTCATAAAAAAATAAAGCTACGGGTATTTTAGCCATTTTGTGTGGCTCAGGGGCGAAATTGGCAAAAAAGGGGACCATGGGACAAAAACTGCTAACAAAGTTGAGAGGGGTGAAACCCACAAATAGATAACTACAAGGAAGAAAACTGTGATTTACTCAAAAGAGCATACATAATGTTGGTAGGTTTTGGCTCTGGTCTTATATTTATTTAATAAATAACTAAACATATTAAATATGCTTAAACATGGGTTGAAATTAGGTCTTGTATTGAATTGTGAATTAAATGCATTTTGTGGAAGAATAGTTACCATGAAATGAAAAACCAAACATGGCATCAACTACAATATTGAAGTCCTCTATCTGCAAATCATCAACCGATAAGAAAGGAATACCCAATGATTCTACCTGCAAACATACCCACTAAACATTTTAAATCAAATACATAAATCATCTTTTAAAACATGGGCAATGCAGGTTTTCAGTCAAAATGGAAACAAATAACAGATATGTAAAGCAAAAATCAAATTATAAAAAGGCAAATAATACCCAACAAATAAATTCAACATTTATTTTCTTTCATTATCCCACAAAATCTATAATTTCAGGTTGGAGCAGTACCTGAGTGACCAAACCTGCATAAAGAGGTTTTGCAGTACGTTTTGGATAACAAACAAAGGGTTTATATCCAAAATGATACAAATGACGAGCAGCTACAAGACCATCTCCACCATTGTTTCCGGGCCCACATATTGTCAATACACGGTTATAATCCTTCACATTGTACACCTGTCATAAAAAAATGATCAATAACAAATGAGCTTATATAAAATCAGCATAAATTTGCCTATAAAACTGGTCCATTTTAGGGAAAAAAATTTATCTTACGCTTGAGTATTATTAACCATAAAGTTTATTTTTTAAAAGAAAGACAAGGACTAGGATATTTAGTAGATTTTAATAAAAAAATTTGCAAGCCTTAATTATAAGAATATCAAAGCTTTTTTAGACTACAACACAACTCACCTCTGCAATTGCTGTAGCAACGCTCAAACCAGCCAATTCCTGCAAATATGGAATATCAACAGAAAAAATTAAGAAAATACTTCAAATTCATAGCCATATATAGTGCCCACATGTGTAGGGGTGTTTGGATGTTCTTCTGCAGCTTGCTTGATGCAGCAATAAACACTTTACAAGGTGTTAATTATTTGGCAAATTCTCATAATCTCAGAATATAATATTAAAATTAAAGTTATACAAGGAGTTTTGCTCTTTTGATGATCATTTTACTTCCGGCTAGTATTGATTATCTGAACCCTAAATAATTGGATGATCAGAAACAGAAATAGGTATCCAAACACTAGAAATTGACTATCATATTGCACATCCAAACGCCCCTCTAACAGATTATTTGCCAAATTATATTATAGACAAAACGAAATTACCAAAATCGTGATAGTAAATTGACTAACCATAAGCTGATCGACGCTAAATCCAAGAGGACCCATAAGAATTTCATCAACTTCAGCAGCTTCTCGTTGATTCAAATACGAAATTGAGTCATGATTTTGATTTTGAACCACTTTGATGCTATTAGCCATCACTTCTCCTCTGTTCACTTTCGAAGAACAATAACCCCTGAATTTGCACCGCCAACTCGAACCAGATAAACCCTACATCACAATTCGATATTTACTCAAATTGCTCATACAGCAAACGCGTAACAATCAATAAGTACATACAAATTGAGATATATTGATAGCAACCTGGGGAGATCGATTAAAGGGAGGAGAAAGTGTGGTGAGAGTTGGAGCAGAAGTTAGGGGGAGTGAGAGTAATAAATGAGTGATGAAAGAAGAAGAGTGTGTCAATATCATGGTCTTATTTTTGGTTAACAATGGCAGCATTTTTTAACGGTGGGAAGTTTGGTGCAGCTTCTGGCATTGCCAAGTGCCAACAGTTCGTTCCAGAATGTGATCAAGTTTTGGTTATTTGTTGGTATCATTTCGGCATTTCCACTCTACCACGAACATTTTAGGCGTAGGGTACATTAAAAAAAGTCTATAAAATGATAATATGCTATTAACAATTATAAATTGATCTTATTGTTTTATGTTAGACTCAAATAAATCAACCTTCCGCGGATAGTCTAAGGCTGCATGGTATGGGTCGGTGGCACCCCCGGCGTGGTGTCCACCTCAGCCCCCCACGGCGTGGCCGAAACATGGAACACCGCCCCCCTTCCCACCCCCTCACCCCAACGGCGTTGGGGGTCGGCATGGCTGAAGAAGGCAACGGGCAACGCCCCTCCACGCTCGTTGTTTGATCGATTTGAACGAGATAGAGCCGTTGAACGGCTCTTTTAGCTGTTGGGGATTTAAAAAAATAAAATTTATTAATTAATTTAATTTATTTATTTCCTATATAAACACACTCAAACATTATCAAAACACTACCAAAACACACTACAACTCTACCAAAATACACCAACTCACAAATAATGAATTATCTTGGTTAATCATCTGACGACGATGATGCGTTTATGCTAACAATATACGCAGAACTCCTCGATGATTTATCCGACGATGATGAAAGTGAAGTCTTTGACACTAGAACCGCGAAGCTAAATAGAAATCGAGAAGCTGGACACGACAGGCTATATCGAGATTATTTTGCGGATGATTTTGTTTATGATATTAACGTTTTGGCATGCTTACTTTGGGGTTGCGGGTTCTAATAATGATATTAACGTGCTTGATCAATCACCAATATTCAACGACTTGTTATCAGGAAAGGCACCCGATGCTCCTTTTACGGTGAATGGCAATCCATATAGATTCGGTTATTTCCTTACCGATGGTATATATCCTCGTCATGCGACGTTTGTCAAAGCCTACCGACATCCACTTGATCCAAAAGAGGTCTTGTTTACCAAAAAACAAGAATCTGCACGTAAGGATGTGGAACGGGCTTTTGGAGTTTTAAAGGCGAAGTGACACATTGTCAAAAACGCGGTCCGTTCATATGACCTTGAAAGATTAAGATATATTTTGTATGCATGTGTTATAATACATAATATGATTGTCGAAGATAAAGGTCAGATGATTTCTCCATATGTGCCGGACGGTCCCCGACATGCTTTGTATGTACCGGGAAGTGCAGACTATTTGCACAGGGTTGTCGACATTCGAGACGAAACAACACACGAACGACTTCGACGGGACTTGGCGGACCATCTCTACAACAACGCACATGTCGACGATGAAGAGTAATAATTTATTTTAATTATTGTAATTTTTAATTTAATGTTTAATTTCTAGTATTTTCATTTTAATTTAAAGTATTGTCATTTTAATTAATGTAATGTAATTTTAAATTATATAAAATATTAGTTATGTGTAAAATAAATGGAAAAGAAATGATGAGATAGAAAATAAAATGGTGTAGTGTGTATTTCCACCAAATGATGTGGTGTGGTGGTGATGTGGTTGCTTAGGTGGCGATGATGTGGCAAGCAAAATGGGTACCACATGTGGCACCCATACCTAGTAACCTAAGGAAGAATCATTTTCGTTTATCCATTTATCCAATCTAATTATTTTACATTTTTATTATCTAGTTATCAGATAAATATTTGTTACTCTTATCTCAGTTAATTTTTGTCTAATCTTATTGTTGGACTAATAAAATCATACATCTTCTTCTCTCTACTATATTTACAACTCTTTATCATCATGAAAAGTCAACATACTATTAGCTCATATATCCAAATTTAAAGGAGTAATAAATATAACTATGCTAATAACATAGGGATGAGGGTTCGAAACCTACAAGATACATATTTTTATAAAAAGCAAATCTATCCAAATAAGCGAGTTTGTTGGCTGAATTTTATGTTTTGCTAAATTATGAAGGTCCTAAATTTATTTTTTTGAAACGATAAATAATAATCTACTTCTAAATATCACTTATTTTCACACCAATTGAACCCTCAACCATAAGAATGAAAGACAAAACACCATGCAGTTTGGCCAAAATTTTTTAGGTAAGTTTTGGTATATTTGTGACCGGAGAGAACCATTCATGTCACCATTAATAACTTGTGCTTCATAAGTTACACAATTGCTATATCATCAATAACTTTAAGCGTATTTTTTTTTTTCAATTTGTTATTTTTTGGTTTTCTAATAGCAACAATTACAACAAAAGTCATGTTTATAACTTTGTGGACTAAAGCGTGACCACATCGTCTTCCTTGTTGGAAACAATCTTTTGGATCCTATCAATGAACTTCAACATTGTTTCCAAGTCTTCTTCATCTGAAATATCAAAGATATGAGCAAATAATAATGATGAGAACGACAAAATCATACGATGAAATATTTAATAATAAAGGTTTACCAAGTCTAGGAATTGTATGGCCTTTAGGATGATGAATCACTACAGGATTTTCAACTGATTTCAAAAGTTCCATCCCATATTGCTTCAAGAAATCCGCATCCCCTATAAAAATTAACATAAACAATCTATCAACCCAATATTTACACAATTTGACCCGTGACACAAAATATGCAACCTAACCGTAGTTTTTATGATGCAATTGTTAAACTCACGTTGATTTTGAGAGTTGACCATATCGATTGTTAATACGTAGAACACCAAAAAGACATACTAAAAAGACGCTAAAAGTTAAGCACGTTATTATTATAATTAAAAAAAAGGTTTTGATAATGATGCCTAAGCGTATAAAAGTTGTACATTAATTCATGAGGGGAAGTGGTTCCTAAAATTCAGGAGGTAGTTATAGAGTGATGTACGAGCTTCTGATGCGTGTTTATTGACAACCCTTAGGGCTGTCATTATCAAAACCCTTAAAAAAATACATTTTTCTAGAAAACTGGAAGAGGTTGTGGTGGAAGTAAAATGTGGAAATTATGAAAGTGAAAGCGATGTGGTGGTAGCTAACTAGCTATGCACATTTTCAATTATTACGCTATATTTTGGGGTCATACGAGAGTTAGTTGAACTATGTGGACAGGAGTGATTGTGTAATAACCCACACATATTTTGTTTTCAAAAGTATAACACATAAATTTCTTTACTCAATGGAACGAGCCTGAAATCGGTGTGAGTGAACCTTTATGGCCACAAGATGTGATTTTGCTGATAGGAATTAAATATGTGACCTTCTGGAAATATCACCTTTATCGAGACCAAATCCAACTAGTAATCCACCACCTTTGTTGTTAAAACAGTGTTTTTATATAATTTATGATCCAATGACTTCAAATTAATGCTTAAAGTTTATAGTTTTAAATTGAAAAGCATGTTTTGGAACGTAAATGGTTAACACTAGCAAACAGATAGAATGAGGTCAAAAAGGGTACCCAAAAAATGGAGAGATGGACATTGTATGGGAACAGAATATGCCTTCTCAGCCCATGATTCATTTTTCAATTTTGCCCCTGATATTATCATTACAAATTGAATCTTTGGTACCTTCGTCAATGCCAGTCCCTGTATAATATTTATTTAAATAACAAAGACAAAATATTGGCAAGTAATGGAGATATAAATTCTAAAATATTAAAAGAAAAAGTGAACCGTAAAGTGTTGTAAATTGTAAAACCAACTTTAAAATGTTCTCACTAGTTTAAGATTTTTGCACCATCAAACTCAAACATTAGATGTTTCGTTTCGTGAGTTCACTAGTAATTCGATTATTTTTCTCAATTAACATCTCATGTTTTCCGCATGACGCTATTTAAGAACAACAACAATGTAGTCATACTCTACGTGAAAGGAGAGAGACTACTTTTTGAAAAACCTCCATCAAAATTATAAAAGTGTAAGTTGGAAAAAAAGTTCAGTGAAATGAATTTCAACAAAACCTTGCTTTACATGGAATTGTCGAACTTAACATGAGCATTGATGATTGTACACTGTGCATTGATAGCAGTACTTAACAATAAAGTTGGTGATGGTGAGTAAAAAGAACATACCTTAGCTTGAAATCCAGGCAATGCAGCTGCCAAAATCGCACCCTGAATAAACGTAAAAAACAATTGAATAAAATTCACATTCATCAAATCAAATATGATAAGAATAGTAGGAGTAATAATCAAATAAACATAAAAACCTGTGAGAATCCAGCCAAACCGTCAATCGGTGCATGTTTAATCATACATTCTTCAATGTATTCAAGACACTTATCAAAATTATCGTATGTCGTAAATTCCTGGCGTTAAATCACAAAAATAAAACCTCAAAAACCTAAAATTGGTTAAAATTGAAAGCATTTCGAAATCAATTGAAGAGATTGAATCGAACCTTATTGAATTGAAACCATTCGTAATAAGGTGGATCGAAAATCCCTTCAACTTCAGATTTCCCACCACACGGAAATGGTGCATCAGGAAAGAAGAAATCGATCTTTTCGAGCACGGATTCCGGCCATTTTTTCAGTTGAGTTTTGAATATTTCCCCACTTGTTCGGAATCCATGGAGACAGAGGATTCTCGGTTTTCTGTTTGCAATGTTATCGGAACCTTGACTTGCGATGATATCCTCGAGCATCGTGCGATTGGTTCTGCGATTACGAATGATTACGGAGAGACTGGTGGGTGTTATATAGGGAGGAGATTGGTGGTTGTTATTAATGGCGGAATTGAGAGTGACGTGTAGGAATTGGATTCGATATATGGGAATGACGAGAGAGGTCAGGTTCGAGAATGGGGAAAGTGTGTTTACGAGGGTGCCTTGCTGTTTCATATTGTGAGGCGTGTATGAACATTTGTGTGTGTTTCACATGGGCAAACATACTTTTTCTTTACTTTAATTATCGAATAATATTCTCATGTGTGACAATTTTGTTGTAATATGATATTCTTTTATATAAGTAAAAGTATATCAAATGTGAATAATCGGTCCTCTTCTTTTTGAAAAATGAGCCCTTCGGTTCGCCCGCGCTTTAAACAATTTTACTTTCTCCTTAATACTATATATTTAGATTCAATAAGTTATATATGAAATACTATTAAATTCAATCACTTTTTGTCATTATTTTTCAATTTTCTTTCTTCCTGATATATATCAAGTGTGGTCATTGGAAACATGAATGATACATCATTTCCTCTCATCTTCCACTACCAGACCAATACTATTTGGTTATGGTTTATTATTACTAGTAATAACTTTTCCAGTATTTTAACAAAAAGATAACAATAAACACACATATTCATTCATCATGTCGATTATGCATTGTCACTTTGAATTTTGAAAGGCTCCATAAGATGCCACCTTAATAGAAAGGCAATTTGGCGCCATGAATCCACCCCGACAAGGCGACAACCACGTCACCCATTTGAATATCAACCCATTACATTGCATACTTTTATAATGGTGGAAGTTATGAGTGAAAAGTATTTTGATTTATAAGTATAAAAAGATGAATGAATACTCTTTGTCTGAGTTAGTATACCTAAATCCTAATGGTCTTGTACAATGTTTGGATTAATTAGCAGTTGAAAAGTGACGCGTATTAAACACTAAGGGTGATTTTAGTAATTTATCAAACACAGCAATAAATGGGCAATTACCTCGAAACGACGACGTACGCAGCCCATATCAGCGTTACCGGGAATGGAACAAACAGTGAGATTCCAATAATCGAATCGGTAGTTTCATTGTTCTCTCGAAATCGTCAAACAGATATCCGATTTTGACCCTTTTCTTCTTCTCCGATCTCTGAGGTTGATACGGATCGCGGTTTCAATCGGTAAGAGTTCAATCTCCGTCAAATTGTGTTCGAATTTTGAAATTATTTTTTTCTTTCAATAACTTCGAGAAAAACTGTTTATCAAGCTCAGTTTTATGAACCTAGGAAAAATTAGCGTTTGAATTTTCGATTTTAGTAGTAATATTTTGATTAATTATCTATTGTGTTTTTATCTGTCCAATTGCGTTATGATTTGGGAATTTTAGTGTTTGAGGTAGAGAATGGCCACAAAAACAAACCCTAAAGAAGATCGAAACATTATTAGTGAGTATAAAACCTTGGGAAAAATCGTGGATTAGGGCAAGCTAACTTACCCAAAGCAACAACCAAATAAAAAGCTGAAGGGCACCAGCACAGCACAAAGGGGACAAGTTTTTTGTGTATATATGATTAAAATTTATGTAATAAAATTTGAAAAAGCGTCATGCTATGTGATATGTGTCGATCAAACTGCTAACTGTGATTTCTTTTGAAATTATAATAAGTCCGTGTCTAATCTTCGAGCTTATGCCACCGGGTAACAGGAATGTTAAGCTGCCTTTCACTTTTTATAGTCGACTCAGTTATTGATAAGCCCATTTTCATTGTAAGGTGAATTAGCATTCGAATGATAATGAGTTTTAACTAAGTTATTTTGATATGAAAAGGTAGATGAACACCGAAATATATATATTTCGATCACTAAAGTTTTGTGATTTTCAGAGTGACAAACCTTAACATGAAATCTAATTGCAGATAATTTCCTCGATTTTATTCAGTTATCATTGTTAAATGGCATCCAGTTCTAACAGAGGTGGTGGTTACTATGGTGCTGCTCCATATAGATCAAGGTAGTTATTTTGTTTTATTAAACTTAATAATTTACTAGCCCACAATGTTGTATATTCACCATTTTTGTGAGTTAAAATTGTTTACAGAGAAGGGCTTAGCACAAGACAAGGGACTGGTTCTGATGAAATCCAACTGAGGATTGATCCGATGCATGCGGATCTTGATGATGAGATCAGTGGCCTTAGAAATCAAGTTAGACAGTTAAAAAATGTAAGTCATATGTTAGTTGGATCAGATAGTGATAACTGATAAGAATGAAATTGAGTTCAGATTATGGATCTCAACTCAACAGTTTCTTCTATAAGTTTTCTTCCATAATTTGTATATTTAATTTAATTGACAGGTAGCCTCAGAGATTGAGTCAGAGGCCAAATTTCAGAATGACTATATTAATCAGCTGGTATGACTATCACTATCGCTATTACAATCACTACCTATTTATTAGTAATAATTCTTATTTTTATCTGCAGCAAATGACTCTGATCAAAGCTCAAGCAGGAGTGAAGAACAACATGAGGAAATTAAACAAAAGCATCGTCCAGTCTGGTTCAACCCATGTTCTTCATGTTGTCCTCTTTGCACTTTGTTGCCTATTTTTTGTTTATTTGTGGTCCAAATTCTCAACAAGATGATGATGACATCATCAGGTGGGTTATAATTCTTCAACATACTTGGTTGGTACACCTTAAAAATGTGTTTCTTTGCATGTAAAGATGCTTGTTATAACTAGTTTTGTGAAACGATACCAACTAAACTGTCTTCTTCATGTTTATACTTGGTTTCTCTAATTTTGAAGATAAATATTGACTTGACCTACAAGTTTCCATGGCGTTTTCTTCACTTTTAACGTAAACTTATGTAGTTATGTTTTATGTGAAATATCACCGCAGTTGATATAATCAGTAAGAGCTGTTTTAAATATAAGATCTATATAATCTGGTACGAATAATGATAATCCATTATTTCATTCATGAGCAAAGTTTAAATCCATCTCCATAATTTATAAAAGAGGACCTCGATCATTCATTCAAGTTTGAAAATTATACATATTGATTAATAAATTATATGATGATTAAGTAAGTATATAAATATTAATATATAATATACTGATTTGGATCATTTGGTCGTGGAGCTTTTTGCTTTATATATTCATTTGTTATTTTAATTTATGTTCGTTTGTATTTGTTTAGTATCTTAATGAAAAGAACATAAATGTAACATACTAACATGCACTAACGAAATATAAACAAGAAAATCTGTTTACTTTTGTGTCCCTATTCGTCTGTTTGGGTTCGTTTGGAAAAATTATAATTTTAACAGGAAAAGTGGGTATTTAACATGGTTATTTTTCCCTGAAAACATTTATCGATGTGGATTGTTGTTCAAATACCTTAGCTAGCCTTGAATCATAGAAAAACAAGAATCCCATGCAAAAAAATTACTAAAAGTTTCAGATAATTACAGCATTTAAAGCTGAATACGTTAATTACTAAAGAGTATTGTTTTTCATAATTCTCATTGCTTGTACCAGTAACAAACTAAACATTTTCGCACCTTTTTGAGCATATTGGCACGTTTAAAAGTGTATACAAATGATAGCATATGCAGAGAAAGGTAGTGTGACAACTAAACATTTAAAAATGTTGAAATCAAATAAAAACCCCACACTTAAAAGCGTAGACAGATTGCTTAAATCTTCAGATTTTTTAACATGGGCAAATTTGTTAGATCTTAAACTTTCACATGTCCATGCTTTTAATTGTGGACGAGTATAGTAAATTTAAGGTATTTAAACGACTGAAGTTTTTTTTGTAATTTTATACACGCTTAATGTTGACAAAAATGTCACACTGATATTTTTCATTAACTCAATGATAATTCATGATGAATGTATAAAAAAATCCATGAACATGAAATGTTATTATTCATAGCTTCTATCATTAGTTTTTTCCATATTCATAAAACCTATAAAAAAACACCATAGTCTAGTCACCAATAAAGAGCAGCCAAACCATATAACCAATCTACATAAACCATTCATCTACTCATATTTACATTCACTATACACCAACTTCCAACTTTTTTGTTAGGCTTCTACTGTTGGGAATTTGTAGCTCAAGTCAAGTCAAAGTCAATGGTCAACATGCTCTGCAAAGGTTATTAGTAACGCTAGAAGAGCACTGCTCTCGAATAGGACTTGTGGGTACACATAAGCGGCTTCTTTTTGGTTCAGAAATTCTTACATGAGAAATTGCAACGGTTAACGCATCAACTAAACCAGAATCATCATCTTGTTCTTCTGAATTTGATCTTGTTAATAACGAGTTATTATTGACTATTGGAGCATTAATGGTGGTCAATTCAAGTAATGGTGTTTGTGATGATGGTCCATGTTGATGTTTTAATTTTGATTTAAATGACAGAGATGGTAAGCTGCGTTCTGTATAGAATATAATCCATGGATGACCTGAAACAGAAATACAACTAGTCAATATTAAATTACATAAATCGTCCTTATGGTTTGTATGAAATTATATATTTCATCCCTCAACTTCTTTAATTACAAATTTACAAGGATAGACCCTAATTATAAAACTTGTAAAACCAACTGTCCTAAATTGTGAAATTTGTAAAATAAATAAACTTACTTAATACTTCATCGGCTGTAATTCTAGAATCAGGATTTCTTGTGAGAATTCGTTCAAGCAAATCACGTGCAGGTTTAGAAACAGATTCCCAAATTCCCGTGTGAAAATTAAGTTGAACATTCTTAATCGCCTCAAAAACATCTTGTAAAGAATCACCTTGAAATGGTAAAACACCAACTAACAAAGCATGTAACAGAATACCAGCACTCCAAACATCCACTTTTTCTGAATAATTCCCTGTTAATACTTCTGGTGCCACATAAGCTGGACTTCCAGCTAAGCCAGCTAAGCTCTGACCTGTATATTTATATAAATTAATAAAATTAAAAAAAGTCAGATAAAAAAAGAATTATATACCATTTGTGATCCTCACTGCTAAGCCAAAATCTGCAAGCTTAATTTTGCCCGAATTTGTTAATAAAATATTCTCTGGTTTTACATCACGATGAACAACACCCATATCATGACAATATTTAATCACCATCATTAACTCCTTAAAAATATTAGCAGCTCGTTGTTCAGAATAACAACCTTCTTTCATCATTTGATCAATTAATCTTCCACCCGAACACAATTCCATTACTAAATGAAAAGATTCTAAATCTTCATAAACTGCTTTTAATGTCACCACACCCGGATGACCCGATAAATGTTGCATTATTTCAACTTCCCTATGAACTGTTTCTTCGCCTTTAACCAATGTTTTACAAGCAAATTCAACACCACTAACCCTACATCTGCATAACCAAACAGACCCAAATTTACCTTTTCCAATTGTAGCACCTTTGATATAATCTTCTGCAATTTTGTTTTTTCGACCCGTTTGAGTTGCTACTTCGATACAACCGATTTTTCGTTTAATCCCTCTGCCTGATAAACTTAATGATGACGTGGCACATGGTGGTGCAGTTGCTGCAATACCAGCAAGCCTGTTTTTTTTACATGATCCGTTGAAATCGTTATCGTTATAAACAGCATCTTCCTTACAACACCTTTTTTTCAATCTAACATAATCTTCTAATGAGTAATGACACTTGATATTTGATATCAGTGACTCTGAATCACCAGTTGATTCCACAGTTTCATTTTTTCTGTTATCACTGCGTAATAAGTCACTACCTTTTCGTTTTTTCTTCATTAAAACCTGTTAAGCTAAGTATCTGTATAACCCTAATTTCGGTCTCGATTTAAATCACACCCTAAATTGATATTGATCCTGCAATCCATAAGGAAAATAAAAAATATATTAACAGATAGCCCAAAATAGGTGCAGAGTAAATTGCATGTAGAACGATATTCGTATGTGATATAAGACTAAAATGACGAATATCGGAGTTAAATTAAAAGGGAAATTTGGGCAAATAGACGAACCTTGAAGCATCGATCGTGTAGGAGAATGTAGATTCAACGAGTTACGCAAATAAGAAAGGGGAAATTAACAAGTGTCAGGTTAAATCGAAGGATGAAAAAAGCCCTAAAATTGATGGGGGTGAGTAAATTGATTGATTGATTAAGATCTGGGTCGTTGTGACTTGTGGGTGTGGTGTAGATTTGGAGGGGTTTTAGCAAACCGCTCTTTTTATGCTAACAAAATGGCTCCGATTTCTAGAGAATGTTCCATTTATTTCTGGATAAATATTTATCCCATGAGTAAAAGTTAGTTTGTAAATGATTACGATAAGTCGATAACAATTAGATAGCATATATTGTAAGCAAAGCTTCATTACCTCAAGAACTCTTATAGGAATATTCTTATCTTTTGATTTCGACTTTTTAAAAAGTCACTAGTCAATAAGCTCTTTTAAAAAGTTTAGACAAACATACCCTTAATATTATCTATACTTTTAATACTAACTATTATATTGTCATGGCTGAATTTTGGAAATGCTACATATTTCCTAATATAGCAACATATTGGCTGAATTTTGGAAATGCTATTTAAGGAAGGGTCTAAATGCATTATAGAGTAGTAGAGATTTTGGACTTATGGTTTGTGTTAATTTTATCCGATTTCGCTCATCAGTTAATTATAGGAAACTGTCATTGTACATGGAAACTGTGATTTGGCGTCAAGTAGCAAGTATTCATTTCAATTTGAAAATGTTAGTATGTGACAAAGTAGTATGCAGATCACCTGTTCGATGAAATGCCCAAGTCAAAACCTGCAATCAATGGCAATATCAATGGAAATGGAGGTAGTTCATGGTTCTATTAAATATTTTAGTATCTATACCTATATCTATGTCCTATCACTAATGTGTATTATTACAGAACGGATTTTGTATAAACTTGTGTTTTTTTTCTTTGACTAGCGTTGTTAGAAATTCAATCCAATCCAACTTGCAGATATATTTTGTTTCTTGAGCTGTGTCAGAAGTTACCAAATCACAAGTAGTTGATAATTAACATGTTTGGCATTATTTTAAGTACTTATAGTTAAAGATCACTGAATATCAGTAACATTGGATATACTATTATTTTGAGTTTTTTTTCAGGTGTAAATTAGTAAAAGAACCAGGGTGGTGAATATTGGGGCATGGTCCAGCAAGCATAAGTAAGCATAAGTTGTAATCATAGGCAAGTCATCTACGTAGAAAAAAAATGTTAAATGAGTGCAAAATACTCTTATGAATGCCCTTTCCAGTAATGGTTAACAATGTAATGTTACTCACATGTCACAACTTGTGGTTGTTATGCAGATTATATGTAGTTTTTAGGCATATTATGGCATAGTTTTTTGATTAGCTGCCAAAATTTTCAGGTTACTTGATGTTCTTGAATGTGTCACTAGATGTCAGACATCTTGCCAACTACATATGGTCAGCTGAAGCCTCCTTTAGGAAAACATCATCTAAAGGTTAGTTTACATTATATGTTTTTAAATCTTTTAAGGACAAAATTTTGGTATTGATAAATATGGGTTTTGGCTTAAGTGGTACAAAAAGGGGGTCTATATTTTTGCTTGCATATGTGCCCATTTAGTTATGCTTCATCTCTAAGGTTGAGCTAAAACTGAAGCAGTTCAAATGGGTCAATTTAGTTGTGTTTTATCTCTAATGGGTCAATTTAGTTGTGTTTTATCTCTAATGGGTCAAATGAGTTTATCTTAAAAAGGAAATAGGACAATTGACCCAAAGGGTATTCAAGTGCATAAAACATCCAAAATCACTCTATTGAAATAAAGCATATGCTGGTCTAAGCCCAACCTGGCCTGGTACTTAAAAGTTACTCATTTTGACCCCCTTATATTCTGATTTTTTTTTTACTTGCTTGAATTTGATAGAACATTGAAGGATTTATGTGGGATAAAGCAAAAGTGAACATAGAGTTGAACAAATACATTGGACAAGGTTTCATAGATGTGAAAGAAATGTGCAAAACACAAAAGTGCAATTTACATATGGGAACATTTGCATTGGATGTTAATCATGTTGCAAGAGCTACTGTTCTTAGTGGTTGGGAAGGCTAAAAAACACTACTAAAATAAAACCAATTCAAGGCTTTTATACGTATTGTTATGTTATGCATTGGACTTTGAATACTTATTGTTAAAGAAGAAAATTTTAAGCTTGTTTTGATCTCTTATAAAGAGCCTTTTCGGCTTTAGCTAAATTCTCTCTTTTTTTTCAATTTAGATAATTAAAAAAAATGCGCCCTTAGTCTAAATGAGCTGAGCAGAAATCGAGCTTGTCTTGTTTTGAAACTTGTATGTAAAACTCAATGTCGGCTCACTATTGTCATGCACCATCATTATTACCGTTGTTGCCATTACGCACCATCACTATTGTCACCACAACTATTACTATCGTCACCGGGGAAAAATATAGTTACAGGGTACCGCCGCCGCATTGCGCGGGTACCCTGCTAGTGATACCTAATATCAGAATAACAATAATCGTGTTACGATAAATTCATACAAAAAAAAAAACAAAATAGAATGCAACTAATGTACAACAATTAGATACCTCAAGAGGAAGGCTCATGAAGTTAGACTTCACAAGGTTTGAGATAATAACACAAGGGGCTGCTACTTTTATGTCTTACCGGTGGGAAGGAGGCTTGGTTGTTGTTTCGAGTGGGGGTCATAGAGAGGAAGGGTCATAAACCCTAAATCTTCGGTGGTGCTCAAATGGGGGATCAACCAACGGTAGGTGTAATTCCAAATCAATATTGAGGAGTGAATTATAGTTTGTGAACCGGTTTCGGAGAGAGGGGGAAGAAGATCAAACGGGTCCAGACTCCAGATACACATAAACCCAATTATGGGCGGTCCTATCATCTGTAACTCGTGAGATTTATTTTCATTACCCGATGCAACCTATCGACTTCCCTATTTGAAATTTGAAAGGCAGATCGAATCCTCCTTGTAACCTTTTTATAATAAAACACATATTTCCTAATATAGCAACATATTGGCTGAATTTTGGAAACGCTATTTAAGGAAGGGTCTAAATGCATTATAGAGTAGTAGAGATTTTGGATCATTGTGACGGAATATCTTTTGATAATGATCCAAAAATTTTGATAATGATCCAAATTTTTTTAAATGATTGATTGAGAATTATCACTTCATACTGCTATCCCAAGCCAAGTCCCACAAATACCACCCTCCTCAAACACAAGGATGCCTGATTTTTATTACCATTTCCCAAGCCAAGTCCCACAAATACAATTTACTCAATCACAATACCATCAAACATTGTACAATTCAATCGACCCAGACATATATGTAACTTTTTGCTTGAGTAATACATATAACCAATTTCTTTTGTGGTGTGAAAATAACCAACAACCCGACATGTAATCACAAGAAGCTACAAATACGACATCAACTTTGACACAAAGAAACCGAGCAATAATAAGCCAAACAAATAGCATGTGAGTCATCCCAATCTAAACTAAAAAAAGACCATTTCCAACCGCAACTCATGAGAACCCCAAGACGAGCTACAGTTGACAAAAAAGTTGGATATAGTCTAAATTACTAACTAAGCCCCCGTACTATTGGTACAACACTTACGTTTTCATGTGTGCTACCATCTTTGTCACATTAGGTGCAACGAGGTTTAGAGCCTTCCCCTTTTCGATGATCTCTCCAATTGGTTTTTTGCATGGCTAAAACAGAAGTTTTAGTTTCTATTTTGGTGGAAGAGATTAAGAGTAAGCGACCAAAGACATAACCGAAAGATAGAATTATAGACCGGTAAGAATCTGATTCAAAATAAAAATTAATTATAAAGACATCACCAAAAAGAAACTTGTATTTTTGTTGTCCCTGGTCGGTAACTTCTCTCTATATTATTCTTACTTTTCTATTTCTTAAGTTCTTTGATTAAATTATAATATGACCATAATTATAATTAAATCTATGACAATAAGATGATCTTCAATGCATGTTCGTCCTTTTCCTGGCCAACATATTGGGATTTGCTACCTTATTAATTTTATCAAATTAATTATTAACGCAAAAGATAACTTAGTAAAATGATTATTTTCTTTTTGAATTCTATACGATTGTTTAAATACTCCATTAAATAGTTATTTTAACTTTCAAGTGTTCAAATCCTTATAATGTCTATTCTGCTCTATATCGCTAAAGCTAGAGTCTACAATTGATCCAGTGTAGGGATGGCAATGGAGCAGATGTGGATCGGGTGATGCGATGTTCACATCCATATCCATTTAGATTTACATCGTCCATATCCACATCCATATCCATTTAAATTATTTCATCTATCCATATCCATATCCATCGGATTATAGCGGGTAAATGGGCATCCGTTGGATATCGAAAAAAATTTGTTTTCTAAAGAAAGTATGATAATTTCATAGATAAATTTACAATTTTTGTTGAATATGTATATAGTTTCTTTCAAAAGAATATACAAACGAAAACATAATTACGAACCTACATTCGACGCATCAAGGCATAGAACATAGTTTGTAACTAATAACCAATTATTGATGGATACAAATGAAAACATAACTTAACGGTTTGTAATGTTTACAAATTTTGGTTATATTTAATGTTATGTTATGTATAAGTTTGATTGAATAAAAAATATGTAGACATATATTATTAATCATGTAAAATTGTAATATAAAAAAGATTAATTTCGGATTAAATGGATTCATCCATGTATTGAAAATCATAATCCGTATCCGCTCCAATAAATATCCACATCCGCTTCACATCCGATATTCACCCATTTAACTTCATCCATATTCAGCACCGGTGGAGCGGATCGGATGGATGATCGTTGGGGCGGATTCCCTAATCCAAATCCAGTGGGCCTGTGTGGTGGCCTGTTCAGTTATGGAGAACTAATAAGGGTTTCCGGCCCTAATCGGCGTCTCCACCACGACCACCGTCTTCTAACCAACCATCGTCTTCTCACCGTCCCTAATCCCACCATAATCAAGGTTTGTTTTTCTTCTTCTTTTCTCTATATTTCTCCTGTTTACTTCCGACGAGCTAATTTTGAATTTATGAAATTAAAATACTAACCATATGCAAAAAAATATTAATTTGTTTTTACTGGTTCTCACTTTGACTAAAACCGACCAGTTTGCATACAAGCAGTTTACCAAACCGGTGATAAGGACGATTCTCGGTCTAACCGGTTCGACCCAATTTTGACCAAGTAAAGTGAAGGCATACTTGGAATCTCCAAAACCCTAGTTCACCCTTACCAATGACCATCCCTTTTTGAAGCATTGATTCCTGCTAAAAAAATTAATTATGTTTCAGATTCTTCTAAAATGGCGTGAAGTCACAAATTCGTGAACGGAAGTAGCAAATTCGTGTAATCGTTCGGAGAATTCAACATACGATGGCGTGCTTAAACCCTCCCAAAATCCTAAGCAGCATCTCATCATCAACAACAACAAACAATTTACTTTTTTCATCCTTACCAAAAACTCATATCAAAATCGCCCAAACTTCGAATAGATTGCCGAAGATTTCAATTGTAATGGCAACAAAGCAGCAAGAAGATGGATTGAGCCTGAATTTATTAACAAACAGTGACCGTAGAGATGAAGTTATAAATGCTGCAAAGAGCTCACTCACGAATTGCCTTTCGGAAACCAATCTTCATCTTACAATTCCTGCTCTCAAATCCAAAACAAGGGGAAAGGTAAAGTAAATCTGTGTTTTTTTCTTGTATATATATAAATAATCAATCTTTGGCAACAATTTGATAAATTGATAAATTTTGATGGCGACAATTTGTTATCTAACAGGTTAGAGATATTTATGATGGTGGGGATTATCTTGTACTAGTGACAACTGATCGACAAAGTGCTTTTGATAGGGTTCTTGCTTCGATTCCATTCAAAGGCCAGGTAATTTTATTAATATATTTTTTTCCGTTTTATATTTGATTATTTTGGTACCAAAAGTTTGATTGAATTTTGTGATATTTTACAGGTGCTTAATGATACAAGTTTATGGTGGTTCAACCAGACTAAAGATATAGCTCCTAATGCTATAATAGCTGTACCTGATAAAAATGTTACTATTGCAAAGAAATGTTCTGTTTTTCCTGTTGAATTTGTTGGTAAGTGCTGCAATATTCACATATACTATACTTGTTTTATGAATTTGTATGATAATTGTTTTTTTTTTTTCAGTTAGAGGATATGTAACTGGAAGTACTGATACATCGTTATGGACTGTATACAAAAATGGTGTAAGAAATTACTGTGGCAATCCACTTCCTGAAGGTAACTAACTGTCTATAATCTAACATTTTTCTTAATATTTTTTTTAAACTCTTAATATGTTATAATATAATGCAACAGGGATGGTGAAAAATGAAAAGCTACCAGCAAATATAATCACACCAACCACTAAAGCTGCAGATCATGATGTTCCTATTACTCCACAAGAGGTTTCTCGCCCTTTTCAAATTTTAATTCCTAACTTAAATATGGTTTATGAAATTGTTTGATTGTTAGTTAAATGTCTAAAATACCCTAAAAATTAGGGGAATTTTGTGAAGTGGTTTGGTGAATGTATGTATGTTAATTTGTATCTATCTTGCAGATTGTCAAACAAGGGTTGATGAGTCAAGCTGATTATGATGAAGCAAGTAGGAAAGCATTAAGTTTATTTGAGTATGGCCAGGTAATTTATCTTCATTTTATTCTCTCAAATAGATTTTTTTTTAAATAATTGGGTTATCTTTTTTTTTTAATCTTCATTATTTTTTATATAGATTATTTTTTTCTTTGAATTTGCAGCATGTGGCATTACAACATGGTCTAATATTAGTCGATACTAAATATGAATTTGGAAAGGCCCCTGATGGTTCAGTGCTACTGATTGATGAGGTCTCACTCTCAAACACACACACAAACACACACACACACACACACACACACACTGTCTTTAAAGTACAAAAAGTCACGAAAGTTTTGAATGTTTCATATTGACCACAGAAATCGTCACCATTTTTACAGGTTCATACCCCTGATTCAAGCCGATACTGGTTAGCCCATTCTTACGAGTCCAGATTTAAAAATGGTCAAGAACCCGAAAATGTCGATAAGGTTTGTTTGACCTCAAAAGTCAACTATGCCACATATAATTTATAATGATTTAATTATTAAAATGATTTTTTATTTGGTTATATTCCTTAAATTAAAGCAAACCCAAGTTGTATTAGATATAAAATTGGCTGACATTTGAAATGTTTTTAGGAGTTTTTGAGGTTATGGTTTAAAGATCACTGCAATCCTTACGAGGACAAGGTAAATCACATTATACTTTAATATAATTCTCTTCAAATATATGTTGTTTTAAACTTTAGCATATGATAAATTTATCTAAATTTTCCATCTTTTTAGGTTCTTCCTGATGCTCCAGAAGAGCTTGTTACTGAACTCGCTTGGCGGTATGCTTTAATTATCATTATTATTTATATGGTATTGTTTAGTTGTACAAAAAATGTGACTTTTCTAAATAAGGAAAATTCGAAAAACAATAAACTTGTTCAAAGGAAAAATTCCCTTATCAATTTTTATAACTAAATTTGTCTTTTTTAATGACAGATACATTTTCTTGTTTGAGACAATAACAAAATCAAGATTTAAGATACCTGATACAACGGTAACACTCACAAATCTCCTTATAGTTAGATTGTGTACAAATTACAATAGTACCCTTAAGTTGTTGCTTTGTGTGTGCAGGAACCTATACATGATCGAATAACTCGCAATGTCTCAAAGGCGTTGTTGTCACTACACAACTAGTTTCAAACTAATAATCAATATCAAGCTTCTTAAAGATTTGACTTAAAATTGGTGTTATGCAAAAGGAAATATTTTGGTCACTTGTTTGGATTTTTGATGTTAAATATTTTTTTTTCTACTTTTTGCTGCTTCCTTTATTTAGTGAATTCATTGCACAATAAAACATGGCGCACAATATTTGGCAATTTTTTGGTTTTTTTTTAATTTGTCATTTAATTATTTAACACCTTAGTAAGGTTTTCAATTAACTAGAATTTCTAAACTTTTTTGCGCATTATTAACGTTTTTTAATAAACAAAATTTAATAGTATAGATTAAAAGAAGAAACAGATCGAACTTAACCAAAAATTCAACTAGGCGTTAATAATAAAGATATTGGTATCATTTTTCTCTCTCCAAATGACTTAGGAACAATGACTTCAGAATAATAAATTCATAATGCAACCACATCAACATGATGTTGTGTCGGTACACTTGTATGCCAAAGAAGCTGCTCCCAAAAGGCTAAACGGACTTGAAAATTCATCTCTTTTTCTGATTTTTTTTTTTCTGCAAGAACGTTTGTTTTTGAGACTTACGGTGTCATAATTTCTTTATTAATAGATGAATTGTTGATATTAACGGTGATGTACCGATGTGCTTCTTTTGAAAGGAATTTTCATCCATGTGAAGAAGAAATTTGAGTGAGATTCTTGGAAAAGAGAAAATATAAATAGATAAATGTGAACAATAAAAGTAATATTATATTCTCATCTGATTATTAACAAAATCCCTAATTACAAATATCACGTGAGTGGCTTCTGCCAGTTCTTGAAACACATAGAAACCATGATGCATGTGCACATACTCCTCCAAATAAGCTTCCTTTCCTGACTGTCTGAGCCACTCGTAATACCTCCTCTGCCAATCCTGGAGGATATCACGGCCGCCCACCACCACCAATGTCGCCGGAAAGTCCAAACCGGAAATGTCCTCCGCCCTTGGCCCACTCACGTTGATCACCGGGGCGTCTCTGTCCCATTCTTCATCGAGTGGCTCGAATGCATTCCAATAAAAATCGGTATGATTCAGTGCCAACCCTCGTGAATTTTGCTTTGACAACTCCGATGATGTCCGTTCCTCTCCCCCAAAGAACGGCTGCAGTGCCACCTGTCCGATTACCTGAATTCAAATTACTAACAGATTCAGATGAATAAGTTACTCGTATATGTAAAATTAATTAATATGTAATAATCGATTTTGTATACTACCTTCAGTTGCCGGAATGTGTGGCAGGAAGCTTTAACGCAAACATGATGGGCTATGTTGCCGCCGGCACTGTCTCCGGACAGAAAACAACACCGCAGATCAGCATTCTCCGGCAATTTTTTGTCGTTTCGGTTGTCATTATCCAGAAACTTGAGGATATCAATCCCGTCGTTATACTGGGCCGGAAATCGGTGTTCCGGGGTCAACCGATAACCAACAGAAACAACAACAGCCGGAATCATGCTAGCCAACCGGCGACAGAGTCCATCGAAAGGGTTGCTGTCAGGGCTGAAAAACGCAAACCCACCCCCATGGAAGTACACGATCACCGGCAATTTCTCGGTGGTTAGGTCAGGAACGAAGAGACGGTACCAGAGGTTACGATTGGGGTCAACGGAGACATCGTAAGAGCTGACGCCGTCAACAGGTGTTGAATTGGGTGTAGATTTGATGTCGATAAGGTTGCGGTAGCGTCTGTCGAGGGTGCCGTCGGGACGGATGCCGGCGTTTGTGAGGGTGGAAGCCACCCAGAGCTTGAAACGGGTGATTAGTGGGAGTGTAATGGTTTCAGGCTTTTGGTCCATAATGATTGTGTTAACTGGCGATGGAAAGAAAGCTTCTGTGGTTGCAGATAGCAAGTGCTTGAAATAAATTCGCTTGTTTACCGTCTCAACTTAATTCTGTTCAACAACGTAGTGACGGTGTTAAATAGGAGTAACAAGTTGCAGGTGTGGTAGTGGTATGCAGTTGTTGTAGTGCAGTGTACAAGCTTAAATTCCAGAAAAAAAGTTTATCCCATGCCATAAAGATGTACAATGAATTATTGATGGTCAACCAACAAATCAACAATGCTTATAGCAATATAGCATCCATAATAGTTAACCTCTCCAATGATTTATTACATTTCTCTCATCATGTAATTACCTACTTCCTCCATTTCAAAATAAGTGAATCAATTTGAAGTTTACGTTTTTTGAGTTAAAATAAGATAATAAAAGATTAATGAAATTATATAGGGTGATTAGAATGGAGGGGCCTACTTTTACTAGGAATATGACAAAAAATGGATGGGGCCCACACCTTTAATGATGTTTAAAGAAGGATAAGTAAGAATAAAGTGATAATTTTAAACATAAAAACTTACCAAATAAAGTAAATAATTAAAGTGATTAACTTATTTTGATACACCCCAAAAAAGAAAGTGATTAACTTATTTTGATACAGAGGAAGTATTAATTTAAAATCTCTCAAATGGTTAATCTTTTTAAAGACGTTTTCTTATAAATATTACTAATATACCTTTAACTATGTCAAATGTTTTACAAATACCCTTCACTTATCTAATTTAACAATTTTTATAACATTACAAAACTTAACATTTTTTTAAAATGTCTTTTACAAAACTATTATAATACTTTTTAAAAAGTATTGAAATATGATAAATATGATAAAGTTATAATTTATTGTTATAGAAATAATAAATAGTTCACATATAAATATATATACATGGGTTAAAAATGTAAAATTATTAAATATAGGGAGTAAAAGAATCAGATATTGAAAGATGTTCAAGTGGTTGAGGAATAATAAGTGGTTAGAGTGAGCTCTTAAAAAAGTTATCAATTTCAATGATAAAAAATCATTTTAAAGATTATTTAAATAGTATAAACCTCTTAAAAAACCTCTCATTGAAGATGGTCTTATTTACTTGATACAACGTTGGTTTCCATATTTGATTTATGGAAAATGCTGAATATTTTGGTCCTAAAAAAATTGTGAAATAATTAATAAAAAGTAAGAATTATCTTATGAATCTATATATACATAAAAAATGAGTTCCAAAAATGAAGTTGAATTTAATACCTTGCATTTAATATTAATAATATTAATAATGTAATAAATTCATTTATAAGATTAATTAAATTAAATTAAATTAAATTATTATATTTAATATATAGGTTTTAGTTTCTAGCAAATGTAAAGACACATATTAAAGGTAAATTCAATTGTTATATTTAATATATAGGTTTTAGCTTCTAGCAAATGTAAAGACACACATTAAAAGTATTAATTAATTTATAATTTTTCATACAAATTAAAAATGAATTATTTAGTATAAATAGGTAAGTAAAGTTGTTAATCTCATTCATATATTCTCCTATTATAAATTTCATTTTGGTGAATTCATGAATCAAAATATGTCTTGATGTTTTAAGTGATTTTTGTGTAATGATACATGTTTAATTTAGGTGTGTTTATTTTGTAGGATCGACTATCTCCAGCGGTGTTACTCTGATGATTACGCAATATCTTATATTCAAATTGGTATCATTCAATTACTCATAATTCTTTGATTATATCGTCTAATTCTTTGATTATATCTTATACTCAAGTGTTAAAGTCTATATAGTATATATGACACACACCAAAAGCTAAACATGTGGGTTGACGGTACTATCGTTGGGTAACAAAAGGCATGATGACAATGCAAACGGGAAAACAAAAGGAATAAATTATTATCGGAGGTGAAGGCAAGTCACATTATACATTACTTTAATAATCAATATGTAGCAAAGTTCATAATAAACAAGATCATTCATTTTCATATAAGTGCTCACATACATATTTGTAAATACAAATAAATTAATCTATATCTATATTAACATAAAAAATGAGTTCCAAAACTAAAGTTGCATTTAATTCTATTGTCATTATTACACACATTATTGTCAAAAATCTATATTGAGATATAGAATAACCCTGTATTTACTTACATAATAAATAATCCTTGCTTCTATGTTTAATGGCATTTAACCCAAAAAAAAAAGAAGCAAACGTCTTAAACCTCTAATTATCCCATACAATCATTTCCTTCAATGTTTATTGGCAATGAACCAAAAAAAAACACCTTAAGCCTTTAAGTCTTCGGATAGAAACCGTTTTTTATTTAATTAGGCCATTTAAGTCTTAACTCTCCGTAAAACCCATTTACTTGCCAAAAAAAAAAAAAAAAAAAAAAAACCATTGCCTTAAATGTTGCCCTTTAAGTATTCCAATATGAACAAAAAAAGAATATAACCACCCCTGCATTTAATCCACCTCTTCACATCCCACAACATGTCACGGCTGTAATGACTTCTTCGTTTAAATGCCACAGACCACCTTTATTCTTGCCCTTACAATCATTTCCAAATCTGTTAGAGGTTCAACAATCATGCATATATTCATCTTTTCTTCACGCCCTTATAAACATTTCAGAACTTGCAACATGTTCAAGACCCATACAAATCATCACCTGCAAGTATATAAGAACGGGTCACCAAATGAAAGGTAAAATCTCGGTTATTTTATATAAAATTTGGGCAATCTACTTTCATTATAGAATACAACAAATTCAGTAGCTAAATTGTTCTCACTAAATAGGGGATAGATGATCAAAGTAACTCTTTGGGGGAATCAGGTGACACCCTGTTGAAGATGATGGCGGGGTACACACTGGGAAGTACACTCTTATCTTAACGTCTATGATTGCAAAATACTATAATGGTGGGTTGAAATACATACCTATTAATCAAGCATTTCTGTATCCATTTCACCTGATTTATTCTTTTTTTTATCTAAACAGGATAACTTGGAATATCAAGCTCTTCAGCTACATTAATTTTATCAATGGTGAGAACCCTGCAATCCTATCATTCAAAGCAAAAATCAGGATAGTTTTGTCTACTGATGAGCATTAGTATAATTATGATGGAATACGTAAATGACAATGAACTTGGTGAAAACCCAACAATTATACATGTATCCAACGTCCAGCCCCAAAATGGAACCATCCAACACTGTTTTTGTATAAAACACAATTAAAAAAAAAATATTTTTAGAAAAACAGAATTTGTACTAATATCATTTTTATATCTGTGCAGGCTACAATTTTACATATTGAGGCTGAAATTGTCGGCAACCGAACAAAAATCGGTTGTTATTATCCTTTATGCGGTAGTGAGAAATACAAGAAAGGCGTGGCCCATAATGATGGGCAACTATGGTGATATTCTAGCGAAACAGCAGTCAGTTACCCTAAACCAAGGTCATAATACATTCTGCTTTTACTTAAGTGATTTTAGTGGATTGACTTGGCTATACTTTATTAGATTATTTGATAATCAACAAATTTGATAACTTTATTATCACTTCGGTAAATTTAGGTGAATTGACTTCATTCGGACACAAATCTCAGACCAGATGAGAAACCGCAATCTTACTATGGTCTGAAATTAACAGACTTGCTGCTGCAAGATCGAGGTAAAAAGCAGTCCCATATTTATGTTGTTCAAAAACTAATTTTGTTTTATAGATTTACAAAACATAACCAGAGTCAAATTATATAAGAAAATTTTAAAATTAAAATAACAAAACTAAAATTTAAACATATTTTAAATTTGATACATACAACTTCACTCAGATCCGATCACATTAACACAGCTCAAATCACTAACCAGTGAAACTAAATTGCCCTCAATTAAGTTAACATGACTCAAATCTATGAAGCAAAATTTTACTTATTACTAACCAGAAACCCGTATTGCTATTTCCTATGTCAATCAAATTAACCTAATCACTTACTAAACAAATCAGAATAAATTGTGATAGATTGATAATTACCGTTAGAGGAGACCATTGAACAGGCTTATAAGAAGTTCATGATATAATCGTGTGGAATATAAACGAGGCATACATTCAAATCAGAAACCATCGGTACGTCGACGGAAGCTCAAGATGACGTATGACATATCTGTAGCCGATAATTGCAAATCACGAACATAATGAGCCCCACCTAATTGAGAACTCGGTTATGGTTTTGGGCTATATAGATTATGATGGCAGTCAATGGGCTAAATCTCAACTTTTATAATGTTGTCCATGGATATTCTGATTATGGGCTCTGTATTTTGTCCGGCCCATCATACTATACCTTTTGTCCAGCAGCATTTTACAAAAAAAAAAAAAAAAGGTCGTTTTCTGTTAAAAAGTAATAATCAGGTAATGAAATTTTTTTAATAGACAAACACTTATAATTTCACTTCTATAATATCTTTTAAACTTAAGTTATTTATTTTTTAAAATAATAATGCCTTTATTAGGCCAAATAGCTACATACTATGATAAATATTTAATTTATCTAACACATTCTTTTCTTTCATTAGTAGTAAAACTTATTTACGTTTAATAGAAAAGTTTTTTTGAACAAAAATATATGGGATTATCCTCTTTTGAAAAAATTTAGTTGTACATACTTAAAATGCTACTGATTTTTCATTCAATATTAAATTTAGGCCCAAGCATATAATGTATAATTATTCATTTTTTATTAAAGTTTTATATATTGCTTTTTAGAGACTTCAAATTTGTCTATGTCAATAGAAGATATATCATTGTTTATCCATAGCGGTGGTTAGACAAAGCACGAAGATATTTGTTGTGACACTTATGTGTTATGAATAACATGTTTTGTGTTATCCGAATATAAACACTCATTTTTTTTACTTTACACTCTCCTCTGATGCACTTTCCTATGTTATCCTTTGCATTTGATACCAATAAATACTTAACGTGAACAAAGCCCGTGCATCGCACGGGCCATGCTGCCTCGTTTTATCAAATTACTCATGCTTATGTAATCCTACATTAACTATATAAATATCATTAATCATTGCCTTTAGGGCTACATCCCTTTAGCAAATATTATTACCCTTAGAACAATGATTAGCAAAACTCTTGATTTATAGATAAATTTCAAAAATGGAAGTTTTTACATAGAGTTGTTATCTTGTCTGCCATGTGAGTTTTTACATGATTAGCTTAAATAATGCCATTTATATGGCTATTGCACATTTAATGTTGTTTTTTGAGGCATTGCAAAAATAATGCTATCCCCCACTAGAAATCCCGGATCCCCCATAATCCCCTACTAGCAATCCCGGATTCCACATTTACCAGTTTTTTGTACTTTTTTGTACTTTTATACTTTTTTGTACTTTTTGTACTTTCCGACAACACCGACAACCCTCTACTAGCAATCCCGGATCCCCTTGGGGTATCCCATACCCGTAAACCCAGATCCCCTTGGGGTGAAGTTTCGTAAAATGGGTGATCATATTTCATGAAAACAAACACATCCTATTTGTAAATTAGCTTTCTTAATACGCCGGGTTATGTTACTGTACCCTTTTTAATAGATACTTATGTGTTTAATCTGTCACGCTCGCGATCAAGTTGCTTGCTTTTTATGTTTAATTATGATAAGCTGTAATCTGCATTTGCGTAAAATATATATAGATGCGTTTTCTTACATGATCTAAATAGTTGAGTTATTGCAATTTTAATCTTCCTAACTGTATGTGTCCATGTTTATGTATGTAGACTGTTATGTATTGAATTATTGATGATGTGTGTTAGGACATATCTAGTTGTACGTAATAGTCTAGGGACTAGAGTTGCCAACAATGTATAGTTTTAATCTAAGTCATTAGAATTAATCTAGGCAATTAGTGATTAGTATAAATACCACAAGTGTAATCACTATTCGTAACTTTGCCCTCATTAATCACAATTACTTTGCAAGTTCACTCTCCCCTTCTCTCTACTTTCTCTCTCTAAAAGCCCTCATCTTTCAAGGATTAACACTGTGGTTTTTTCCTACTCTACAAATAACAAAAATGATTTAAACAAAACTCTATAAATAAAATACATGTTCGTAGTAAAACATTTGTGGGGTCCTTGCGACCCTTGACCCCCGCATCTTTATCGTAACATGTGTGGTAATTAAGAACTCGTGGGGGTGGTGACGGGGTTTAAATGGCTACTTTAAGATGGAGACGGGTAAAAACATGTGTGGTAAGTAGATTAATACTTAATTACAGTTTAGTGATAAAAAAAATTTGTTGGGTAGCATGGTCAACCGTTTTGGCCTCAAAAGACAATGGTGGCCTTGGTGTTGGCTCTTTAAAAGCTCAAAATATTGCTTTATTATCAAAGAGGTGGTGGCGTTTACGGGAAAGTAAAACATGTATTTGGAAGAACATTATCTCGGCAATCCATAAACTTGACCGGAAGCCGACTCACATAATGGCAACAAACAACTCAGTTGGTGTTTGGCATAACATTACAAAGGTGACATCCAATATTTCTAGTATTGTGCATGGTTTTTTCGATATTTTTTATCTATGTATTGGAAATGGCGATTCGTTTATGTTTTGGAAAGACAAATGGCTTGGTGACAGCCCTTTTCAATATAGATTTCCTAATCTATATGGCATTGAAAAAGCTAAATCTTGTCGGGTCTCAGATCGGATACAACTGTTCGGTTTCACATGGGATTGGGTGCATGCCTTAAGCTCCCAAACCCTTACCCTTGTAGACGAATTTTGTTCTGTCATACAACTTGTCATCGACACAAGTCTAAATAGTGGTCGTGATTCCATAAAATGTAAAGTCTCTAGTGATGGGTCTTTTGCGGTGCACCATATTCGTCAATGGATCGATAAAAAATTGACAACTCCGGGTTACATCAATATGCCTTAGTCGGGTTTTGCACCTATCAAAGTCAAATGCTTTGTTTGGAGGATTGGCATGGGCCGTATACCAGTTGCCAAATCTTTGGAGAAAAGGGGTGTTAATATAGGTTCATGCATATGTAAAGTTTACAACATGGAGGAGGAAGACGTGAATCATATCTTTCTTAAATGTCCTTATGCCACAAATATTTTATCTTGGATACTTAAATGGTGCAATATTCCACACCCTCAATTCAACACGATGGCAGATCTAATCGAACATGGAGTTAGATGAGGAAATTGCCCTAAGGAAAAGAAGGTGATTACAACAATTATCCAATGTTCTCTATGATGCATTTGGAAGGCGAGAAATGAGGTGGTTTTCAACAATACACATAAGCCATTTTTAGTTGTTGCCGGCGACATTGTTTCAATTTCCTATATGTGGTTGAAGCATAGGAGTAAATTATCATGTAATAGGTTTAATTGGGAAGTTTCTCCTTTATTGTCACTTTTGTAATTTGTTTTCCGTCTTAGTGTCTTGCTAAGTTCGGTTGTTTTTAATATATTTGCCGTTTCCAAAAAGATTAATACTTAATTAATACATAAATATAATGTAAATTTAAAAAAAAGACTTGATTAGTCAACAAGTTGCGTGATCTTAAGGATTTGTTTAATTAAAATATGGAATTGTGATTGCAGGTGTTACTTGTGCATCATATCCAACTCCAGTATGGGATCCGGGCACAAGGCTATGGGAACCCGAAGGGGATCCGGGTTGATGGGTATGTGATATCCCAAGGGTATCCGGGATTGCTAGTATGGGATACCCTAAGGAGATCCGGGATTGCTAGTAGGGGGTTGTCGGTGTTGTCGGAAAGTACAAAAAGTACAAAAAAGTAAAAAAAAAAAAACTGGTAAAGGTGGAATCCGGGATTGCTAGTAGGGGATTATGGGGGATCCGGGATTTCTAGTAGGGGATAGCATTATTTTTGCAATGCCTCCAAAAAAAACATTAGATGTGCAATAGCCATACAAATGACATTATTTAAGCAAATGACTCGCCGTGTGAAAGCATAATATATTTTGTGTGTTTTGCGTACATATTATCATATAATGTTGTTTTCTTAACGAAGAAAAAATTGGATTAACGAGATGGCATACGTGGTAGTTTATTATTGATCAACTGATTGTAATTTGTCCTTTGGAATTATTTTTTTTGCATGAACTTTATAGAACGCAACTCTGTATTATAAACCAATATATTTATAGCATTACATTTAAAGAAAACACAAAAAATATGAACAATAGACGAATAATAATACTTCCTTGAGAAAATCTTATGATAGGTAATATCAGGAACTTAAAGACTTACAGTACAACAATTAACATGTATGATTTGGGTAGCCTAAAGGGTCAACCCGACCCGACCTAAACCAGACTCCAATTATGTTAGTCGAGTGGGGTGTATTCGGCTCTTATGTTTTTTTTTTCCTGAGCAGTACCTAAACTACTCTTTTTTATCCACAATGGGACTCGAACCCATGACCTATTGGTCATGGGAAACACCTTACTCCAATTTCCAATACCACTAGGCTACAAGGCATTAGGTTCGGGTCTTATGTTAATATCAGGTCTTTTAAACCCTACCCTACCAACTCGACTTCTTACCGGTGTTGAAACCGATCCTCCGGGAGTCTGAACTAGAGGTCGCCTGTACCGAGAATCTTGAAGGGAGAACCTGAAATCAACCGAAAGCCTTGGGTCAGTTGCTCTCCGAGGGTGATCCTCGTGAGAACACTCTGACGCTCAAGTTAGTATGTAATGACGTGAGGTCTATTGAGTAATCAATGCGGGAATAACAGATCGTAATCAATGTGGAGAGTAAGTAATAAATGTACCGAGTGTTGGATGATCGTTATGTCGAGCATGCATGAGTATTTATAATCACGCCGGAGGGATTAAGGGAAAAAGGCGTCCTTTCTCCGGACCGGTCCTCCGTCATGTCCGTCGGACAAAGGAACGAAACCAAACTTTTACCTGCCATGCCATAGTACGATGCCACGCCACCGCCGTCCTGGGAACTTGTTCGCATTAAATGCGCTCTGGGCTCGACACTACTTTACCGCAATATCCACTCCACCGTAGATTACCGTCATGGGGATTGGTAACTTCCGTCCGTCCGTTCCTTTAGTGATCGTGGACCCGCACAGATCGGGAGGGTATTCGATATACCTCATTAAGTCCCTTAAGTAAAAAAGAGGCTTAAACACGGGAAGGCTCGTTTTTACTTGTGGCGACGTTCAACCATCCCATCACTGAAAAAATGACCGTTGCAATTTTGTGACCGTTAGATTTAACTGCTATCCTAGCGGTCCGCAGGGACTCTCGGGATTCCTTTCCTATATATCTTCTCCTTCTGTGCGATTCATTACTTCCCATCTTCTCAATTTTCTTTCTATGTTTTCTCTCTTTCGCCTCATCTTCAATCATGACAAAAAAAGACAAATCATCCAAAGATAAGAGCGAGAAATTTGTTCAACGAACTGCCGCAAACACCCATACCAACTTAACCCCTCCAGACATTTCCGCCATTTACGACGATTTTCACATCGATCGATGCTAGCGACTTCTCCTTCATGGTCCATCTGACACCATTCTTACCGTGCCAAACGGGTTCAAACCAGTGTACATGCAATACGTTTTGGGTGGTCTAAGACTTCCTATTGATGATTTCATCCTTACGCTTCTTCAAGATCTCGGGCTTCACCTTGCCCAACTTGCTCCGAACTCTTTTCGCAAAATCATCATTTTTATGATGCTTAGCCGCGCCCTTGGGATTCCCTAATCTACCAAGGTATTTCGTCACCTGTATGTTGTGACTGGGAGGGGGGATTGGGCCGTTTTCACTCTCCGTCTAGGTCGGAGTGAGCATATTACCGGATTGAAGGATTCTATCCGGGATTGGAAATATGCTTTCTTTTATGCAGATCGTTTGGCTTTCAATTATATTTCCCTTTCTTGGGGCAAGATTACTGGCCGTACATCTGAACCGGCCCCTGAACTGACCGATGAAGAACATGATTATGTTAACCGTTTGTCTGCCTAAGAGGTCGTGTGGGAGGATCCTGACGAGGTCTTCCTTGGGATGGCCGATTTGAGTCCCTACTACTTTATTCGCCAAGTTCGGCCGGTCTGGCAAATTGATGAGAATGGTGTTTCTTTGCTTCGCCGCTTAAGGATGCCTAAGCATGTACAGGGGAACGCGTCCTTTATCGAATGGCCTATAACTCCCTTCCTTCCCCCCTCCGAAGATGTCCTCAGTTCTGAGGGAACGCCGGACGCCCTGGAGCGTGAAACTGAGGTCACTTCCGAGGCTACAACACCTGTCGTGGAGTCTCCAGTCTTTAGGACGCAGGACACTATGGTGCATGACTCCCAATCGGACCTGTTGGAACCCCGCAAGGTAGGGTCTGTCAAATCCCTTTCTAAGAGGGCTCGTGAAAAAGAAACTTCATCTTCTGCCAAACGATTGCGAATCGAAGGTATAAGGTTAATCGTTCCCTCGATCTCTACTTGCTTTATCTTACTAAGATTCTGATTTTGTTTACAGAAGTTACATCCGAAGCTTCCATGATTGTCTCTCAGCCTGAAAAGGCTCCGTTAGTCATTTCTTTTACCCCATCATCACTGGTTATTCCTCCTTCCGGGGCCTCGAGGGTCGCCGTATCATCGACCATTATTGGGTCTAAGTCTACGCCCCCTAACCCATCAGCGATAGCTTTGTTCAGCAGTCTTCTCTTTAGCTCCGGTCTGCAGACACCCCTCGTAGAGAAGACTACCCAAGCCGTCCAACCCACTCGACCACAATCGTCATTACCCAACTTCCCCTTCCGCCGTAAGTGTTCGAATTTGTGTGCTTGTTCGTCTTTATTATGACCGCAAAACTAAATTAGTTTTTTTTTGTTTGTTTGTGCGCAGCTCGGCAGGTTCGCACCACTATTTCTGAGTCCACTCGGGGGCCATCTGCCACGAGCTTCGCAAGTCATGTTGTTTCTGTTGAGGCTTCGAGACATCCTGAGCAAGTTTTACAAGCAATGGATACTCCCGCTCCACCGATTATACATGTTTCTGCAGCACCCCTTTCACCCGTCCTTAACGTTGCGGATATGTCTGATGAAGGAGTTTTTTCACGTGCTCGGACGGATCTCTTGAATGCTGTGGAACTACTGTCGGAGCTACAAATGCGTGGAATTCATAACAGACGGGTTGTGTCCCTTCACTATGAGGAGTTCAAACGAATGGAAGATCTAATGGGTGAACTGATGGTTCTGCATCAGTGGGAGGCCGAGGAAAAACAGCACTTGATGAGGCAGAACAAGCGTTTATCTGAGGAAAACAAAGATCTTGATGCTAATGAAGAAGGTATGAGACGTTCCTTGGTTGCTAAGGATGCTCGTATTGTTGAGTTAAATGCAGAACATAGCTCCCTTTCTTCTCGTATCGCTGAATTAGAAGCGTCCCTTGTTGAGAAGGATTCTCAGGTAAACGAGGATGAACGCCTCCATCATGAGCTAGAAATTCAAAACGACAAGCTTAAGGAAGAGTTTGCCTTACAGTCTCACCGGTTGGGAGCGTGTCAGGAAGATGTGGATTGGTTGGTTAGGAAAGGAGGGCCTGGTTTGTGCGAGTTGTTATTGAATTCGGAGGAATTTGTGGGTAGGAACTCCAAGTTGCGAATGGAGTGTGTTAAATTTGGGCAGTATAGGGGTTGTATAGATACTCATAAGGAGTATGCTGAGTTGTCGAAGGATTCCCCTTTCGTGCATGATTTCACGGACTCTCAGACCAATATTATGAGTCTTTTTGGTGAGTTAGTGACACCGGACTATCCTCTCTTGCAATCTATCAAGGTTGGCACGGTTCCCTTGGGCGAACTAAAGAGATTGGTGGAGAAGTCTTCGTCCGGGCCAGAGGATGTTGGTGAAAGCTCTCGCAGAGAGGATGTTTCTTCTGCACCGTAGCGTCAATATTCCGAACGCACCTCTTTTGATTGTTTCTACTCGTTTTTAGTTTTTTGCATATTTGGTATTGTATTGCCTCGTGCAACTTTTAATGAAACAATTTATATTTTCTGTAGAGGCGTCCCTCTTACTTTAGAAAATTTGTTCGTGTTTACTCGTTCGTTATTTGTTTGATTCGATATTTCGTTCGTTATTCGTTTGCTTCGGACGCACACGCTGATTTGTTGGTATGGGTGTTCCGGTCATAGCTATGATATTGATAATTAATTAACAAACTTTGCTAAGGATTGTCATAACATTAATTAACATTTTTCGATAAAAAATACCCTTCTCGAAAGGTACTTAACTGATTCGCACGCATCGTTGGGTACATCATTAATTGGTTAAACGACAAAAAAGTTTAAAACACATAGAAACAAACACAATTCATCCATGCCGTGCGTGCGGAAAAGATCTTCTAGAAATGGAACCTGCGGAGGTTCCTCATGTTCCAAGTCCGCGGGACGCTCACCCCTCCATTGTTTCTAAGACGTATGAACCATTATTTCTTGCCTCCTTCACCCTGTAGGGTCCTTCCCAGTTAGGAGATAGTTTACCTGGTTTGTAATGCAGGCTGGCCTCGTTCTTTCGTAGCACCAAGTCTCCTACTTTGCACGCCATTTTGCGGACCCTCATATTGTAGTACCCTTCCGTTCTGGATTTGTATGCGGCTTGCCATAATGCAGCATTTTCTCTTCGTTCTTCCACAAGATCTAAGTTGTGCCTTAACGCCTCTTCATTGCCCTCCAAACTGAAGTTTTCCGTTCTGGGAGATGGTAAGATGACTTCCAAAGGTATCACCGCCTCAGATCCGTACACCAGGCTGTAAGGGGTTTCCTGCGTGGCCCTTCTTGCAGTGGTTCGATATGCCCATAGAACGCTCTGAAGCTCGTCCGCCCACGCCCCTTCTGCACGATCCAATCGAGTTTTGATTCCTTTAAGGATGGTTCGGTTGGTTACCTCGGTTTGACCGTTGGCTTGAGGATGAGCCACAGAGGTGAAATTTTGTCGAATGCACAGCCCTGCACACCATTCTCTGAAAGGGTTGTTGGCTAACTGTTTTCCATTGTCGCTAATAATGGTGTTCAGAAGGCCAAACCTACAAACAATTTGTTTCCAAACGAATTTCACCACGTTAGCTCCTGAGATGCAGGCTAACGGCTTTGCTTCGACCCATTTGGTGAAATAATCTATGGCAACCACCAAAAACTTTAGACCGCCGGGAGCTTTCGGGAAAGGCCCTACTATGTCAATGCCCCATTGACAGAATGACCATGGGCTGTAGATGCTTGTTAGGTTCACCGGTGCTTGGCTTGGAATGTTGGAGTATGCCTGACACTTTTGGCATTTTTTAACGTATTCTTGAATGTCCTTCGACATTTGAGGCCAGAAGTATCCGGTTCGAAAGACCTTCTGTGTTAACGCCCTTGAGCCATCGTGTTCCCCACACAAACCTTCATGAACCTCTTCCGTGGCCCTTGCGGACTCTGTTATTCCCAAACATCGCAACCAAGGAGTTGAATATCCTTTCCGATACAATAAACCGTTCTTCATGCTATACCTTCCTGCATTCATCCTTATTTTCCTTGCCTGACCGGGGTCTTCGGGAAGTGTTCCCTCTACCAAGAACTGCACGACAGGTCTCATCCAACAACTTTCGTCTTCCTCTACCTCCGCCACTTCTTCATCCGCTACCCGTTCTATGCTCCTTTTTGGGAGAACCTTTACCAAAACTTCCTTGGTGAGGTGGTGATACAGCATGGATGCTAGCTTACTAAGCGCATCTGCTTCCTTGTTCTGGGTACGGGGTACTTGAGTTATTCGGAAGTTTTCAAACTTTGCTACTCCTAGCCTTACTTGTTCTAGATAACGCTTCATGTGGCTTTCTTTAGCTTCATAGGATCCGTTGACCTGATTTACGACTAGCATTGAGTCTGCGAATGCCTCTAATTTCTTTACTTCCATGTTACTGGCTAAGTTCAAACCTGCCAACAATGCCTCATATTCGGCCTCATTGTTTGAGCAGGCGAAACCGAACCTTAAAGCGTACGTTACCTTTTCCTCATTTGGTCCTGACAGGACAACTCCCGCCCCGCATCCGTCCGCCCCTGCGGCTCCATCCGTGTACATCCACCATAAGGCGCGACCCTCGTTGGAAGGAGTTCCTTTCGAAGCGCCCTGTTCTACCTGCATACTTTCTCCGGTCGGTGCTCCTTCTCCTGGCATCTCTAGCAGGAAATCTGCCAAGGCTTGACCCTTGATGCTAGGCCTAGGTTTGAACGATATGTCGTGTTCCCCCAATTCGATCGCCAATTTGGTCATGCGTCCCGACCGCTCGGGTTGGAGCAATATGTTCTTGATCGGCTGATTAGTCAAGACCGTTATTCGGTGGGCCTGAAAGTATCTGTTCTGGCGCCTGACCGAATATACGAGGCTCGGGATTAGTTTTTCGATTAGAGAATAATTTAGTTCCGCCCCTTGTGGTACCCGACTAATAAAGTAAACCGGGATCTGCTTCCTTTCCCTTTCCGCAAGGAGGACCGAACTGATTGCCTCTTTGCTGGTAGAAAGGTACATAACCAGTGCTTCTCCTTCCTTTGGGGTGGCCATTGTGGGGATGGTTCGAAGGTGTTGTTTGAGCTCCACGAGCGCTTTCTCGGCTTTATCTGTCCATTCTACCTCTCCCTTCTTGATACAACCGTGCAGTGTCTTGAAGAAAGGAATGGATTTCTCTGCGGACTTGGCTAGGAAGCGCCCGAGCGCGGCTAACATTACGTTTAGGGCTTGCACATCCCTTACCGTTCGCGGAGTTTTTAACTTCAGCAAATTGTCTATTTTCTTCCGGTTAACTTGTATCCCGGACGGGGTAATGATATGGCCCAGGAACTTTCCTTTACTCATTCCGAACGAGCACTTCTTGGGATTCAGCTTCATATTGATCGTTTGCAACTGCCGGATGGTTTCTTCTACATCCTTGATCAAATCCCCATCCTCCCTACTTTTAATTACCATATCGTCAACATATACCTCTAGGTTACGCCCTATCTGTTTCTCGAAAGCTTTATCGACCAATCGTTGGTACGTAGCTCCGGCGTTTCGCAGCCCGAACGGCATCTTGACATAGCAGTATGTACCCTTGGCCGTATGGAAAGCTGTTTTCTCTTCGTCTTCTTTGGCCATTTGCACCTGATGGTAGCCTTTGTAAGCATCCATGAAGGATTTCCACTTGTATCCTCCCAATGCTTCCACCTTCTGCTCTATATCCGGAAGAGGGTAACTATCCTTGGGGAACTCCTTATTAAGATCTTTAAAATCTACGCACATTCGCATGGATCCGTCCCCTTTCTGGACTAATATAGGATTAGCTATCCATTCGGGATATTGGGTGCTCCGCAGAACCCCCGCTGATACCAAGTCTTCCACCTCTTTATTGACCACCCGGTTCCATTCGGGCGCCATTCCTCTCTTAGCCTGTTTGACGGGTGTGAACGCTGGATTGATGTTTAGTTTGTGCTCTGCGACGCACCTTGACACTCCGGTCATATCTTTAGGCTCCCATGCGAACACGTGTTTGTTTCTTTTTAACAGAGCCTCTAGCTCTTTCCTGATCGGGAGGGGAACATCTGCGCCAATTCGTACGCTGGCTTTCGGAAACTCTGCATTCACCACAACCTGTACTTCCTCCTGCTCCGTGCAACTATCCTGGTGCACAATGCTTCCGCATTCCGTTATGGGCATGGGGATACTCTGGACGGTAAGTATCCCATCTTCTGAGGGGAATTTAAGTAGGCCGTGGATGGTGGAGGCTATAGCCTGCAGTTGCCACATTCCGGTGCGCCCTAATATGGCGTTGTACCGAGAAGGTGCTTCTATGATGATAAATTCTGTCACGATAGTCTTGATGCGGTGGGTGTTCCAATCGGCCAACACCAACGGAAGATGAATCTTTCCTCGTGGCCACACGGATCTTCCGGAGAATCCTACTACCGAGGAGGTGGTGGGTTTGAGGAATGCTTTGACATCTGGGGGAAACTTATTGAAGCAATGATCGTACATGATATTTTCCGAGCTCCCCCCATCAACATAGATCCGCCGGACCATTGTCCGGGCAATGGCCCCACAGATTACCAATGGTTCCATCCCCACATATCCGTCGGGGATCGTCTCGTCCCTTCCAAATTCTATGGCCACCTCTTTCCTTTTTTTGAAAGGGAAATTAGAAGGGCCTGCTTCCTCCACCGCCAAGATTTCGGTATCGTATACAGCCTCTTTAATTTTGGGGGTCTCCGTCTGGACCTCCTTTCCTTTACCCTTCCTCTGGGTCTCCTTTTCCCGCTTAAAACTTTCACAAGTTGCAGTGGCATGACCCATTATCTTGTGAAATTCACAATAAGCATTAGGGTCTCTTGGATATCTCTTCCGGAGAGGCCTTCCCTCTCTGTCTTCCTTTGACTCATTTGCTACAAACGCTTCCTGACGATATGGTTCATACCTTTCGCCTTGAGACCTTCCCCCGGAGGACCTTCCCCGGAAGGATGCCCTACATGGGAGTGGTGACCGGTAAGAATTTTTGGACCTTTCGAGATTTCGGTATGGGGTAGGACCAAAGGTCCCTTTCCTTTCTTGTGCTTCAAAACGCAACTTCTCCGCACTCTCTTCCTCCTGCTTCAATATTTTGTTAATGACGTTGATCATATCATCAGCCTTATCAAAGTCTCTTTTCGACAGCTCCCTGAGTTTAGGATTCCTAACCTTTTTCGGGTTAGGATTCCTAACCTTTTTCGGGTTTCGGGTTGATCCTATTAGACCCGATTGAAGTTTACGTTTTTTTTCCTATAGAGTTTAGGATATTCTTACCATTAAATTAATAAATTAACATATTAATAATTATAAATCATTCAATAAAAATAAATTAACAATTACAAGTATTAAATTAAACTCATAAAGTTTAATTTATTAGATATTTTTATTCATTTTTACCTAAAATTCCCAAGTAAAGTGTAACCCGAAAAACCCGATCGGGTAACCTTAACAAACCCCGACTAGACCAACCTGAATATTTATCAGATTATGTTTCAAGTTATGACTTTTTACATCAGCCCCATGTATATCCTAATAGACAATTGCGTGCCATCAGTTAATTTTGTAGATCCCTTGACCGTTTGTTTGTTATTTTGCCCTTGGACTTGACCGGCCATGATTGAAACATGGTTTGGAAGCTTGTACAATCCACGTTACTTGGAGTAAATTTTGGGTCTAAAAATTCAACATCTCCTTTTTCATTTTCCGGACAAAACAAAACTTTCTTGTTAACCTAATTAAATAAATAATTATGCAATTGTGTAATATTGTTAAATAGTAATCCCTCCGTCCCATTTTAATTGTCTAGTATACTATTTTAGTTTGTCCCACAAAGAGTGTCATTTCCTAAATTTCAACCAATCAAAAAACATTTAAGTGAGAAAGAGAAAATTTGATTGGTGATATTATATAATTAATGCACTTTTCTTAAACTTTGTGTTTTTTTATAGTGGACACTTAAAGTGGGACGGAGGGAGTAATTGTAATTCAACCTTTTCATACATATTATACATTTTATTTAAATTGTAATTTTTCTAATGTATATACTTATAAACGTGTAGATAATGACTATGTGTATATAGCCGGGATCATCTTATACTTATACAAATATACATTTTACACTTCTTATACTTATACAGGTATACTTATAAAGAATATGGATCAAGAAAGAAGTTGGCTTATTTAGAGAAGTTAAAGAAGCAATTAAGAGCATTGATTAAATTAAAAAATTCAAGGACACTTAAGGGCATGATTGTCATTCCCCCCTTCTCCAATAATGTATACGTTTTCTTTTCAATTTTCCCACAAGAAATTTCCCAATTTTCCATTCCATGTCTTCCTCCCTTTTCCTCCATAGCTTCATCAATGGCTTCTCCTCTTCAATTAAAACCCTAATCATCAAAATTAATTCAAATCCGCAACCATTTATTACGTGATTTCGTTACCTATACGATCCATTCAAATCTGGAGGAGAACCATTACCAATACGTGATTTTCAAATCTGAAAAACATGATTCCAGATCTGCAAATCCAGCTCCTATACGAATCCATGTATATTCTTCAACCATTTATGTGATTTCTCCTGCTCCTACACGAACGGTTTTATCCTCCTTCTATACAAGCATTTTCTCCTCCTTAATTAGCTTTAGGTCACGTGATTAATCATTCTCAATCAGCTCTAGTTCACAAAATTTCTCCTCTTCAATTAGCTCCAAGTCACACATTACTATACGAACCCTAAATCAGCTACAAATGAGGGAAAAGATCCAAATCCAGGTCTTCTATTTGAATCAGATCCATATTTGGGTAAGTCACATATCACCTAATCTGTTAATAATAAACTCAAGTCACGTGTTAATTAGTGAGTTGCTGAAAATATGAAGACTTGAACGTATATGTTTGAATTTGAAATGGCAGTTTTGGTTCAATTTTGTTTAGCAGCTTTACATCAGTTAAATATGGTAGTTTTATTACAGTTATGTAAGTATCCATTATGGTGTATGTATGTAGTATAATTTTGTGGGTTTGGATGTTGTAAATTAAGTGAAGTAATAAAAAAAAGTAAATGTTTTGTGTCTCTAACTCTGTTCTCTCCTTTTCACGAAACAACGCCATTATCTTATCAAGCATAATTAAATAGGCTAATAGAAGTGTTTCCAATATCACGATCTGTGTGAATAGGTGCTTATCTCTATTTAATGAATTATCTTTTTCAATTTGATTTTTGGATTGGTTACTAAGAAATCATAAATAGTTAACCAATTTTGTTAAGAAGAAACAATGTTCACTTGCAAGTAACATAGACCAATAACTTCATAAATGGCTAATTATATTTGATAATGCGCTTTTGTGTCTAGAGCGCTTTGTGGATGTGACCAATTTAGATCCGGGTTGTCTATTTGCATTTGCAATTTATCTGAAGTATACTTGAACAACTCATTAGAATTTGCATTTGCATTTTCATCTGATATATATTAAACAACTTACTGGAATCTGCATTTGCTTTTCGTCTGAAATATTAAACAGCTGACTGTAATTTGCATTTATATTTTCATCTGAAATATTAAAGCAGTAAATGCATTTGCATTTTCATACTTTCAATTGCATTTTCATCTTATGTACTTAGTTTCTAAAGTTTAACCTTGTTTTGTAGTTTTAATTTTTAATTCGTTTTTATTTTTGTAGATTTTGATCATGTTACAGCTTCTCTTCGAATTGGTTTTGAAGAAATATCTGCTCTTGGTGATAAGTATTGGGTTCTTTGGCCGATGCTTGGAACTTCTATAGATAATATACTGTTACTGGTGGCTTTGAGCCGATTAAATCAACCAAATGTAGTCAAACATACTTTGACATTTTCACTTTCGATGATGTTTCTCTTGAAGATTAGATATGAAAGAATTTTACCAATTTTTCTTGTAGGTTACCGTGATAGCTATGATCTGAAATTTTAAATTATGTTTCTACTTTAAATACTCAGTTGCCTTTGCATTTTCATACCTGCAGTTGTATTTTTATTATATGTGACCTGAAGTTTAACTTTCTACTTCTGTTTTAAATACTCAGTTCCATTTGTATTTTCGTACTTGCAGTTGCATTTTCACTTTAATACTTGCAATTTATACAGTTATTCCATGAACTTATAAATATTAGTTATGTTTCAAACACTAGTTTTTGCATTTTGTCTTCTCAATATTGCCATTGTTTTAGCATTTTCATTAAATCTAATAATTCCCTTCAATTTTAACCAATTGTTTTGAATAATGATAATTGCATTTGCATTTTCATAATTACAGTTGCATTTGCATTTTCATTACATATAGCTTTTTCGCAGTTTTTATTTTTGATCTACCTGTTCATGTATCATCACCACTTGATCAAATTTTATGCACCTGCACTTGTGGTATTGAATATCATATAACAAAAATAAAGAGAAAAAAAAACCAAAATCAAAACAAGCTATAATACTTCAACAACCATCCATCATTCCATATACTCAAAAATCAACTAACCACCAATAAGTTAAAAAAAACAACAAACCAACCTCAAAAACACATCCGACCACCTAAATCCATTAATCCATAGTACCAAAAACCAACAAATTACCTGGTTTATAGTTATACATAAATAAACTTAATTTATAGTTAGCCCAACATCCATTTTTTCCCCAATCATACTTAACATGTTCATGATTCTTCTTCATCTCTTCAATTTTTCTTCATCTCTTTCTTCATTTACATTTTCAAACATCTAGCTTGCCTCTTCTCCCCTCTACATTTTCACTATTTTCCGTCTCTGCATTTTCACTTTTTTCGGCCTTTTGCATTTTCAATTTTTTCTACATTTACATTTTCATTTTTCTCTGCATTTGCATTTTCACCTTTTGCATTTGCATTTTCGTCACCTTCTACCTTTACATATGCATTTTCATCATTTGCATCGTGTGTGTTAAATTCTTGAGTTCTCTACAATATCGTTTCAAAACCTTTCAATTTTAAATCTCCCATCAAGTTCAATCTAATTTCAGTTACAACTTTTATTATGTCTTCATCTTGTACCTGCATTTAGGAAACATGTTAGCATTTTTTTATATTGCTAACATGTGCTTATACCATAATTGATTCATTTAACCAAGCATATGCATTAGTCTCGATGATCTCTATGTACCTGCATTTTGGGGGTTATTAACTTATTGTACTTGATTAAATGACTACTTCTACTTATACATGGGTCAAATGAATACGAAGTCGCGTGAAATAACCAGTGTTTTCACGAGCAGTCGGACCGAAAAACCGGTGTAGTGCCAACCGAATGTATCCGGGTCATTATGCAAGATATGAGCCGGACCAAACCACCGGGTTTATTAACCGAACCAGGTTGAATTAGGCCTAAAAACCCGATTTTACCTAAAAAAAAATTTTAAGGTTTAAAATAATTAATATCAACTCCCAAAGAGACTACATTCCAGGATCATCACCTTCCATCTTTCTTTATAATATCTCCAGGATCATCACCTTCCATCTTTCTTTATAATATTGAAGATTGATCATTTTCATAGTCGATAATTTGTGCATTTCGATTACTTAAAAAATCTTTATAACTAACTTATCATAAATAATGCATAATATTGCAATCCAGTTCAACTGGTCCGACCGATTAGAGCGTTTTTCAAGTCATCGATTGGTCCGATTCAAAACCCGGGTTTAAAAACGTTGGAAAAAACAAGTACCCCATAAAACTTTCTAAAATATTTCGTGCACAAAATTAGATTTTGTTGAAATAGTAGTGTTTTAAATCATATTTGAACAATTATTTTGTATAAAAAACTTCAAAAATATGAAAATAAGTGTTGTGGTCAACCCGAACCACTCTACACCACCTCTTTCCTACCATTTTCCCACCTACACATGAAACTGATGCTCAGGTAGGAGTTTTGTCATTAAGATAGCTATAAACAAGTGATTGGAATTAGAGCAACGAGATATACCTGAATTTGTTTCTGTAGAAATTTGACGTACTCAACCACCTCTTCTAACATGTCTACTGTATTGATTTGCTGCATCATAACACCATTACAGATTATAATTTAGGAGTCATTTTAATGTAAAGAAGTCACAAAAACAATGCATAATAATTCAAAAGATACACCAGCAAATCAGATCAATGGTCTTATGGTGAAAACATTAAAATTATGTCTCTTTTAGAAATTCAAAAAACCTATGCATCTCTAAGAAATTCACCATAATCTGCACAAAATATATAATATGATCATAAATAGATAATAAAACCTACCAAAAGAACGGTGTTGAGCTCGCCCAATTGAAACCCTATTTTGAACCGCCTTCATTTGGGACAAAGAGACAGAGAATCGTGCGTTGAAATTGTCCAATTGAAACCCTAAATTGAATCCCCTTCGCCTATTAGAGAGACACCGAGAATCACCTGTCCGATTGAAACCGTCAATTGAAACTTGGTATTGAGAGAGAGAGAGAGAACACCGATAGAAATTGAGAGAGAGTTATAGAAACGTCCTTTTACAATACTACCCTTTTAGCCTACTTTTTTTTTTATCAAGGTCCCCACCAAATTTATGTATCTGCGTATTTTTAGTTTCCATCATCCGATCCCTTCATTTTTGATCTAACGATTATAAATCGTTCCTTATATTCTTTATTTAACAGTGCTTTTTTATAGATCCTCACCCTACTTATAAACGTGTATTTGAATTATAGTATGAAATTGATAAGACCAACATATATAATCATAATTTTTCTATTTGTACTTATCATGATATAAAAACCGATTTGAAACCGGGTACAACGATTATAAGTCCCAACCGGGTAGGAACCGGCCGTTAGAAAAAAACGAACCGGTTTTGGTCAAAACTGATGTTGACCGGGTTCGGTTTTCGGTTTTAGCTTCAGATATTTTGTACACAGCTAGCTATCACTATCCCTTATCATAGTTAAATAGATAAATACGCGTCCGTTGTCTGTAGCAGTTTTGTAGGCTTGCGGCTTGACCCCATTCTGAACATCTCCTCTGCATATACAAATACAAATTATATATGATGGAGAACCATAGAAAAACCAACACCACTATGGCTGGCAGTGGCACCACCGCGCCTGTGACGGCGAAAGTCAGTCCGGCAGCAAAAAGAACACTTCTAATCCTCAATTGTATCCTGTTATCCATCGGAAACTGCGGTGGTCCACTCATCATGCGCCTCTACTTCATCCACGGCGGCAACCGCGTCTGGCTGTCCTCGTTCCTCGAAACTGCCGGCTGGCCGTTTATCGTTATTGTTCTCATAATTCTCTACTTCTACCGCCGTAACAACAGTAAAGACATAATTACAAACAAAACAACAACGTTCATCTACATGCGTCCACGGTTATTCTTTGCGGCGGCGTTCGTCGGAGTTCTCACCGGTCTGGACGACTACCTCTATGCTTACGGTGTTGCCCGCCTTCCGGTCTCCACCTCCTCCCTAATCATCGCTTCTCAGCTCTCTTTCACGGCGTTGTTTGCTTACCTCCTCGTGAAACAGAGGTTTACACCGTATTCTATCAACGCGGTGGTGCTTTTGACGGTGGGTGCCGGAGTGCTGGCGTTACATACGAGCGGTGATCGGCCGGAGGGAGAGAGTAAGAAAGAGTATATGATGGGGTTTGTGATGACCGTGTTGGCGGCGGGGTTGTATGGGTTTATATTACCGTTGGTGGAATTAACGTACAACAAGTCAAAGCAGGGGATTACGTATACGCTGGTGTTGGAGATTAATTTGGTTATTTGTTTGTTTGCTACGATATTTTGTAACGTTGGAATGATTGTCAACAATGACTTCAAGGTACGTACGTTCAACCTCGTTACAGACTGTTTTTCCCCTGACACCGAAAACACAAGAAGAGAAACTTTCGGCTCGACATTAATAAGGATCGTATTGAAAACCTGTGTCTCTAATAGATAATTTAAAATATATCGACACTAAGTTTATAACTTAAATCAAGAAACTATATATTTTATATAAATAGTCCCCTTTTCCGATGGGTATTCCCGCTATAAAGTCTAAAGTAGCTGAATTTATACTCATGGTGTATAATGACTTAACCATTATTGTGTTTATTTTCGATTTTTTTTTTTCCAAACCATCTGGTAAATATTTAATAATGAAAGGATTTACTCACGATGATTTCTAAAAAATTATTTGGAATCCCTAATACTACATCAAACGTCCAGATGGCTACATTTTTTTTATCAAAGACATTCGATGAAAGGTAAAATGGAATATATTGATGAGTGAAGAATGATGCGTGATGAATTGATGAACTTTTTAATTGAATTTTGAAATCTAAAATTCGTAGTTATAGGTTACCATGTGTTGGTGTTCTAATAGTAAAGTTGTTTGAAATGATCGTTTACATGTCACGTGTTCGTTTCCTCTTCTAAGTAAACATTTACAAGATATCTAGAAAAATGTTCGGAAATGAATACAATGTATAAGTCGAATAGGTCACGAGCAAAATTTGGCAACCTCGGGTGAACCTGTTATAAATGGAATAGCATCTTTTTTAAAAAAAAATAAAAAATAAAAAAAATTGCAAAGAGTTATTTGCTAATTTTTTATAATTAATTATTAATTGTTAATTATATAAAATAAAAGAATCTTCATTGTATCACAAGACCCTGGCGTAAAATTGAACAAACTGTTATATTGATAATGACAAATATTAAGAAACGATTGCATAAGAGGCTTAAAATGGTTGTAATTTAGCATTAAACATGGTAGATATGATAGTGGTTCATAAATCATAATTGACGGTTAATATATAACTACTTTAAGCATTTTATTCATTGTTAAAAATAGTCTTAGCTAGGATTGTCGCTATGAAAACCGCTATGGTATAATATGATAGGTTTTAAGTTGGTGGTGGTTAGTAGGGGTATTCAAAACCTGTGTCTCAAATAGATAATTTAAAATATATCGACACTAAGTTTATAATTTAAATCAAGAAACTATATATTTTATATAAATAGTCCCCTTTTCCAATGGCTATAAAGTCTAGAGTAGTCGAATTTATACTCATGGTGTATAATGACTTAACCATTATTGTGTTTATTTTCAAATCTTTTTCCGTATCATCTTGTAGATATTTACTAATGAAAGGATTAAACTCATGATCATTTCTAAAAAATTATTCGGAATCCCTACGATTACATCAAGACGTCCAGATGGCTATTTTTTTTTTTTTATCAAAGACATTCGATGGAAGGTAAAATGGAATTTATTGATGAGTGAATAAGAATGATGCGTGAGGAATTCAGATGAACTTTTTAATTGAATTTTGAAATCTAAAATTCGTAGTTATAGGTGACCATGTGTTGGTGTTCTAATACTAAAGTTGTTTGAAATAATCTTTTACATGTCACGTGTTCGTTTCCTCTTCTACGTAACATTTACAAGATATCTAGAAAAATGTTCGGTAATGTATACAACGTTTAAGTCGAAAAAGTCACGAGCAAAATTTGGTAACCTCGGGTGAACCTGTTATAAATGGAATAGCATTTTAAAAATAAAAAATAATAAAGTTGCAAAGAGTTATTTGCTACTTTTCTATAATTAATTATTAATTATATAAAATAAAAGAATGTTCATCGTATCATAAGACCCTGGCGTAAAATTGAACAAACTGTTATATTGATAATGACAAATATTAAGAAACGAATGCATAAGAGGCTTAAAATGGTTGTAATCTAGCATTAAACATGGTAAATATGATACTGGTTCATAAATCATAATTGACGGTTAATATATAACTACTTTAAGCATTTTATTCATTGTTAAAAATAGTCTTAGCTAGGATTGTCGCTATGAAAACCGTTATGGTATAATATGAATATGATAGGTTTTAAGTTGGTGATGGTTACTGGTTAGTGTACCGCAATTTAAGTATTAAATTTATCTTAAATATAACACTAAAGAATTTAATTATAAAAAACCTTATTTTGTTTCAGGTGTTTATTAAAAAATGTTTTTTTAGTGTGTACCACTGTACCCTAAAGTTTAAACCACATGTTTATGTGCATCTAAATTAACTAAAGTTTTCCTAAAACATACTCCGTAGTACGTAGTATTATATACAATTAACGGATCTTAATTTTTTTATATTTTTAGAAACTATATTTGCTAATTTTTTTATTATTAATAAAAATTATTAAATATGCGCCTTTATGCAACAAATACGAACGGATTTCATTTTGTTGATACACTAATATAGTGGTTGCCGTTCAAAAAAAAAACTAATATAGTGGCCGGCACCAGTAGTTAAGATTTGGTTTTAGTAAAAGTTGTCACGTGTGACTAATTTTTAAATAATTGTCCAATGCTCTGTAAAATATTCTGTTAGAACAAATATAAATTTGGGCTATTATGAGTATGATACATGAGCATTTGGTGTGGACGGGTCTTTGGCATCCCCAATATGAGCTACTATTCGAACACCACTCACTACCAAATAAACATTCTAATTAAAGTTAAAATTTAAAAAAAATATTTAAAACAAAAAATAATTAATTAACATGGTTATTCAGAGTTTTCTTTAACTTAAAATTGGTGGTCGAAGGTGATGATGGTGGTGAGCGGCATATGCGATGGTGGTGGCGGAGTTAGTTGGTAGTGGCGAAATGAAGGACAGAGTGAACATCGGAGCGAGTTGGTGGTGGCGGAGCGAGCGTCGGCGGCGACGACCGGCCGGTTCCGATGCGCGTGAGTTGGTAGGATCGATGGTGGTTAGAGGCAAAGTTTGATGAAGGCTACGAAAAAAATCATTTGTTATTTATTAAGAAATTTGGAGTGTTCAAATAGGATTATGGGGTGTCCCAATAGTCAATCCCTTTATATTTCATATCATGGCAGACTATTAAATTTTAAATGTGTATTCTTTCTTCCTATTCTTCTTTTTTTTTAAAATTGTGGTGGGGTGGTTAATAACAATGAGGTCAGATTTGGTTTTTGATAAACACAAATATATTCTGAAATAATAAAAATATGTTGGTTGAAAAATAAATTTTGTTAAGTTGAGAAGATTCAAAAAGATTATGTAGTTATATTTGGGAAAAAAACAAACTTAAGTACTGAACTGTGGAAGAAAAACAAACTTAATTGAGTGTGGAAGAAAAACAAACTTAATTGTGTGGAAGAAAAGTATACAAAATATTAAAATGTCTCTTTGCGGCAAAAAGTATAAAATAACGCCATTAGAAATATCAAAAAGTTTGATCATGAAGTCTATATTTGACCGCCAATAGAATTTTCTAACTTTTGTTGAGTAGCTAGAAACAATTTCATAAACAAATATAAACTTTAATCGGATCAACAGGTAACATATAAAGATATGCGCTCCTAACTCTATACCCGCCTAGCAAAATTAACTATAGATTAGATCAACATATTGACCATTTTGAAACCCTACCTGCATCTGACTTTAGGATATTTTCCCATAATAATAATTCCTTTATTAATATTTTTTGAAGTCTATAAATTATACAGTTTGCATATGGGTTTATAAAATGAAAATTTTATTTAACCCATCACTTTTAGCATCTGCGTTATACAGTTTTTAGAAATACTTACTTTTAGTCTCGTTGCTGAACTAATTAAACACATCCTCATTTTCATATATGAATTTAACTTCTATCTTTTTTTATCTGTTATTTATTTTGAATTAGGTCATTCCAAGGGAGGCAATGGATTTTGACTTAGGAAAAACCAAATATTACACAATATTATGTGCTAGTGCGGTAATCTGGCAATGCTTCTTCTTAGGAGCGATAGGAGTGATCTTTTGTGCATCATCGTTGCTGTCAGGGATCATAATCGCAGTTTTACTTCCAGTTACAGAAATATTAGCTGTTGTTTTTTATAAAGAGAAGTTTCAAGCCGAGAAAGGTGTTGCACTCGTGTTGTCTCTATGGGGATTTGCTTCTTATTTCTATGGAGAATACAAGATAATAGAAAAACCAAATAATACATCACAATCTTCTAAACAATCAATGGAGCTAGGTCATGCTAATTACTCATCAGCATAATTATGAGAGTTGTGAACTATTATTTCGTTTTATGTTCTATTCCGATGTAAGTCGAAACATTATATTACAGGAAGTTAAGTAGTAAAATTCAAATAAATTGAAATATTCAAGCTAAATTAATATGTTCAGTCGTAATCTGTTCAATGTTTTCGTTTTGTAGAATATATTTTGTCAAACAACTCATAAAGGTTTTTTTTTGAGTTTTACCATTTCTTTTCCTGTAATGGTTCTTTGTCTTCCATTTAGGTAACTTTCTTTTCTTTTGAAATGGATAAAGAAATACTTTTTTAACGACAAAAAGGGGACCACGGAAGGGAGCTTTAATAATGATATCACCCCACCAAGAACACCCAACAACAATGCGTTAATAAAAATATGCCAGCCAGAGGCCAGCAAGAAACATACAAAATTTGAAATAGACCAAAACCAAAACCACTAATACATATACAACCAAACTCCAACTAAAAAGAAACTATACCAATATTATTTACTGAACTAGCTAATAGGCTAATACCAAATTAGAATCAAAAGGACGACAAAACATGGACCAAGCTATTGCCCAAAACTACATCCTGTGACAATAATAGATGTTATCAGCCCCATACCTCCCGAAATGGACATGTAAAAAAAGACATTTTATAATATAAAAGTAGTTGTGTTAAATATCTTTTTATATTACGGATTTAAGGATATTTGGCTACATTTAAAACATTTAACCAAAATGTTACTACATACAATATTTGTAATGATTTCATTAAGAAAAGTTACATCTCCATTCTTTATAAAGAATATGCATTAGAGTATGTATATGATGAAAAGCAATCATACACATGATCTTATATCAAGCACGACCATCTTCAATACATAAGCCATTACTAATATTTATTAAATTTATCATTTAAAATTTAAGCTTTCAAAGTCTTTTTCCTCCAATACATATACTTCATGCGTTTCAAAATAAGTGATACACTTTCCATTTTGAGGTGTTTCAAAATAAGTGATACACTTTCCATCAACCACTAACTATCAAATTTAATCTAATTAAATTTCATTATCTTCTTTTGCCTCAAAAACCGTAATAACTAATTTGTATGACTTATTTTGAAACGAAGGAAGTATATTTATATAAGCTTTAAACAACTTTTAAAATAAAAAAATTTAAAGCAAAAACTTTTTATTAAAATATCATATGCATTTAAATGACTTGCACATTATAAAAAAGCATTATAAAAAACTCAAATGATACTCTAACAAATGACATGTATTTTCATCATTGCACTTCAGGTGCGTTTTCCTTTATATTCTGTAGCTTACATTTGTACTTATTCTCTATTTTAATCGGTTTGAACAGCCTTTAAGTGTGACTTACCATCTGAGGATATATGTTAGGCTAAAGACTCTCAACAATGATATGTCAATTAATGGAAGTTGTATGGGAAATGATATAGTAGGTAAGGATGGAGTGACAAACGGAGAAAAAGGACATTACATTAAATTAGGGGACCATTAAATTATAAGATATGCAGCGGTGTACCTTTAATTTAATTACATCATCTACCCCTCCATCTTCCGTCCTATCGTATATAATAACCTTTTTACTACAAATAATACCTAGAAGATACGGAGTAACTAGTAATGTTTTTTTTTTTATGGATATGTAAATGTTGCACTTGATAAACCACAGAGCATGTTATAAAAACATTTCAATTACAAATGAACAACAAAGATAAACAATTAAACAAAAAATTGTTTGAATGTGGACAAGTTTGAATTTAGACTCAATACACAATATTAGTCTAAACTCAATTTTTGTGTGGTAGTTAGACTGAATATTATAAGTTTGGTTACGAGTATCACATTAACTTCTATCTCCATTAACTTCTATCTCTAGATTATATGCATAAAATACAACATTTTTATGCACAAATACATTCAAAAGAAAAAGGAGAGCAAGACCAACCTCAACTCGATCACCCCATTATACATTTCGTCTGGATGCCTTCCGGTTATTGATAATATAACTTTAAGGATGTACAAAATTCTATAATTAAAAAGTATTAGAAACTCAGTAAAATGAAAAATATAAGGTGAAAAAAAGAAATTATTACTAATATAAACCGTGAGACTTTATTTGTGTTTTGTGGGACCGTTGATAGATCGTAAGACTTCATTTGTGTTTTGTGCGACTGTTGATAGACTATGAGACTTGATGTGTTTTTGTGTGACTCATATTTTTTTGTGCAACCAGTCCTTTTTCTGCGACTGGTATACGGAGGTCCCACTGTCTTTGTGCGAACCGACCACTTTTTGTGGGGCTTTAGGACACTTATCATTTTTTATGTGGAACTCTCACGATTTCATAGTCTCTTAGTCTATTTTAAGAAAATTTGAAAATAAAATCTTCTTTTAGAACTTTGGTTTAGGGGCTGATTTTCACACCACAATTTTTATGTCATTTACTACAACTACCCTTTGTTCTTGCCTTCTACTAGAGAAGGTTAATGCACATAGTTTGCAAATGCATCACGTTGTTCGTGATGTACCATTGCTAATTGCTACAGATAACAAGAAATTTTTTTTGAAGGCTAGGAAACAATTGACAGAATGAGAGTCAAGACTTGAAACTTTGGAAGGTATAAGATTATCTCACTCATGAATAATGATATCCGTAAGCCTCCTGATTATGAACTTCATCTATCGCTGCTTGATGAAGTAACGGAAGATAAACTTCATAATCACGAAGCGTAAGGATTTCATTATTCATGAGTGGGATACCCGTATACCTTTCCAAAGTTTCGATTCTTGGCTCCCACTCTATCAATTGGCTCCCAACCTTCACAAAATATTTCTTGTTCTATGTAGCAATCAGCAATGCTACATCACGAACAACATCATGCATTTGTACACAATGTTCATTAATCTTCTCTCCAATAGAAAGCAAGAACATATGGTATCCACTGCACGTTTAACTTTAAATCTTGCATCGTGTATGCTCTCAAGGTTATCGAACATCTACAGGCCCACCACATAAAGTTTTAAACTTTCGACTTGGATGAACGAGTCTTCTGGGAACATACTACATAGTAGAAAGCACAATTGTGCTTCTACACTCTCACATAAATCATAGCTCAGCTTCAAAAGAGTATATGTCATCTGCATATCTGGAGAGAAATATCAGATGGTGCATTTTTCTTAAGCTGAGCAAGAGCATCTTCACATGACATCAAACTTTTATTATTTATAGATTTTCTTAAAGCTTGAATAATCAGTGGTAACCCACCACATACTTCAGCAACCATCACTGCAAGTTGTTTTAATTAGGCATCGCCCTCTAAATTTTCATCAATCACAATCTTGAATAAAATCCATGATTCATTTGTTTCTATGTGTTCTACCAAAATTCCACAATGAACATTCATGGCTGCACAAACATCTTTGCTTCTAGTTGTCAATAAAATTTTGCAATTCATGTGGTTACTCTCGCATGGAATCCCTACATCATCTAACTTTACTTCTCCCCATAAATCATCCAGGATGATTAAAATCGTCTCACCTTTCATTATTCACTTTGCTGCTACTTCAACCCGCTCTTCAATCTTTTAACATCCACAGTTTGTGAGATAGTTACAAATACAACTTCAGCAAATAGATTATTCACTGTTAAAGTTACTTCCTTGGCTAGTGTAGTCTTTCCTACACCACCTGGGCCATAGATATCAAAGTTACTTCCTTGGCTAGTGTAGTCTTTCCTACACCACCTGGGCCATAGATATCAGTGATTTCTATACTCTCATAGTTGACGGATTCAATGATCGCTTTGAGAGTCTACTTTTGAGTTTTAAGATCTTCAAATGTCTTCCTTTCGTATAAGTCTACAAATCCAGGCTTAATATTAGGAACTGCGACATGACTCTCATGCGCCTTACCATCTTCTTTGTGTTGTACAACAGAAGAAGGAGCCCTGTCTAACGCCTCCCTTTCATAATGATGGAGGGTGCAAAAATTGACACATAAAGGTAAGTTTAAGCAAGTCTTTTTGGAAATAGCTTCTTCTTTAAGAAAGTCTTCTGCCATGGATTTATGATCAGCCTGGTCAATCCATTCTTGCACGCCATCTAAGAGATCGTCTCCTTTCCCTTCAGCCAATTTTATGTGTTGTTGAATCCTCCCCTTCAAATGCTTGAGATTTTCAGCTTCATCCCTAATGTTAACATTTTCAGAGCAATTCCACATGTATAAGATCTTTCTTTTAGCCTCACTATATAATATCATTCCCAAATACGAAAATAGCAACCTCCTCAGCCATTACAAATATTTCTCTTCTTTTTTGATGGATTGAGTGAGGAATCGAATAAGTTAACAATTGTTTTTGGTAAATGCTTTTATGGTGCGGAATTAAACGTGAAAATAAGATGAATTCAAGGTTGGGAAACAACAAGGATGAAATGCTTAATAGCTTGAATGTGAGTCTTCACTGTAAACAGAGAGAGACGTGTGAAGAATGCAATGCTTCATTATAAACATAGAGAGTCGTCTCAAAATTGAAATGTTTCACAGCTTGAATATGAGTATTCACTAAACAACTTGAGTGTGTGCACAAAGATAGTAGGTGTCACACAGAGTGTAAGGTGTCATAAAAAAGGTATCATATTTAATGGTAGGGAAATTGTTGCTGGTGGCGATATTGTTGCTCTTCATGGTATCATAAAAAAGGTAGGAATATAAGTCAATTAAACAATTAATGTTGGCACAACTTATAGCTTTTTTTTTTACTAATAAAATGAATTTTTACAGGAAATATTGAAATGGGCAAGTTGGGCGTAGATAATTTTATGTACGTTTTAGGTACATATTTAAAGCTAAATATAAGTATAGTTATATATTGCTATCCAAAGCCAGATGTGATTTTAATATGTTTATTTAGGTGGCTATCTTAGATGGGATTACCATGTGTGGAGGGGCTCTAGTGTCAATTCCTGGAACTTTCAGGGTTGCATCCGATAAAGCTGTAAGCATGTCAATACACTACATTTCTTAGTTTTTCTAAATGTTTAATTTTTACTTTTAGCCATTTAAATCTGCAGTTTTTATTTTTTTAGTTCTGTTACTGCACTGTTGGCTTTTGCTTCCTCTTTATTTAGGTATGTTTTTCTATAATCTTTTTAATTTTCTAAATACCAAAATCTTTTGAATTTCTAAATGAATAAAATATGCAGGAGAGTTTTTCGCTCTAACAGGAGATCGGCTCAATGGAGTATTTCTCTTTCTATTTATGACATCTTTAATTCAATTATCTTATATTTAATATGATCATTTTCTTGCATGTAGAATGTTCTAGAAGTTGAAGAATGTCTCAAGAATCTGATTGATGATCCTTCTGTTATTGAAACTTCTCTTCAAAAGTATAGTAATCTTGAGTATCCTGATAATGCAAGTGTTATCATGAGGTATGTTTTAATGAGTTTTTTCTTTAAATTGGTACGATGATTATATTATAAGTAGTGAATGCGTTAATGATTTACTTTAATTTGTTTCAAGGATCAAAACAGTGGACAAATGTTTCAGCCATGATAATGTTGAGGAAATCATCTACGCCTTGGTAAAACATTGGAACCTTTTACTCCTCGAGTTTCAATTTTTTATTATTTTGGATTCTTAATAAAAAGAATTTTAAAAAATAAAAACCGACAGGAAAGTGAAGCTTCAAAAACTCATGATGGATGGTGTAATTCTACCTTAAAGAAATTAAAATACACATCACCATTAAGCTTAGAGGTTTCTTTCAGATTAGTAAGTCTCTTTAATTCTGTAATCCAAAATTTAAGTTTATATATTATTATTATTATTATTATTGAATTTTAATTCATTTCATATTCAGAAGGCCGGTTTCAGACCTTTGATGGGTGTCTAATACGTGAATATCGGATATCATTGCAGCAATTTCTTGACAGATAACAAGTGATTTCTTTGAGGTATTACCATCACTTCCATATCTATTCATGAAGGTTATATATTACTAGAGATGGTAAAATGGGTCAGTAAAACGGGTTCGGGCCAAAGTGTTTATTTTTGGTATGGGTTGGGTCGACCATCAAAACACTTTTTCTCCTAATTTATTAATATTTAAAAAAAAGTGTGCCCAATATGATTACATAACTTTTATTTATTTTTGGATGTTTTCTCCTAATTTATTAATATTTAAAAAATACACTTAGCTCGAGTCTCAAATTTCAACTTGTATGACATTTAATTTTAAGAATGTTTTATTTTTTAAAATTATATCCGTTTGACTGGTCAGAGATAAAAGATAACACGCGGATGGACCCGTACATAAGTAAATTGGCCGAAATCCTACCTCTGCCTTTTTATATATTCTAAATTACCCTTCTAATTGGGATTTCCCAACTTTGTTGACATGAAATTTTGTCTTTGCGTTTAAACTCTGCAGTGGGACCCACCAATTTTGAAAACCGTATCACAAGACGGTGGATCAATACTTCTCGCCCCTATATGCACTCAACTTGATCTGCCTACAAGACAGCGAGAGGCTTTTATATAAGCAAACCCAAAAATTAAAAACTAGGAAACATTATTGTATTATTCTTTAGCCTCTATTAGACAAATTCCTAGCTTTTGGTCGGAAAACCATGTAAAAAGAGAGAACTTATATATGAAGTCATTTAAAGTCTTTGGTGACAATTTCTAAAAAGTGTAGGTGAATTGTTATATAATTGGTACTTTAGAAGGGTTTTGGCTCTACTATAGTCTATACATGTCTAAACAAATCTGTATGTATGCATCAAAATGCTTGGACCTTGAAAAGCATCTTGTAGTTGATTTCTTTTATCCATTTTACTTTAAATCCTAATTTATTTGACTTAACGAGGAAGAAAGTTAGTTAAAATGGTGTAGGTCTTGAATTTTTTATGGTACGACTCTTTTCATAAGTGACTGTTTTCATTGTTACCAATCTACCCATCTTGCCATCATTTTCGTTCTTTTAAAGTGCCTTTAACCTGAATTAGTACTATCAATTTGATTAAAAGTACATGTTAAATGATGAAAAAGATTCACACTTTTCAATTGTTGGATATTCTTTTTAAAATTTACAGGAAGGAAGATGTTATGTGGATAATTTTGTCTTTTCAGAAAAAGATACCACACCACTTAGTCGTGCACAAAATACCCGAAACCGAAACCGAAACCGGTAACCGAACCGAATTCATAACCGGTCAAAACCGGTTTTGACCGTAACCGGTTCGGTTATTGAATAACCGATCGGTTAGGAACCGGTTTGGGTTCTTAGGGTTCGAACCGGTTAGTAACCGGTTACCCGAAACCGGTTTTGACCATAACCGACCACAAATTTGGTCAACACACCGGTTTTGGCCGGTTAACCGGTTTATAACCGAACCGAACCGGTTACAATACCCATTACACGGTTATAGTTTTCGAGGGTCAAAATCGGTTACTAACCGAACCGGTTATTGGAGAAACCGGTTACTGGAAGCGTTGACCAAAACCGGTTATGGTCAAAACCGAAACCGGTTTTTGGCATAACCGGTTACTGTGCATCTCTAACACCACTAGCCACCATCACTACTACCACCGCCATCTTAATTTGGATGGTGCATTGCGCCTATAAGTTGTTTCTGATTCGGTTTATTAAATATTGGTAGTGCAAGACTCGAGTAATTTATTGATGAACGATTAGCTTGAGCTAGTTACATTCATTGTTGAGATGATTTTGTTGCATCTTCCAGTTTTTTCGTAAACTTGTATTCCTTGTAGAAGTAAGAAGCAAATCCCCATAGAGACAATATTAGTGCAACACCTTTCTCGACATGAAACTTCTCTTTGTAAAAAACAACAGCTAATACTTCTATTACTGGAAGTAGAACGGTGATAATGATCCCTGACAACAATGATGATGTACAAAAGATTACTCCTATGACTCCTAAGAAAAAGCATTGCCAAATTAATGCGCTAGCACACAATAATGTGTAATATGCGGTTTTCCCTAATTTAAAATCTATTGCCTCCCTCGGGATCACCTAAAAAAAAGCACGATTAAAGATCAGTAATCCCCTAACTATAAACTAAGAATTCTTTGGTAATTAAAAAAAAAGGTTAAAAAGGTAGTTTGGTCATTCAATTTTTTTTAAAGATGGTTTGGGACCACCAGTGTATCAAGCTATATAAAATGGTTATGTCCACCAGTGATTAAGTGCTCTTAAAACAATATAGTTCGCGCGTGCATTTTAGGGTTGGAGGTAGAGATGCACAACCGGACCGGTTTTTTAACCGAACCGGTTTAAAAACCGGTTTAAAACCGGTTTCAAACCGGTTTAATAGTCGAGAAAAGCGGATCGGTTCCAAACCGGCGGTTCCCAACCGGTTTAAGTTTTTGTCGAGCGGATCGGTTTTTTAACCGGTTTCGCAGAACCGGTTTTTTAACCGGTTTTTAAACCGGATTTTGTCCGAACCGGTTCTTCAACCGGTTTTTAAACCGGTTTGTACCTCGCTGCCCATTTACTAGCCGTTACATGACCGTTGCACGGGAAAACTAGCCGTTTGACCAAAACCGGACACAAAACCGGTTTAAAAACCGGTTAAAAATCCGGTTTTCGCAAAAAAAATCCGGTTTTACGTATTTTGCTCATAAAAAATACAAAAAAAAAAAAAAAAAAAACGGAAAACCCGTCAAAACCGGTTTTTAAACCGAAACCGATCCGATCTGAACCGGTTTTTAAACCGAAACCGAAACCGATCCGATCCGAACCGGTTTGAAACCGGTCCGAACCGGTTTTGACCGGTTTTAGTATATTTCGGGTAAAACCGGTTTAAAAACCGAACCGGTTTTGACCGGGGTTGACTAAAACCGATCCGGTTTTTAAACCGGTTCGGTTTTTCGAAAAATCCGGTTTGTGCACCTCTAGTTGGAGGTGGACTCGAAATCTGAGTTTGGGTTGATTCTTCCTCCTGTAATATTGGGCCAGCCCCAACAGATCTGGACTCTATTTTTAATGACCATGTTAGTTGTTCAGCTGGGCCTTTACATAACGACCCGATGGCTATTCATGATACTCCAACCCATAAAAATTCTCTTTTCCCGATTATGGTAGTTGGGTATTATGTTGATAATGATATCAAGTATTTCTAACTCGACCAACTTGATTCCTTGTCAGACTAGGATCATTTATCTTTATCGGGTTTCAGGTTGACCGAGTTATATCCGATTGAGGTTTAAAGGTTTTTTCCTTTATATATTTTAAATTTTTACCTAAAAATCGTAACTTAAGTGTGTAACCCGAAACTCTGGTCGAGTTTCAAATTAGGATTTATTTACCTCAAACCCGACCGGCAACCTAATTGACACAGATGGAGAGAAATAATCACGTATCAAGTTATGAGTGGAGATCGAGTTGTACGTACGTACCTTGAAGTCATTGTCGAGTATCATTCCTAGCGTACGAAACATTGTAGTAGAGAAACACATAACCATCTGAATCTCCAACACCAGTGTATACGTAATCCTCTGCTTTGCCTTGTTGTACGTTAATTCTATCAACGGCAATAGAAAGCCGTACAACAACGACCCTAACACCGTCATCACAAATCCCATCATATACTCTTTCTTACTCTCTCTCTCTCCCTCCGGCCGGTCACTGCTGCTATGCAACGCCAACATCGCCGCCCCAACCGGCAAAACCACCACCGCGTTGATTGAATACGGTGTAAACTTCTGTTTCACGAGGAGGTAAGCAATCAACGCCGTGAAAGAGAGCTCCGAAGCATTAATTAGGGTGGCGGTGGACACCGGCAGGCGGGAGAAGCCGTAGGAGAAAAGATAGGAGTTGAATCCGCTGATGACACCGATCAACGCCACTGCCAAAAATTACCGTAATCACATGTAGATGAGCGTGTTGTTTTTCTCTTTTCCGGTAATACGCCGGTGGAAGTAGAGAATTACGATGGCAATAACCATCAACGGCCACCCGACAGTTTGGAGACACGACGCCAGCCAGACGCGGTTGTCACCGTTGATGTAGTAGAGGCGCATTATTAATGGACCACCGCAGTTTCCGATGGACAACAAGATGCAATTAAGGATTAGAAGTCTTCTTTTAGCTTTCGGGCTAACTTTCTCCGTCATAGGTGCGGTGATGCCTTCATTTTGGTTCTCCATAATATCCAAAATATCACAAATAATTTTTGCTGAAAATCCTAAATGTTTTTGCAAATTTATGCAGTTAGCATCTCCAATGGGGTCAATACACATGTTTACTACAGAGTAATATTTATTGCACAACAATTTCTACTAGAAAAAGGGTTAGAGTAACGAGGCCCACTTTCATTACTTCATATGGTCCTTTGCATCGTTTGACTGTGTACATGTGACAACTCCGATTATCATCGTTGAATTGCTTGGATGCTTTTATATGCATATATATATACTCATAAGCATATATGCCTAGAGAATGATTGTTATTGATATTGATATATCTCATTTTTCCTCTATATATGAGGCCTAATTTTAATTTAAATTTAACTTGTCCATTTTGAGCTCTCCCATTGACTGTCAATGCTGACGTGTAATACCCAAACAATGCCACATGTCAGTATTCAATGTGAATAATCCGAATTTGAATTACCCAAAACAAAAATCCGAATTTGAATTATCCAAAATTTGGAACATATATTCGAAAGAAGTCAATAAATGGCAATTTATTCGGAACTGACATTCAAATTACCCAAAATTTGGAAAAAAAATCATTATTTTATTTGACTGAATTTAATTCAAAAACAATACAAACCAAATTAATTATTTTTTATTTTTTTTGGAAACGGCAAATGAAACGGTAAGAGGTTAGGTAATCTAAAATATTTTACTAATAACTTAATTTTCAATAAAAGAATTTAGGGACGGTGTAAATAGACAATCTTCTTGACTTCAACCCACATGAATGCATGACAAGACTTGTCATTTTGAGATTATGGGTAATATTTCATTTCGCATGTTGATTGGATTAGCTGAACGGGTTATCTTCGGGTTGGATTAGCTACACGAATTGCCAGCCCTCTGAATGAGAATCTAAGTAAGATAACCATGTTATCTTTTTAACATCTTATTTGAACTTGTTAAACAATTTTACTTCCAATATTTAATTACCAAGGTTGTTTATTTTGAAAATTCATTCGATTATAGCATCAAAATTTAAACTTCTTCCGATTATCATATCATTACTAAGCTCGGCTTTTTCTATACATGTGGGTTATGCTTAGCACGACCCAAGAAACTAACTATGTATATATAACTTAAATGTCTTAATTGCTTGACTACACTAAGATGACCATTTCAGACTTAATTGTTTGAATATAGATTATTTACCCGCATTGTATTGAAAAGTTACGATCATTAAACGAACTTCTTCCGATAATCATGTCGTTCATACGCTCGGTTTTTGCTTCACACGTGGTGTTGGAGCAAAACACAGATCAACTTATTACTGATACTGCAGTTAGTAATAATTATGTTTATTACTGATGGGGCAGAAAATATTTACTACTGATGAAGTTGATACTGGTGAAGACTACAACTTAGTTACTACTGATCAAAGCTTATTGAAGATACTACTGATCAATAGTAGTTACTACTGACGTTGATATTGGACTTACTACTGATCACCAAGATTACTACTGATGATATGAATTTACTACTGGTGATTGCAGTTTACTACTGATACGCGTTTTGGAAGCATATCAAGTCCGAGATCTTCGTAGAGATAGTTATAGAATGTAAATCAATGTATATCTTTATAATTCGATGTAAATCAAAGTCCTAGAATAACTAGGGTAAATAGTTTAGCTTCAAGGACTATTATAAATAGTTCCTTACGAATTGTAAACGTACGTGTGTATTGTTAACTTAATAATATACATTGAAGCTTTTTGTGAAACTGTGTTCTTAATACTTTCACATATTATTTACAGTTCATTGTTCTTAATTACATTGATATAGTGTTGATCCGCTGCAACTTCTATAGTCAATTAGATCTAAGGTGTTTATTAACTTCTCTATAGTTAATCGATCCTGACAAGTGGTATCAGAGCGTATTGGTTCTAGATCTACGATTTGTTAAGAACAACAAAAAGTTTTAATCTTTAAAACACACACATTATTAATCATGACTGATAATAATGAAAGCACTCAGGCCAACAAAATTCCTATACTCACTCCCAACAACTTTGGGATGTGGAAGAATCGTATTAAGCAATACATGCTTATTACAGATTATTCTATGTGGGAAGTTGTCCTTGAAGGAAACAAAACTGGTCCTGGTCAAGCAAGCAGCTCTGCAACTGAGGCAGACAAACTCAAATGTGAGAAGGAGAAGAAGGACAAGGGAATCGAACTTAAAGCTCTAAGCACTCTCCTACTGGTCATTCCTAACGATTATCAACATCTCTTTGTTGAGTATGATGATGCAAAGGTACTATGGGAAGCACTAGAGAAGAGATTCGTTGGGACCAAGAGCACCAAGAGGAACATGAAGTCTGTTCTCAAACAAGACTTTGAAAACTTCAAAGGAAAACCCAATGAAACACTCACTCAAGTGTTTGATAGATTCAAAAAACTAATTGGTGAACTTAATCAGGTTGGGGTTAAGATGGATCAAGAAGATGTCAACATGAAGTTCCTAAGATCTCTTAGTGAAGAATGGGCCATGTATACAGTGGTATATAGACAAAGAGATGCTCTAGAAGAAAAAAAGTTGGATGAACTCTACAATGATCTCAGAGTATTTGAAACTGAGGTAAACCAAAAGAACCCTTCTATTTCTTCTAATAATGCTGCATTTGTCTCTAGTACAGGTCAAGGTCAGGAAACCTTCACAGGAAAGGCTGCAGATTATGAGGATACTGCAAGAGAATCCTTCTTCACTAGTCATGTGCACACTGCACTGATTAGTGATGACTTGGAACAATTGAATCCAGATGATCTTGAGGAGATGGATCTTAAATGGCAGATGGCTATGCTGAGCCTAAGGACAAAAAGATTCTTAAAGAGAACTGGTAGGACAAGCCTCAACTTCAACAAAGGTGACAAAGCTGGATTTGACAAAACTAAAGTCAAATGTTACAACTGTAACAACCTTGGTCACTTTGCAAAAGAATGTCCTCAGCCAGACAAAAGATCAAAGTCAACTGCCCTTGTATCACAACAAGGACAAGGATATGACTGGAGCTTCCAAGCAGAAGAGCATGCTCAAAATCAAGTTCTCATGGCCTTTACTGACAACAAAACTGAGGTAAAACCTAAACCTTGTACTTCTGAATGTGCTAAAATTGTTAAAAACTTAGAAAAAGAAAACACTAAATTAAATGAAGATTTAGCAAAAGCAGTGAGAAGAAATCATGAATTTGATGGTGTGATTACTGATCAAGAACGTCAGATAAAGGTGTACCAGATGATAGATCAACGGATAAAGGAAGAATTACTTCAAGCTGTAGATGAGAAAGAATTTTATGAATTACAAAATAAAGAATTAACAAGTAAATTAGAAGAATGTCAACTTGAAATTGAACAAAATAAATTAACAATTAAAAAATTTGAAAGAAGTACTAAAATTCTTGATGAACTAACTAATAATCAAACTACAGAAAAAGTTGTTCATGGGGTGGGATATCATGATGTTCCACCTCCATATAAAATCATTCCACCACTTAAAAACAGTTCAGAAAGAATCATTAATGAATTAAAAACTGAAAATCAAACTGAATCACATAATGAAACATCTGAATCAAATGATTCTTCTGATGATGATCAATCAATTGAATTTACAATCTCTCAAACTGAATCACCAAAATCAATTGATACAAGTTTTCACACAGCACAAAGTCCGAATGAGTCTCCCAAATATGATGCAGAAAATGTACCAAAAATTTTAACAATGGGAAATGAAAGAAATAAAAAACAACTCTTAGATCAAAGAATACCTGAAGGTGCTAAAAATAAGAAATTAAGATGTGTTATATGCAACAAAATGAACCATTTAGCAAAGGATTGTCACTTCAATCCAATAAACTGCAAAGAGTTAAAGGAATTTAAAATTTTTAAAGAAAATGCAAAAACTCAAAAGTTAAAAGATACTACTGGTTCTTCAGTAGTAAATAAAAATAAAACTCCAATTGCTGAAACCCCAAGTTTTGGAAGAAGTGCACCAAGATTTGTGCAAAACAGAAGAGTTGGAAGCCCAAAGAACAGCAATTACTTCAAGAACAATGGAAAATCCAATCAAAATAAACAATATTTTAAGTTTTCCAACACCAGTAAAAACTTTAACAACTTTACTACTGGTGTTAACCCTAATTATAATGCTGTATGGTACCAGTACAAGAACACTACTGGTAAAAACCCTAATTACAAAAATACTACTGCTCCCAAAACAACTTTCAAAAATACTACTGGTGTCAACCCTAAAAACACTACTGGTCATTCTAAACATGGTAAGTACCCAAATACTACTGGTCCATCAGTAGTAAAACATTCAAAAGCTAAAAATCACGGGTATAAACCAAGATCAGTAGAAAATTCTCACACCAGTAATACTTTCAAAAGGGCAGTAGTAAAACAAAACACCAGTAATAAACAAGTATGGGTACCAAAAATGTTTAAAGTTAAATCCCCAAAAGCTTATTTCTCAAAGGATGAACCCAAGACATATAAAGCTTGGGTTCCCAAACTTAACTAATCCTTTACTCACTTGTGCAGAGCATTCAGATCCCAGAAGAAGGAAGAACATGTCATATTGATAGTGGATGTTCAACGCACATGACTGGAAATCTGCAAATTCTTAAAGATTTCAAGTCATTTGATGGAGGATATGTGGCATTTGGTGAGAATCCACAGGGAGGTAAGATTACAGGTAAATGTACTGTTACTAATGGCAAAATTATCTTTGATGATGTATTTTATGTAGCTGAACTAAAATACAATCTTGTCAGTGTGTCTCAAGTTTGTGATAAAAAGAATAAAATTCTTTTCACAGACATTGAGTGCATCATTCTTTCTCCTGACTTTATTTTAGATGAAAAATATGTTGTTTTAAGAACTCCAAGGAGAAACAATGTGTATTGCCTAGATATAGGGGGAGAACTCATTTCTTCAAATGAGGTCAACTGTTTTATATCCAAGGCAAACACCACTGAATCAGAACTATGGCATAGAAGGATGTGTCACACTAATTTCAAAAACATGAACAATTTAGTAAAAAGAAATTTAGTCATTGGACTACCTCAAAAACAATTCATGTGTGATCATCATTGTGTTGCATGCCTAAAAGGTAAACAACACAAAACTTCTCACAAGTCCAAATCTGTGAACTCTATTTATGTTCCTTTACAGCTCTTACATATGGACCTATTTGGACCTACAAATGTAATGAGTATTGGAAAGAAACAATATTGTCTTGTTATTACTGATGACTTTTCCAGATATACATGGGTTTTCTTTCTCAGGACAAAGGATGAAACAAGTGAACTTATAAAGAACTTAATTGTCAAACTGGAGAACTCATCTGATCAAAAAGTGAAAGCCATACGATGTGATAATGGCACAGAATTTAAAAATGCTAACTTAATTAACTTTTGTGATCTTAAAGGAATTGACAGGCAATACAGCTCACCTAGAACTCCACAACAAAATGGTGTAGCTGAAAGAAGAAATAGAACCATCATTGAAGCAGCAAGATCAATGCTAGCAGACTCAAAATTACCAATTACTTTTTGGGCAGAAGCTGTTAATACTGCTTGTTATGTTCAAAACAGAGTATTAATAGTGAAGCCACATTTTAAAACACCATATGAACTTTTTAATAAAAGAAAACCCTCTATAAGTTTCTTAAAATCATTTGGTTGTCCTTGTACTATTCTGATTACAAGAGAACAAATTGGTAAGTTTGACTGCAAAGCTGATGATGGAATCTTTGTGGGATACTCTACTCAAAGCAAATCATACAGAGTATTCAACAAAAGACTAAGGATAATTGAAGAAAGTATCAATGTATCCTTTAATGAAAATGTACCTAATGAACAAGGAAATGGTCCAGATTGGCTATTTGACATAGACAATCTGACCAAATCCTTTAATTCTAACATGAATTTCAATGCAGGTAATTCAAATTGTCACTCTCAAAAGGAAGGAACATCATCTGTTAATACTGGTCAAGAGGAGATGAGATACTTAGTAGTTAATACTGCTCCCATAGTCAATACTGAGGACAGTAATAACTCAAGTTCTGGAACCAGTAGTAACTCTGAGAATGAGGACAGTAGTAATTCAAATACTACTGGCGCCAGTAATAGTACTCAAAATACTACTGGTCCCAACAATAACCTAGATTCTCAAGATACTACTGATACCAGTAACAACAACAATACTACTGATCTCAATAAAGACAATAGCAGTAGTAACTCTGACCAAGATGATGATGAACCAAACATCAATGACAATGAAGGATCACTAGAGCAACAACTACCTGAGATAAATGAGTCCAATCTTGAGAATCAACTAGTTGTTGATAAAGCTACAAATACAAGGACTCAGAAGAACCATCCATTAGACCTTGTTCTAAGTGATGTTAACTCACCACTACAAACAAGAAGCAAATTAAATAAAAGCTTAACTGCAAACATGTGTAATATAAGTTTAATTGCAAATGAATGTATGTTTGAATGCTTTTTGTCTCAGGATGAACCAAAGAAGATCCAACAAGCAATGAAGGACTCAAACTGGATTGAGGCAATGCAAGAAGAACTCCTTCAATTCAAGTTACAAGCTGTTTGGACACTTGTACCTCTACCCAAAGGAAAAAGAGCCATTGGAACAAGATGGATCTTCAGAAACAAGAAAGATGAAAGAGGTATAGTGATCAAGAACAAAGCCAGACTTGTAGCCCAAGGATACACTCAAGAAGAAGGAATAGACTATGATGAAGTATATGCTCCTGTTGCTAGAATTGAAGCCATAAGAATATTTCTAGCATATGCTTCATTCAAGAAGTTCAAAGTCTATCAAATGGATGTGAAGAGTGCATTTCTATATGGGAAGATTGAAGAAGAGATATATGTATGCCAACCTCCAGGTTTTGAAGATCCAAAACATGGTGATTATGTGTTCAAACTAGATAAAGCTCTGTATGGCCTACATCAGGCACCAAGAGCATGGTATGACACATTATCATCATACCTATTGAAAAACAACTTTAAAAGAGGAGCCATTGACAAAACTTTATTTACAAAGAAAGTCAAAGATGATATACTACTGGTACAAATCTATGTAGATGATATCATCTTTGGTTCAACAAATGATATATTATGCAAAGAATTTGAAGAACTGATGCAGATTAAATTCAAGATGAGCTCTATGGGTCCAATGAACTTCTTCCTTGGACTCCAAGTCAGTCAAAGAACAGATGGTATTTTGATAAATCAATCAAAATATGTCAAAGACATCTTGGAGAAATTTGATTTGAAAGACAGTAAGAGTGCAAGTACACCAATGGAAACACACAAACACCTACATCCTGATGTTGAGGGGGAGGATGTAGATGAACACTTATATAGATCAATGATAGGCTCTCTGATGTACTTAACTGCATCAAGACCTGGCATTATGTATAGTGTTTGTGTGTGTGCAAGATATCAAGCAAGACCTAAAGAACTACACTTGCAAGCTGTCAAAAGAATATTCAGATACTTGAAAGGCAAACCATCACTAGGTCTATGGTATCCACATGATTCACCCTTTGAACTCATAGCCTACACAGATAGTGACTATGGAGGTGAATGTCAAGACAGAAAGTCCACTACTGGTGGATGTCAATTCTTCGGATCAAGACTGGTGTCATGGCAATGTAAGAAGCAAACAAATGTATCAACATCAACTGCTGAAGCAGAGTATGTAGCTGCATCTGCTTGCTGTGCTCAAGTACTCTGGATTCAAAACCAGCTTCTAGACTTTGGTATCTCTATCCTTAAAACTCCTATTTTTATTGATAATCAAAGTGCTATTAGTATTGTGAACAATCCAGTAAAACACTCTAAAACCAAACACATTGAAATAAGATTTCATTTTATAAGAGATTGCAATGAAAAGAAATTAATCAAAGTGGTTAAAATCCATACTGATGATCAATTAGCAGATCTTTTTACAAAAGCTTTTGATGTAGGAAGATTCAACTTCTTGGTTAGCAGTATTGGAATGATTTTGATAAACTAAAATCTCATTTAAAGTGATGTGTAAAGTTTTTGTTGTAAAAAGTTATTTATTTGTTTAAGTGTTTTACTACTGGTATATCTGTACTACTGGTATGTAGGCATGTGCACAAAATACTACTGATAGTTAAATACTACTGGTCAGTATTAGGTTTACATAAATACTACTGGTCAGTCAGTACTACTGGTATTCACATATACTACTGGTCATATATGTTGGTGGTTACTACTGATGTCTATAGTTACTACTGATGTCAAAATCCTTAGTCACTACTGATGTTAGTAGATACTACTGACGTTTTACTACTGATATCACATTTACTACTGGTCTTTCAGAATCACAATTACCAAACTAACCCCCATGAAAATAACCGTTATGTTATGATTCGAAGGGCATTTTAGTCGTTTTGCAGGTTAAATCGAAAGATATAAAAGGCGGCAGTCGATTAAATTAGCATTATCTTCACTTCGATTTGCAAAATCCTCTCAATAAACCCTAACTTTCGATCAAAAACCCTTTACATCTCTCTCTCAAAATCAACATCAATGGCAACTCTACAATCTCTCGATGTGCGAACCGATCTTAAATATTCAGAATTTCACAATATGTGTGCTTTCCTAAAGAATCCCGACGGAACAAAAGATTTTCGTCCGATAGTCAAATTTTTGAGAAATTCTTATATACAGTTTGCTTTAACTGTAAAACCAAAATCATATCAACAGCACTTGGTGGATTTCTGGACCAATGCTGAACAAACAGAAGGAACAACCATATCTATAATCAAATCAAAAGTAGATGGAAAGCATATAACAGTCACAGAACAATCAATTCGACACCATCTACAATTACACGATGATTCAGGTATGTTTACTCTTCCTAAGGAATACATTGCTGAAATTTTAAATAAAATGGGTTATGAGGGAAGACTGAATATAGTAACTTTTCAAAAGGGTCTTCTCTCCCCACAATGGAAATTTTTAGTACATACTATTAAGCATTGTATTTCTCCTAAACGAAGTACTTGGAATGAGTTTAATAAGGCAATAGCCTCTGCTGTTGTCTGTCTATGCACAGACCAAGTATTTAATTTTTCTTACATGATTTTTGAAGGTATGTTGGGAAATCTTAGTTCTTCTAAATTTTTAATGTATCCCGGATTTCTACAACATATCATAAACTGTGAATTACAAAACTTGTCAACTCCTAAAAACATTTTCATACTACCTGAGTTGAACAAGAAAGTTTTCTCAAATATGAGAAAACAATTTAAATTTTTGGGCAAGGAAACCCTTTTGTTTCCTAACATGATCAAAGATCAAACACAAATTGGAGAGGGTTCAATCATAGATACAACCCAAATTGAACCTCAACCCACTCCATCACCCCCAAATACAGCCCAAACACCACCCCAACTAGTCACTCAATCACCAACTCAAACAGAAGTCCTGAATGTGTCCCAGGAACTTGACATAAATCTGCAGAATGCTACTCTTCACTCTGTGGAAGACCTACCAGATAAAACCAAAAATATTTCCACAATTTATCAAAGAAAGAAAATTTCTTCAAAGGACACCAGGGGACAAATTGAGTCAAACCCCAGGCTCCAAGAGTTGTCCTCCAAGGAGGAGAGAGGACATGAGGCGAGGGTCTCACTACTGATGCCCCAAAGGTGGGTGCACAGGATAGTGAGAACATCACTAAGACCCAGACCTCGGCAACTTTGAGTGATGACTCATTTGAGGAGTTACTCAAAGGACCCAGGTGCCAAGAAACCACAAGGGGGGGCATCTCTGCTTCTTCTAGGAAGAAGAGGATGTCTAAAAGACACAATGAATCACCAAGAAGTGATGAGGGCAGACCTATGGATTTGACGGATAGGATGGAAAACCTTCAAACCAATGTACCTGTTAGTGAGCCCGATGATCTTGCTAGATGGAGTGAGGGCAATATTAAAATCCAACAATTGACGGAAAAAGTGGATTCTCTTGAATCCACTGTACAAAATTGTCTTACATATCTCACAAACCAAGGGAAAACTATGGCTGCAATGAAAAGGCATGTAAATACCATCAACAAACGGATGCGATTTTATGAACACAGGCTTCATCAACAAACCAAGATCATAAGAAGATTGAAGAAGAAAATTGAAGATAGTGAGGCTCCACCAGTTGAGCTCACTAAGGGGGAGAAGGATAACATTCAAACCATGATTGATGAATCAATTGCAGCAGCAGCATCCTCTCTCCTAAATTTAAAAGAAACAAAAGTTGATGAAGGCCCAAAAATGATGGTTACTGAAGATGAGCCTATTACTACTGCTCCTATGGAAGATCAAGCTGAAAAAGAAGTATCAGTAGTAACTCCTACTACTGATATCATAGCAGTAGTAAGTGAAGAAGAGGAAATAATTGCACCAAATACTACTGATGCCCTATCAGTAGTAACTCCTGAAGCCACACCAGTAGTAACTACTCTGGTTACTACTGAAGAGGAAGAATTACAGCTACCAGAGCTAATTGAAAGAGAAAGACATGTAATCATCTTCAAACCACCAACACCTGCTCAACCACTTATCATACCTGACATTGATGATAATGTGAACTGGTTTGAGGTAGATGAATGTACACTTCCTCCACACCCTAAAATTTTATCAGAAGATCAACTACATCTGTTTTATCCAAAACTTCTGATCTTGGGTGTACCTGATATGAAATACACTCCACCTCCACCATCTGCATGTATTGGAAAAGGAAAAGAAGTCTATGATGAAGACTATCCAAACAGAGCCTTAGGTCACCAAATGGTGAACAAGATTAATCATGTCAGATCAGAGAAACAGTCTAAATGGAGGGTAAAACACAAGAAATATTTGGAGAAAGTAGAAATGTATCAAGCTCTAGAGGAAAATAAGAAGAAAGCTCAAAGTGCAATTCCTATTCAAATACCTGTTCAAGCAGAGGACATTCATATAGAAGATCAAAAGGCAGAATTCAAAAGGCTCAGAAAAGTTGAAGAAGAACATATACAATGCCTTGAATATTTGGTCTCTGAATGCAAGAAAACTAAAAGTGAATTAACTGATGATGTGTTTGAACAGAAGGCCAATATGATTGAGTATTTGAAGACAAAAGGGCATAGTTCAAAGTCATTCAGCAGAATGAAGATGATGACCATAATTGAAAAATATTGCACTGCTAAGAAGAAAGACTTGGCTGAACAAGAAGCTGAAGAAACAAAGAAAGCCAAAGCATTAATCCCAATCAGTCCAAAATTAATCAAGAAAGATAGTATCTCAACTACTGGTGAGCCATCAATAAAGAAAAGAAAGATGGTCTCTCAAGAACAAAGTGCTCAAAAGAAGTCAAAAACAGAGCAAGTCATTCCTGTTCTTGAACTACCAGTTGCTCCCTTACAGAACAATCCTATCCTAAATTGGAGAATTTTGAATAATAATGTGATAGAGATCATAAGGGAAGACAAAGTTGTGCAGAGATTCACTGGATGGTTACCATTGATCATGTCCTGTTCAAAAAGTGATGTTATTAAATTACTGATCATTGGAAAACCAAGAATGAACAAGAAATCATGGAAAGAATCTGGAGTTGGATACTTAACAAAGATGATAGATGCTGCATTTTATCCAGACAACTATCCAGAACAATTTACCAGTGAAGGAAATGTCTATCATTGGAATGTGATTCCAACTGCTCAAATGTACTTATTTGAAAAATCTGGAAAAGTATGTGAACTGTACTTATATGAAAAAGAATATCCACACTCTGAGAAGACAATGTATCAGATATTCACAAATACCATGATGAAGCCATATGATGAAGTAATGTTTCAGAACAAATTGAATTATTTTACAAAAAGAAACAGCAAGTACATTATAGCTCAAAGAAAAGCTCAAAATCAAAGAACCCTAGAGAAGAGAAGGAAAGAAGAAGAAGAACAAAAGAAACTTGATTGATTAAGAGATAATCAATAAGTTTAGGGGGAGATTGTTGGAGCAAAACACAGATCAACTTATTACTGATGCTGCAGTTAGTAATAATTATGTTTATTACTGATGGGGCAGAAAATATTTACTACTGATGAAGTTGATACTGGTGAAGACTACAACTTAGTTACTACTGATCAAAGCTTATTGAAGATACTACTGATCAATAGTAGTTACTACTGACGTTGATATTGGACTTACTACTGATCACCAAGATTACTACTGATGATATGAATTTACTACTGGTGATTGCAGTTTACTACTGATACGCGTTTTGGAAGCATATCAAGTCTGAGATCTTCGTAGAGATAGTTATAGAATGTAAATCAATGTATATCTTTATAATTCGATGTAAATCAAAGTCCTAGAATAACTAGGGTAAATAGTTTAGCTTCAAGGACTATTATAAATAGTTCCTTACGAATTGTAAACGTACGTGTGTATTGTTAACTTAATAATATACATTGAAGCTTTTTGTGAAACTGTGTTCTTAATACTTTCGCATATTATTTATAGTTCATTGTTCTTAATTACATTTATATAGTGTTGATCTGCTGCAACTTTTATAGTCAATTAGATCTAAGGTGTTTATTAACTTCTTTATAGTTAATCGATCCTGACACGTTGGCCGTGCCAAAACACGGCCCAATAATTGTCCCTAATAACACGATATATGAGGAGTTAATTTGGATATGATGGCCGATAATCAAGATGTTTGAGAAGGTTTGACTTTGACCTCAAAACTAACAAAAATTCTCTTAGCCATCATGCATAGTCAAACTCTTCATTCGCATACATAATATACACATATACGTAACCTTTAACTTCAACAACTCCATTAACAATCTTCTATTCTTTAAACATTTAAATACATACAGAGCACATATATCTAAGCACATACATATCCATATCCATTTGCAATATTCATTTTGAACTTCCAGGAAAACCGAAAGAACGCTAGGAAATGTCTTCAACTATCTTGAGATTCATCAATGTTGACTCTATCAATTCTTTGAAACCGAGGGACAAATCTCGCTTCTTAAATCCAACTTCCAAAACACCTTTCTTGAAGAACAAGGAATCTTCATGGATTTTGCATGGTAAAAGTGGCATAAGCTTGAGCATGTCAAGAGATCTGCAAACGATGACGTTTGTGAGACAAAGCAACGTTAATCCACCACCTGAAGCTCCTCTTCCTTCCGGCTCCCCTTCTGGTTCCTTGTAAGTTTTAATAATCTCATTTCCTAGTTCTAATTAATGATACATGTCATTTGTGCCTACTTCATGTTACTACTTATCACAATAATATGTGTAATTGCCAATAATTTTCTTTTCGCATATCAATGATTGATTTTGACATTTATATATCTTGATGAAATGAATATCAACATAAGTAATTACAAATAATAAATATAGAAAAAAAGAATCTAAATTCAAGTGGTTTCAAACATATTTACCAAACTCTCTTATTTTCTATTCTTTTTTACAAATTCGAATAGTAGTTTAGATGGCGCTTTATACAAATACAAAACCCAGTTTATCTATTTGAGTCGTGAAGTAAACGAGTTTTGTTTCTATTCCTTTTAACAGCGGACGACGTACGTACATTGTTAATATATATTTATTTTCATTTTCTTTTACTATAATCATTTTTAATTATGAAAAATGATAATGACAACCCTATTAAAAAGACAAAATAATAAAAGACACCCCCTGAATTCTAGAATATTCCTTTTTTTAATTATATATCAGCATACATGACGAGATGTTTTTTTTATAACATGACGTATTAGAAAGAAATGAAATATTACAAAGATAAAATAGTATAAATATAATGGGTATTATAAAAAACAATTATGTCAACCTTTTTTTTTTTCCTTTTAATAATATTTGTTAAGTGTTTTTTTTTTTGAACGCAAAGTTAGTTAGTTAATGGTTCGAGTCATGCATTCACATCCAAATGGATAGTATATTTTTCTCGAACTTATCTCTTTTTTGGGGAATAAACCTCACCACTTCTTTTATCTCCAAAGAATGTGTCTAACAAGTCGATCTTAAACTCAAAATCTCTTGACAGAAAACTTTAAAGTTATCCTAGGTAACCAATTAATATAAACCAATTGATTTTTTTAAATGTTTCTTCAAGTGTAGTATATATATCATCGGTTGATCAATTGATCTAAACCAATGATTTTGTTAACTGTTTCTTCAGGTGTAGTATATATATTTTGGTAAAGTTTACGGTTGACTTTAATATATTTTCTTTTATATTCCTTTTGTTTACTCTAATTTTTTATTTTCAAAAGCAAAAGACCAATACGTTTTCTCTCTACTTATTTCCCTTTGTTTATCTCTATTTTCAGGAGAAATTGGATTATGGGAATGGTGTTAACCTTCATTTTACCCTTTTTTACCCATAAATGGGGCTCATTGCTTCTACTCAAAAGTGAGGACATAAATTATAAAATGGTAGTTGAAGTCTTAAGATTTTTATATTCTCTTAAAAGTGTTGCATTTAAGGAGGTCCATTAGTTTTAGGAAATCCTGGGGAATAAATCTCAACCATTGATCAATAAGATCTAATGGTCAAGATTAATCACATATTTTATATATAGAGGGTATTTTGGTCATTTTTTAAAAAATAAAAATATTTTATTATTATTTTTTATTTTAAGATTTTTTTTTATTTATTTTATTTTTATTTATTATGAAGGGGTATTTTGGTCATTTGGCACTTAAAAAAAAATTTCAATTTTTTTTTATTTTTTAGTTTTTATTTTTTATTTTAAATTTTTTTATTTTTAAAATTTTTTATTTTTTTTTATTTTTTATTAATTTTTTAATTAAAAAATAATATTTATTTGATAATATTTTAAATACCCTTTTATGTATAAAATATGTGATTAATCTTGACCATTAGATCTTATTAATCAATGGTTGAGATTTGTTCATCAGGACTTGATAAAAATGATGGACCTCCCTGAACATTTCTCTCTCTTAATATGTTATCGGTACATATTAATATACTAGTTCCATAACCCGCCCGATGGGCGGGCTAGCTGCAAGAAATATAATACATAATGATGAAAAAAACCTAAGATGATTGTCAACTATTATTAAAATGATGATCAAAGGTTTTGTTGTACATGAATAATCGGTAAAAATAAATCAAAAAAGAAAACGAAATTGTATTGTATAAAACGTTTGTTGTTGAGTTTGTATAGTTACCATCTTGGTCGCAACAAATAATTTTCAAGCATTTTTTCTCTTTACTCTTGATACATCAACATATAGTTGGCCATGTGAGAATACTGATATTTGGGCAAACAAATCAACCCGTGACAATGTTCGCCCTTGGTTTTTTTAATAGTCATTGAAAAACGTACTTAAATAGGAAAATATCTTCGGCTCAATTTGAAAGGCATATTTTTGTCATAAGGACTAATAATCATACGTGGGATAACACAAATTGTACAAACTTTGTCACGATCTTACCTTCAATTATATTAGCCTAGTTTTGTTGCATAAATCTACTTTCTGATCAATGTTTTGCATACACATTATAGGAGCATTTATCTTTAACTTCAATATATGATGTGTGACACCTGACATTTTTATAGTATAAAAGAATTATATGATGTAAAGATCGAGGCTAAACGTGGTATCATCAACAATTTTCATGTGTGAGTGTTGATAATAATATGTTTAGACTATAATATTTTTGGATCATAATATTTTTGAATATTGATTATTATAACTTTCGATCATAATAAAATTGGATTATAATAAATTTGAATCGTAACATTTTGTGATCATAACAGTTTGTGACCATAATAAATTTAAATTACATTTTTAGATTATAAGATTTTCTCCGTAAAATGTTTGAACCATGACATTTTTTTGTTCAAATTTTTATGTCTATACTCATTTCATAAAGAATTAATTTTAAAAACTTTGATTTTCTTAAAAAATTTGTGATTATAACATTTTGTGATCATAATAAATTTAAATTACACTTTTAGATCATAAGATTTTTTTTCGTAAAATGTTTGAACCATGAATTTTTTTTTTCAAATTTTTGTGACTATACTCATTTCGTAAAGAATTTAATTTTAAGAACTTTGATTTTCTTAAAAATTTTGTGATTATAACATTTTGTGACATAATAAATTTAAATTACATTTTTAGATCATAAGACACTTTTCGTAAAATGTTTGAACCATGACATTTTTTTTCCAAATTTTTATGACTATACTCATTTCGTAAAGAATTTAATTTTAAGAACTTTGATTTTTTTTAAAATTTTTTGTTTACAAATAAAAAACAAAGCTATGGGCGAAAAACGAAGCGAGGAAAGACATGAATATATTTCCATATAAAGAAGAAGTTAATTGACTATTATGCCCTTTGAGTCAGCGTCCATGTAATCATTAAGAAGTAATGTTATTGGTACATGTCATCAAATTAAAATCAAACTCTTGTGTCATATATAGGTGGTAGATACGCAGACTTCCATGATCGATCAGATTAGTAATAATATATTGCTTATTTTTTATCGAGTTGAACATCTTTAGTCAACTAGTTAAGCGACTAAGACAAAAGACATATAGGACTCCCTTAACCATAAGCTTAAGGCTAATAAGGCAAGGCTTTGGCCTTTGGGCACCATATTTTTAAGTCATGAAAAACTCCACACTTTGATAAGAGTAATTGATTAAAAAATCTACCAAATATTGATAACCAAAAAACTCTTTTATTATAAATCCATTATAAAACATTAATTATATAATTTTATATTAAATAATTTATAAACTTTATTTTGGCGTTCAAAATACCATTTAACTGAAATAAACTGACAAATATGCAGATAAATTCGACAAAAACATAGAGACGACAGAGCATGTAGTGAAAGCTATAGAAAATGTAGCGGAAAGAGTTGATAAAGTAATTGATAGCATTACAGATGATCTTCCAAAAGATAGCAAACTCAAGAAAAGTTTGGAATATGTTGATGAAATAGTCGACGGAGTTGCTAAGGGTGCTCACGTTGTAGATGATATCATCAATAAGGTTAAACTCTCTTATCCCTATTAGTTTTTAACACATTTACGAATGTATACATGTATACATATTTGCATATAGGGGCCCATCGGCTTGTCGCGCGTGTCGCGTTATGGATCTTATCAGGCTGGTCCATCTGGTTTGAGCAAAAGAATTCTAACCCAAAATCCGGCCCAATAATAAATCGGGTTGGTCGAGTTTCGGGTTTATTAGGTTGCTCAGTCAGGTCGATCAGGTTATACCTAAGTTAAGATTTTTAGGTAAAATTAAAAATAATAAATAATGGTCATGTATATATAAACCTAGATTTTCTAGACTCAAATACCATATCTATTATTCTAATATAAAATTTCTAACATATTGTTTTTTCATTCTACCATATATTATATATAGTCATGTATGAGAAACGTTCAAGAATGTCCATTATCTTTATGAAGTCTCAAGGAATAAATTTCAACAATTGATCAATAGGATCTAATAGTCAAAATTAATCACATATTTTATATATTGAGAGGTATTTTGGTCACTTTTTAAAAAATTAAAATATTTTTTTATTATTTTTTATTTCTAATTTTAAAATTTTTATTTTTTTTAATTTTTTTATTATGAAGGGGTATTTTGGTCATTTGGCACTTAATTTTTTTTTGATTTTTTTGATTTTTTTATTAATTTTTTTATTAAAAAATAATATTTATTTGATAATTACGTGTATAACTTAATCACATGTGATTTTAGTGTAATCACATGTGATTTTAGTGTAAAATCACATATGATTTTAGTGTAAAATCAAATGTAATTATATATTTAATTACATTTGATGTTTTAGTTAAATCACATGTGATTAAGAATGCAATCACATGTGATTCACTATGCAATCACATTATGTGTTATTAATGAAAAATTAATAATTTCTTAAAAAATAATAATAAATAAATAATTTAAAAAAAAAATAAAATTTCTAAAATTAAAAAAAAAATATTTTTTTCCAAAATGACCAAAATACCCCTCAATTAAACCGGATCATGAATAAAAAAATAAAAAAATCTTAAAATAAAATAATAAAAATTTCAGTGCCAAATGACTAAAATACCCCTCCATGTATAAAGTATGTGATTAATCTTGATCATTATATCATATTGATCAATGATTGAGATTTGTTCCTCAGGACTTTATAAAAATCATGGACCTCTTTGAACGCAACTCAGTTATGTATATGTTAATATATTAAAGTTTATGAGTTTTGATTTAACACTTATGGTTGTTAATCAATTTTTATTGAATGATTTATGGTTATTAATATATTAATTATTGATTAATAGTAAAATATCTTAAATTTTAATAGAAAGAAAAACTTTAAACTTCAACTGGGTCTAATCGGATTAACATAAGACCCGAATAAACTACTCGATTCGAATAGCATAATTGGGTTCGAGTTCGGGTTGGGTTGACCCTTCGGGCACCCCTACCCTATTTGCATTCGGATGCATGTATGCACAGTTTACTCTCTTGATCGAGTTACCGTTGTGTTTAGATTCCAAAACCTCACATTCATGCTTAGATAATAGGTAGTGATGTTCACAACACAATTTTTAGGTTATCTACCACACTTAATGCTTGAAATGCTTGTACAGTTTGCTATAAAACTTGTACTCTGTGGTATAGGAAGTAAAAATTGTAGTGCATAAATGAATTCCCTTAGATAATCATTGCTATGATCAAAATAACCTAATATAAATGATGCATTCACAGAGAACTATATTTTTCTTAACTCTAAATGGAACTTTGAAAACGATAGAAACTTTATCATGATGTATTCACTATATTTTCATATTTTTTAATTCGTATTTAATACGTAATTAGACACGTCAATCAAAATTTAATTGAAACATATATTTTGTTATTGTGTTCGTCGTGAGCAAGATCTTTTCATGATCCGGTTTACGGTAATTGCGTGTGACTTTGTACATTTCCTATCATAAGCAAAATCCAATGTTTGAATAATATTATGTCTAGCGTACTTTTAAGGACAATCAACAAGTTTAAGTTGCATTAATAGCTAGTTATTGAATTTGAATAATAATTATTTAGCCAAATTGTATTAGAGCATTGGGTGTGGGCAAGTTATAGCCCCGTTAACCACCTATTTCCCCTTATAACTTCGTTATACCACCCCGGCAATGGTGAGATAGCTTTGCTCGACAAGAGAGCAACGGTCGTCAAAGGATTTTTGTTTTTGTTTTTTTGGTAAATTGTGATTAGTATAGGGTATTTTTGTGGGTTTCAAAAGGGTGTTATAGAATGTTAAACCAAATAGGTAATTTTTATGCAAATGATGTCTAGCTCAGCTGGATTGATGCATTTGTGTTACTCCCAAATGAGACGTGAGGCCGGGAGTTCGATTCCTGTAATTCACCTCTTGTGGTGTTAAATTTGGGGGATTTTTCTCTGAAAATCCCTGTGGGGGCTGGGTTTGCCCTGTATAGGAGCTCGAGCCCGGGATGCTCGTTGGAATATTGCGAGTTGGCTTCTGTTGTTGATTTGTTGTTTCCAAAAAAAAAAAAAAGAAGATAATGTTGATATGAGTGTTAAAACTATATTAAAGGGACAAATATATCTTTAACATGCTATAACTTAGAACCATAACTTGTGCTCTTAGCTTTTTTTTTTTTTAAGAGCAAATTTATTAACTTTAGTCTAGCAAAGAGCTAGACTAAACCCAACAAAACATTATAAAAGACATCTCAACCAATCAACCCAAAATATATTAATATTTAGCGTGTTTATAGATACTTATTGTGAAATTGGTGATCAATGTAATATATGAAAATTGCGACTTTAAGTTGAATAATAAGTTTTGAGTAATCAAATTAAAGTAAAAATTCATTATTAAATGTTAAAACAAATTGACTTATTTATATGGTATTTTAACAAAATTTCAAATACTTTTCTTAGTCTTAAAAGCCACCTCTCCTTTCACTTTCCTTTTTTTCGCAAATTGTTTCTTTATTCATTTTATCAACTAGTTTGTTAGACAACTAGAATTTCTTGTACATGGCTAACAAATGCATTTTTAATTGGGTTCCTTCTCTGTTTTCATCTATTTATTATTTGATGATAGATTTTTATTTCGTTAGTCTTTAAATTAATGTAAACAATGCCGGTAGGCTTGTGTATGGTCTAAGAGTTAATTAAACTGAATTAAACCGCGGATCAATTTGACATAAAAATTAGAATCGATAATTGAATCAATATAATTCTATTCGGTTTTGTTCAATCAGACAATTTTAATCGATTCTTATCCAATTTGCTCATTTAAATGTGGTAAGTTGATGTATATCACCCTAGAGTGGATGCATGTGCATGTGAGGTGGTCATATACTCATATTATAAGAACTTTCACATTTTAGTTATCAATAACCTTTTGTTCATTCCGTTTAGTTACATATACCATCTTCGTATCAAAATAAATGATATATTTAAAAAAATATGATTTTGAGGCAAAGATTTAAAATGTAATTTAAAATAGATTAAACTAGATAGTTAGTGAATAATGAGTCTCATTTCTTTTGAATAAAGTGATATTAATAATGTTTAAAAGTAAAAATAAGGGTAAGAGGATAATTTCACTTTATTAAAGTAGATAGTTAATGGAGAAAGTATCTCATTTTTTTTACCAAATAAGGTAAGTTTTAAAAATATATTATTTATATTGTTTCACCTCTAAGTAGAAAATGTATCACTTATTTTTGAGGTAGTATATTAACAATGAAATGGTTATGGGGCAGGTGGAGGAAGCTGAAGATAAATTAGAGTCGTTGATTCCAGAAGAAAGTGACAAAGAAAGTGACAACAACTTAAAATAAGTTAAAACTCAAACTAATTAAGTTTACACTTTATTAATTTGTAATATATTGTAGTTTTGGTCAACTTTTTAATTTTTAACGCAACGATTTGGTTGCAAGTCTTTTTATTTGTTTCTGTAATAGTTAAAGCATCTTTGCTCCAATATTTACACTAAATTTTACACAATATATATATTAATCATACACAGGGTACTGTTCATAGATGATTTTGTTTTTCTGCGAGTTCTATTTAATAATATATAGGAGAATAATGAAAGCGGTGAATAAAGGTTTGTTTGGCACAGTGGCGTTATGTGGAAGTGTAAAGTCAAGCGGGTCATGCGGCAACCACCCGTGTTCGATTCTCAATTTACATTTGTTTTTTTTTTCTCCTAAACTTTCCAAGTAATAACTCTTTGCCTCATGAAACTAATATTTTAATTTTTACTTTTACATGTTGATATGTAAAACTTTAGTATTATAAAAAATAATTAAATAATCCATGTTTTTATAAAATAATATTAGTATTATATACATGCTCAAAACGAAGAATATCTATATAAGTGTGTTCTTTATTCGCCAAAATAAATATAAATAATATAAAATAAATCTATATTATAATAAAACAAAGTTTATAGTGCCACATGACATATTCTTAGACCACCTAAAGACATGTGGCAACCATTTAGAGACCTTTTTTTTCGTTTTCCTGCCCATTATTAAACTCCACTATTTTATTGGGAAATTTGTTAATTCCGGAGATATAATCCCTGTAAAAAAACAAAATCCGAATATATTGTTAATTAAGGAGTACTTTTTCAATCAGTTAAAATTTAGGGTAAATTACAGTTTTTTCCCTGACCTTTTTCAGATTCGGGATTTTTGTCCCTAAACTTTTTTTTCTGTTTTTTTGTCCTTTATGTTTTTAAAATTCTGCATATTTGTCCTTCCGTCTATTTTTGGCCGTTAATTGACGATTTTTTGTCTATTTACCCAAATTACCCTCGCATCATCTTCCTCATTTATGTATTCTTCCCCAATTAAACCCTAATTCTAAAATCACTCCATAAAAGATTTGTCTGGCTTCGATTTGACATCGAGATTTCATATACCAAAAGAATTGTACATCGCTAGGAAGACTGGTCGTTATTCCCCTTTCGGTCTAGTTAATAGCTCTAGGCAACTACCTAACGGACTAAACCGATGGAACAACCACATCACCCTAATCATGAGTAAATGCGCTATGCTATAATATCGCCCAAAGAGCTTCGATTGAACTGAGCTCGAGGCTCATCGGTAGAGGAAGATGGATTGAATGCGGAAACAACAACCCTAAACCTGCAAGAACCCTAAACGTTAAATCTGATTGCCACCAATGTATCCCCTTTAAGCACAATTCCGTTACGTAATTCCAGATATGGAGCATACCAGAGGTTCATATTCAAAGCAGGAACAACAGTTGGTGTAAAATGATTCCGGTATAAAATGATTCCGCCGTTGGTGTAAAATGATTCCGGTATAAAATGATTCCGCCGTTGGTGTAAAAGGATTCCGGTATACTTCCGTTATCATCGTTTCCGTTACCGACAACAATTCCGTTGCTTATTGCGCAATCAATAGGTTTAGAATTTTGGGGGTGAATTACAGAGGATGCGCCGAGCATCACACAATTATCAAGGGTTGATCCAAAATCGGCTATCCATTTCAACAATACATCATCTTCGATACCTAATTCACCACTTGGAAGCTCAATTTTGAGAAACCTAATTTCGTTGAAGTTTTTGAGAACTTGTGTAGGTGAATGGTGAGTAACTCCACCGGATTGTTCAACATCATCATCGCCGTCACCGGAAACGTTGTTACCGGCAGATAATGCCGATTAACGGAGGTGGTGGTATTGGGGTTTAGGGTTTGTGGGGTTGGGGAAGAAGAGAAAAAAAATAAAAAACTAAAAGAGAAAAAGAAAAGGGAAAAAAGACTAAAATGCCCTCATATCTTTTGCATTTGAGGTCACTTAACGGCCAAAAATAGACGGAAGGATAAAAATACAGAATTTTAAAAACATAAAGGACAAAAAAACAGAAGAAAAAAGTTTAGGGACAAAAACCCCGAATCAGGAAAATGTTAAGGACAAAAACTGTAATTTACCCTAAAATTTAAATTTGTAACATTCCGGATAGAAACCTGTAATTTTGGAATCAAATCCTAGCAAATTCAATATTTTTACTAATTTACAGGTAATTATTAATTAATACGTAAACATATAATTTTCTTCTCTTTTTTTTTCAATTTTCCAGCAAATTTCAATGTCACCCCTATTTTTTCTTTAAACCGAATTTGAATTTAAATTCAAAATACCAATCATTCCTAAAAAATGATTTCATGATTATTTGGTTATTACGTAAATTATATTATAATTTGAATTATACTTTTTTTATAAAAGAAACAATTCCTAATCACAAACCTTACTTGATTCTATTTAGACAATGTTGTATTTTAGTTTTTATTCATAAATTTTCCGACCTCTACTGGTTTTGCAGCATCCTAAAACAGCTCAGCTCATTCTATAAAACTGCAGCTGCCTTCTTTCAAGAAATATAGTGTGTTTATTATTGATTCTATGTTTTGGTTATTAATTCCAAGCTACAATGTCGCATTTAGTATTTTTCATGTATGTAGGTATGTCCCCTACAATGCATAATCTTTAATACTACGTATAAACTATTTTAACGTTTTAACATTGATTTCTATAATCAAATTCTATAAACTATATTAAAAATTTTAAGTTTCATATAAACTGTAATGCTTTATGCAATACAATTTTTGATATGATACTCATAAAAAGGGTTTTTAAATAAATTTTGATGTTTACTGTTTAATTTGAATTCCAAGGTCAACTTTTTGTTTTTCAAATTATAATCTATATAATAGTTTTTGTTTTAACGTTGGCTTTCAATATCAAAATCCACGTGATAGTCATTGTTTTGCTGAAATTTGTCAATATGGTTTTATTAGAGTGAATTTCTATCTATATACAAATGTGATTCAATTGTTACTATTTACTCATCACCTATTGGTTGATAAAAATAATCACTCATCATCTATTGGTTGACAAAAAAAATTAAATTAAAAGAAGAAGTAAATGCAAATATCAAATAAAAAGTAAATGCAAAATTTGTCTGTAGAGATAACAATGTGGAATCCAAAATCACATACGTAGTATTTATATAAATTAATTTTATGATTGCAACTTTATCTCTAGAGCTATCAAATCGTGCAATCGTTTCGTGTTTCTGGATAACACGACACGACACGACACGACACGAAAACGTTCAACACGGAAACGACACGACACAGAGTCGTGTTTTATTTTGCTAACACGAGCACGACACAATTAAAAAAAGGATAACACGACAAACACGACAACACATAATAAATAACAAATTTCTTATTTATTACATGCTAAAAATACGATAAACACGACAAACACGACAAAATCATAACTATCGTGTGAATTTCGTGTTAATCTCTCAACACGAACACGACACGACACGACTTCGTGTTTGTTTTACACAACACGAACACGACACGAAAATAAATTCAAATTTCAATTTCGTCCCAATTTCGTTTCGTTTCGTTTCGTGTATTTTTGTCGTGTCGTGTCAAGTTTTCACAGCCCTATTTACCCCCTTGATTATACTCAATTTGCAACCATAGTCCCTTTAGTTTTACGGTTGTGTATAAGGCCACCAAATCGATACAAGGCCATGTGAACATTTTTGCCTTATGTTTTGTTCTAACTGTATTATCGTATATTAATCAAATAAAAAAATTAAATAAATTAATTAATCTAATAATTATCTATAATTTTTTCATGATTATATATATATATATATATATATATATATATATATATATATATATATATATATATATATATATATATATATGTTTTCGTGCATTAATAACATACATGCATGGGGGTTCCTTGTTAAATCACTTCATGTATCTTCCATGATCATTTCATTTTGAAATTCAATGGTTTAGATTGAGTTCTGCGGGTTCTGTAGCTTAAAATGGGTTCTGTAACTAGCCCTTCACTATATATATATATATATATATATATATATATATATATATATATATATATATATATATACTAGCAGGGTACCCGCGCAATGCAGCGGCAGGTACCCAGAAACCATAATTCGTGGCGAGCAAGTGTTGTTCGTTTACACGGTAATAATTGTTGCTAGAAATAAATAATTAAACGGAAATGTGGATTTTGGTAAGAGTTGATGATTTACAGCGTCGTATATTTAATGTTATTGGATAAAATGGTTTTCGAGTAACAGACTTTTGTTATTAAGTGTGGGTGGTGTTACCAAAGTGTAATGTATAGCAAGTGGTTAACACATAGTGATAAGTTAGGAGAGGTCTTGGGTTCGGATCTTATTAGCCGCGTTTTTTTTAAGGTAAAGAACAAATAACAAAAGTGGAAAGATCCTTAAAATCAAGTTTAAGGAGCTCCTTAAACTTGCCTAATGGGGTAGGCCTAAATGCTTTATATAGTAGTAAGATATATATATATATATATATATATATATATATATATATATATATATATATATATATATATATATATATATATATATATATATATATATATATATATATATATATATATATATATAGTGAAGGATTCCATACAGAACCCATAATATTTATAGAACCCATAGAACTATTCTTGACCAATCATATTTAAGATAAATGTATTTTATTATTTATTTATATATAATCATGGAGGGGCAGTATGGGTATTTTACATTTTTGGTTTTTATATGGTAACTCCCCATATTTAATCGATAACTAATTAATAGGGTGGCTGGTTTCCATATCTTAACCAATCCATTTAATTAGATAATATTTCACGTTCAAATACTCTGATAATTCTTTTTCTTCATCGGTATTCCTAAAAATTGCAGGGATTTTCATACACATAACGATTCAAGATTTACGATCCCGTTGAAGAAGATGACTGATGAAATCGGTTGCACTAGAATTATTCAAGATCAACCAATTTCCAACGACAACATCGACATACACGATTATAGTTCTTGCGACGAACTAGTCAAAATCCAACATATGAACCTCATGATGATATAAATCATCAATTAGGTTTTGTTTATACTTTTTGGGTGTGTATAATAACTAATTGCGATAATGTTTGTATTCTTTGTTTTTTTTAAATAATTTTTTCGTGTTTTCTTTAATGTTATTGAAACAATTCTAAACATTCATGTTTGTTTTCTTTTATGTATGTAGTGTCTATGATACTATGTTAAGCGTTCATCTATGTTTGAAATCCAACATGTTTGTGTTTAGCGTACATTTGTGTTGAATTCGACACCATATTATTTTGAGAACAGAGACATCTACAACATTTATGTTAGGTTAATAAGTTACGAGTAGGTATTCAACTAATTTGATGTTTTAGAACGTATACATGAATGTATACGTGTATACGTTATGTACGATATATGATACCGTGTTATACATTGATGTATGTTTGCAATCTCGCATGTTTTGATTATGGTACATTTGTGTTAACCTTCGATTTTTTTATTGATGAATGAATTTGTACACTTGTGTTAACCTTTGATTTTTTTATTGATGAATGAATTTATAATCCGCTGCCTTTCAGTTTTTTAACAATAATGTTAAAATAATAATACCATGTTTTTTTTATAGATGAAGACGATGAAACGGATACTAATGATGTTGAGTATGTATCCACTCCCGGCGGGACTTCGTATTGGGTACCGACCTTAAATGAAGATGAGAAACCAAAGGGCATAATAGCGTAAACATGAAACCGAAAAATCTTGATGTTGGCAAACGACTTGTAGATGAAGAAAGTGACGAAGACATAGATGTTTCTTCTGATGAAGATGTGGATGAAGAAGAAGTTTATGTATGCACTTAAATGTTACGCCAATACATTGATGTATGCACTTAAATGTGGATGAAAAAGAAGTTTATTTTCAATTACATGTATATGCACTTAAATGTGTCAGTAATACATTGATGTATATAGAAACACCAATGCATAAATGTTACTTCTACATTTTACGTTTTTTACAGATTCCGTTTTCATGACCTATATACAATCAAAACACATTCATTGGTTTTTTTTAGCTATATGTATGCACTTAAATTCATTCATGTATCAAACATATGTACATACAAAGGGCTTAAACTTCAAAACCTTAAGCTATAATACAACTTAACTTGATTATAAATGCCCATGTGACATAGTCTTTATATGTCAGGTTCCACATCAATGTATTTACCACGTTGGTGTAGGTCATAACATGTAGGTATTCATGTAGTTTTAAAGCATCACATTACGAAATAAATTCTAACAAAACTTACAGATACCTTATATAATAAAGGTTTCTAGAATACCATGTAACACAATAATTCCAAACATTTAAACACCACAAAACACAGACGTATTCAGAAAAAAAAAAAAACTAAAATTCAAATCCAACATAAACTATTCGTCCATTCAAATCCAAACATTGGACTCGACCGTGTTTTCAACAGCTGTAATGATTTTGACGTTTTAGAAACTGCATCTGCACCTTTGTTGGATGTTTCACCGATTAATTTTTTTAATCTTTTCCACATCTTTTTATTTTTATTTTATCATCTGCTAAGAATATACAAACAATTAGTCAAACAAACTGAGATTCTACAATCTACATCATATAACATAGCCATTACATCATACCATTTTGCATCTTCACATTTTTTGTAGGATTTTGTTGTAATCAACATATCCTCCCCTTTTCCTCCGCTTTTTCTTACACCTGGTACAACATTCATGTTATTATTCAACCAACACATCATGGTAATCAATATATTAAAAAAGAACAACTAACAACCCATTCATTTCGTTTATTTGAAAGCATCCATGTATTTTTAATAGTTATCAACTAGAAGGCCACACATTCATAACAAAAATCATTATTACACTAACATACATGAGTGTTATATATTAACGTTCACGATTTATCTAAGATCAGTGTTACATTCATTAATATTATCACTAATACATAAGTGTTTAACGAGACCAAACCCCAAAACATAAAAAAGTTGATGATTTTAAACATTTTCCACAAATCTAAATGAATCCATCTATGAATCGCGTTCTTATTGCCACAAAAAAAACCTTCATGAATCTTTCACTAAAATTTAATTTTTTAACAAGAAAAATCCAAAACCATAAAACACATACATGATTTTAATTTTTTTCACAAATTGCCACGAATCGATATACGAATCTCGTTCGTTTACCAAAAAAAAAAAATACATTCATGATTCTTTCTCTTATAATAACCTAGATAAACAGAAAAAAAAAACCCAAAAAAAAAAAAAACATCTTTTCAAATATATTTCACAAATTCGACATGAATCCAGCATGCAAACACAAAATTACAGATACGTTTATGATGATTTTACTAAACTCGACCACAATTACTCAAAAAAGTAACTTACTTTAAATTACCCTATCTCCAGCCAATTCTCGATTTTTCTTCAGTCGTTGTATTCAGCAGAAGTTTCATACCATTAAAACCCTAATCGATCGAGTAATCGGCTTGTATGGAAGAAATCATTACCAATATAGACGGTTATTGAAGATTTGGGGATAACTATGGCTGTGATTTCGGAATGTGGAGTAATTTGGAAGATAATCTTCCACAATCTGCGTTTCAAGGAGGGCGGTTTGAGAGGGTCTTCATCATTTAAAAAAAAGGATTTCCTATTATACCCTTGTACGAATTATAATCTGGTATTAGAATATCAAATTAATTACATAAATGCCACCGAAATTTGTAACCTTTGATTGTAAAAAGGTGTGGTCAAGATCGCTTAAAATATAGTTCTACGGGTTCTGTAAATAATTTGGGTTCTGTATGGAATTCGACCATATATATATATATATATATATATATATATATATATATATATATATATATATATATATATATATATATATATATATATATATATATATATATATATATATATATATATATGTGTGTGTATATATATATATATATGTGTATATGTATATATATATATATCATTGTAATATCAAAGTTTTGGGTCATGTATATTTATTTGATGCTTAATTAGAATTATTATAGACATTTAACCCACTTAATGTTTCAATATATCCACCTTATAATTATTATTCTAACTAGGGCTTTTCTAACATGTGCCCCAGAGTGCATTAACTAACTCAAAGTTTCCTAATAAAATGTTATTAAACATCAACAAAGTTCATAAGTTACATTTTGAAGAGATTTATTAAATGAATTTTTAATTTTAATATAAAGTTTAAGGTATTTAATGCATCCTAACATATGCCTACGGGACACATATTAAAAAAAAAACTCTTTTAAATATACCAAAAGTTAGTTATTACAATATTTTAAATTGAATAATTTTCGTGTTGTATCAACACGGACTATAAAATTTATGATTATCAAGATAAGTCACCGCCAAACAATCTTTTGTATGACATTTCCCCTAGAATATACTGTACTATTTTAGAAAAATATGTTTTTTTTACTTCAGAATTCAAATATAAGTATTTTAAAAAGAAAATTCGTAGATTCTTTTTGTCAAATGGTATTCATGAACTTCTGAAAAATAAAATATTTTAAAAATCGCAGCAACGTGCGACTCTTATTGTACTTGTTATAGTGTATTGATAGTCATTGATGTTTTGACATTTACTGTTTAAGTTGACTTTCAAAGTCATCCTTTTACTTTTGGACAAACTATAATCATAGGCTTTTCATTAATTCTGAACATAATCATATAGGCTTTTTTTAGTTCTGATGTTTTTATTTTTTTTGGATTTAACTGATTTAATTTTTAATTTTTTAATTTTGTTCCTTTGACAAAAAAAGTCCAAATTTTTACTCTATTATAAACCATATCACTGTTGTTTTTCATATGTTATTATTAAAATCAAATATGATTTTATTAAAGTGACTCTTCTTATATCAATCTCACTATACAGTCTTAGGGTAACAAATATCAGTATGTTGTAATGCATTTTGTACTTATTTGACCTTTACTTTGATCCGTATTTTCTTTAACAATAAGTATTACATAATGTCAATGTTAGGGTTTTAAGTAATGCTTGACTTTATAAGAAAAAATACGGTTTTTGTTAATAGTCACTGTTTTCTTATGGATACTTTATTGCCAGTAAACGTATTACAATCCAGTAAATTAAGGTTATTGTTTTATTTATATATGCAGCTGTGATAAATCCAGTAAATGAATTCTGAACCTAATCATATAGGATTTTTTTTTAATTCTGATGTTTTTTTTAGATTTAACTGATTTAATTTATTTTTTTTATAATTTTGTTTCTTTTTGACAAAAAATGTCAAAATTTGTACTATATTATGAACCATACATTGTTGTTTTAAGAAACATTGACCATAGAAATGGTTTATGTAATGGTACTAGATTTCAGATCATACCACTGGTTACTCGTGTTGTCGGTTACTCGTGTTGTCGAAGCAGTTCTTAAATCTGGAAATAGTTCTTAAATCTGGAAATAGTTCTTAAATCTGGAAATAGTGTTGGATATCATACTTTTAGAGCTCGATTATCTTTGACACCATCTGACAGCAAGATTCCGTTTAAGTTTAAACAAGTATGTTTTGCTATGACAATTAATAAGAGTCAAGGTCAATTATTTTCAAAGGTTGGTCAATATTTGAGAGAACCAGTGTCACACATCTTAACCTATATATGACCCCTAATTTTGAAGAGATTTTGACACCTTGCCACTTCCGAGCAATTCTATTCGTCCTTAATGCCACATGTAATTCGTGGATTGGTCCAACTCATTCACACACAAATTCGATCCATGCTATAACCGGTCTTCCAGCATATAAGGCAACACCCAACATTAAAGGCTAACATTAAGGAATTTATTTACATGCTTTTAATTTACAATTTAATTAAAGGAATTTATATACCCGTGATTTTGATTAAATCGTGTAAAAAGTCTTTCGATATATGATTCCTTAAAAACCGCGATTTTGTGATTATCTTCCCCTATTTGAATTTTTGTGATAATCATTCACCTTATATTGTTCCTTATGAACACGGAATAAAACACTCCTTACAAACCGCCTCCATCGTATTCCCTGCATCAAAGATTCACCACCAGGTTTCAGCCGTGTTTTTTCTCTCTTTCTTATTATTTTGTCCAACTTTAACCTTTTTAATCTGCATTCATATAAGTGTTTGTCAATTATCGTCATTATCGGCCGCTTCTAATATTAAGAATAAACTGTTTTTTTTTAACAATTTATTTTACCTGGACCGATCTTTAATTCCTACCCTCTTTAATCAATCAGGAATACTCTGTGGAACTCAAAACCTAAATCTGCAAATTCAAGGTATTCAACAAACCCTAAATTATGTGTTCATATAATTATTCTCTTTAAAAAAATGTATATTTATTAATTTCTGATTTTTTAATTTAATATTGTTTATTTACATCAATAAATTTTCAAGTATTCCAATACTGCATATATTTTAAATCACAGTATTAAAATAGCAATAAAAAATTAAATTAAAATACAGTTTTTGATATCATATAAGACTGTGTTTTTTTAATTTTATTTTTATTTTTTTATTACTGTTTATTTACGCCTAAAACTGTTTTCTTTAAATCACAATCTGACTTTTAAAAGTCAGTCAGTTTTAAAATACATAATACAGTTTGACTATTGCAGTCAAACAGTTTCACTTTAAAAGGCAAACAGTTTGACTTTAAAAGTCAAACTGTACAATTCTATTCGTCAATTTCCTTAAAATTTTGTTTTTTTTATTTAAATACGTATTTGGACCAGAAAATCAGTTTATTTAAATACGACCAATCATCTAAATCAGTTTTTTCAATTATTTCAGTTTATTTAAACTGTCCAACAGTTTGACTTTTTATTAGTCAAACTGCTTTAATTTTGGAAAAAAAACCATGCTAAATAATTAATGGATTTATACAAAACATTAAAATGCGGTTCTTAACTGTAAAACAAAATCCAGCTAATAAACTAATAAGTTTTTTTAATAAAAATCCGTGAATTATGTAATTGAAAAAACTATACAATTGATTTTACCTGGACCAGAAAAAATAGCCAAACTGTTTAGTTTATCCAGCTAAACATAAAAATAGTCAAACGGTTTTGTTTGACTTTTCAAGTATTCCAATACTGCATATTATCTTCCCCTATTTGAATTTAAGTGATAATCAATCACCTTATATTGTTCCTTATGAACACACAGTATTAAAACAGCAATAAAAAATTAAATTAAAATACAGTTTTTGATAATAAATAAGACAGTATTTTTTTTAATTTTAATTTTATTTTTTTTATTACTGTTTATCCACGCCTAAAACATTTTTCTTTAAATCACAATTGACTTTCAAAAGTCAGTCAGTTTTAAAATACATAATATAGTTTGACTATTGCAGTCAAACAGTTTCACTTTAAATTCAAATAGGAGAAGATAATATGCAGTTGGATTTTCAATAGCCCGCCAGAATGGTCAAACGGTTTTATTTGACTTTTAAAAAGTCAAATTGTTTGCCTTTTAAAGAAATACAGTTGGATTTTCATTAATGAAACTGTATTAGGTATAAATAAACTGACTGACTTTTAAAGTCAAATTGTGATTTAAAGAAAAGTTTTTTAGTAGTAAATAAAAAAAAATAAAAAAATGTGCAATAAAAATAGTCAAACTGTTTTGTTTAAATCCACCATGTTATTGTGCTATACAGTCAAACTGCTTTATACAGTGTAAATTATTTTTTTGTTTAATCCACCATGTTATCATTTTATAAAAAATTACATCGTTTAAATAAACGATAATACGTGACCATTTTGTTAAATTTATATGCACTGAATATATGAACCACAATCTTTTTAATTATGCAGGATGAATACTAACAACGACAAGGGAAAAGACAAGATGAATTACCAGAAAACACCGAATTCGTCTGGTAGCAGATTGAGGCCTTTGGCAAGTTCAGGTATATCTCTAGGTTCCCGAAGATTCCGTGCTGCTGGAAATACAAACCAGACTCAAGTTAACATTGGAACAAACGAAGGTAAATAAATTTATATTCATTTTACAGTTTAAATTTATACCATTACTAACTTCTACATGTTTATTTCAGAAAACATGAAACAAAAAACATTACCCCGATAGGGAAAATAGATGGAGGGTTACGAAACGTATCTGTTCGTGGGAGATGTATTTCAATTTGGCATTCCCACCGTAAGAACGAGCCGCATAACCCTTATTCTCTAGACTTGGTGCTCCATGATAATCAGGTATTGATGTCAATACATCATAAAACACTTTTTTACATTCATTATTTAATTAAAACATGGTTAAATTTTTAAATTTTTCAGAATGATCGAATCCAAATTTGGATTAAAAAAGAGTTTATGTATAAGTTCGAGCCGCTATTCGAGGAAGGCCAGTGCTATGAAATTTCAAGCTTCACAATTTATCAGAATACTGGAAATTACCCTTTATTACCACATAAGTATAAACTGGCCTTTGGATTCAACACAACTGTTACTCGAATTAAACAAATTGATGACAATTTGTTTAGTTTATTGCTCGAACCTTATACTGAGATTAAGTCGGCAGATCGTACTTATGATGAAAAAGGCGTTGTTGGTACGTCCTATTTATATTATAAATTTATATTCTATTTACTATTTTTTGGTACATTCAAATTTAGTAATGTTCCCTGTTTCAGATGTTATTGGCTCTGTTGTTGGGATTATGGAAATTGTAAAGGTACCCACCCAAAGTGGCATGAAATTTCGACGTACTGTTGTGGTCGAGGATAATAGGTACGTACTACTGACATACAGAGTTAATTAATTAACAATTATTTTAAGAAATTTATAAGTATTAACAGTTACTGTATAAAAACAGGGGAGAACAACTTGATCTAACATTTTGGGAAGACTGGGCTACTATGTGGAATGATTATGCAGCCGATCCTGAAAAATTTGGACATTTTGTCGTGATACTACAACTAGGCAAGGTTAAGTACTTTAAAGATATGATTTAAAACATATATCACACCTAATCATTTAATTTCATTTGATTCAATTTGTTAATTAAAAATAATGAATTTAAGTATTACTGTTTTTAATGATTTAAATGATATACGTAACAAAACCACTAATATGTACTCGAAGTATTTTTTTTTAACTTTTTTTTGTTAACCACACAATGCAGATGCACCGACGGTCCACAACGCTTTGTTTGGAATGAAAATAATTATTGATCAGAATCACCCCGCTATTCTTGCATTTAAATCAGAGTGAGTAACATTTTTAATTATCACAGAAAATTGTGACAATTACAATAATTATTAACATTTGTGCTTGGTTTATTATTGTATTTAAGGGCTGAAAATCAGGAGGATTATGATCCAAACCAATTCAAAATTGAGTTCTTCTCACCTGATGCTAAAGTGGTTTCAGTATCAGATTTCTTTATGGGTGTTGTTAAAAGCATGGTGGGTCATATTCGTCAGATTCAACAGGTATGTAGAACCTTTGTCCATTAAATGATACAACAATACATCTACCTATTTATAATTTCTTTTAAGTTACTTTCGGTGTTAATTTAAAATATACAGGATTCCCACTGCATCGTATCTGCCACCATTCATTGTGTGCACGAACAAATGGGATGAGCTTATATAGCATGCAAGGAGTGCAGCAAAAAAGTTAAAGTAAGATCAGCAAATAATCGTCATACTACTTACGAATGTGAATACTGTGGGGCAGTACAGACCGTTTCAAGGTAAAATTCCCCTAAAATTAAGAATTAAAGACAACCTGTATTATAATGCTTCATTTCCCCCCTTTTTTGATTGTTTATATGTTTTTAATTTACAGGTTTAGGGTTGTTGTAACACTTATCGATGAGACTGGTAAGGCACAAGTTGTGTTTTTCAACAGCTCTATTAACAAGTTGACCGGCCTTACCGTGTGGGACTTGATTGAAAAATACGGAAAGGATCCGTCAAAGTACTACCCCGATGAGTTGAACAATATTATTGGTAAAAGATTATTGTTCAAACTGTGGTACTCTAAAGAGAACCATGACAAAAATAACCACACCTACCGATGTGATGGTATGTCTGAGGAGCCTGAACTAATCAAACATTTCAAAAAAAAATTATTGAAGCCCGTGTAGTCGCTGATGTTGTGGATGAGGTAACCTTTTGCTAATGTATACTTTTATGGAAAAACTTGAATTATAATCCAATTTTGTATTATTTTACTAATTATTTGATTATATTATTTCAGCCGGAGGATGAGCCGTTGTAGGATTTCAACACGCCTTCAAACATGATAAAGAAGGTTAGCATGGCTGATGATAGTGTTAAACGCGTTCTCGACATGCACACACCAACTTCATGTGAAGGTGCGTCTGGCAGCGGTGGTTTGAGCACTAAGAGACGCTGTGTGTTTATTAATCTTGACGATCTTGACACGTATTCCGAAGATGAAAACACTAAGAAAAGCTCGGAGGGTTTGGTTCAGGTGAAGATCGAACCGGAATATTGAGGTTGAATAATATCATCAATGCTGTTTTTTTAGACAATTTTTTTTTGCTTGGTTATCTTATGATTTTGACTGTTTTTAGACAATATTGGTGGTGATGTTTTTATACTTTTTGAGTTGTCATACTAACCTGCATTGGGTTTTTCACCTGAACCATTTGATTCGTGTGGTAAAACGATTTTTAGGTTACACAATAAGTTTTTTTTATTAAATTAGTTTGGTTTATGATATCATAACAGCCCTATAGTCTGTGTATTTATCCTAAACGCTCTAATTTATTTTAATAATATAATATAAAAAATTTTAATAATTCGAACTTCCATAAGTTTATTAAAATAAATGTTCCTTAAATATAAAATGAAACAATTTTTTTTTGGTGCAAATAATTGAAAAATGAGTAAAAGCCTATAATTATAAATTTGGTGGAAATTAAAGTTACCGAAAACAAATATTACAAATTGTTGAAGCTTACCTTAACTAATTAGCACAGATTGTGGCAAACTCTTAAAACTTATCCCTCCAAATCAAAGCCGAAACAGAATCCTCCATCTACAAAAAAAACATTTATTGAACTTAATAATCTGATTTAATCTTCTCCTAAATAGTCACTGTTTTAGGAGTATGTTTCTATAATTGACCGAATAAAATAATTTGCTTCCAAGTAAATAGAATCTATGACTGATATAATCAATCTCAATATATATTAGAATAAACACTTTATTAAGTTCAATAAAAATTGAATCTTAAAACTACAACATATTAGAAATGGATTATACAATTAATAGCAATTATTTAAATAAGAATAACCAGTAAACAATGACCATTAAAAATAAAAATTCAAATTTTTTAATAAAACTAATAAAAAACATTATAATTAATTTAAAATTAAATCTTGAGAGATAAAAGTAATTTCAGTTAAGACGGTTTGACCCAATATAAAATGTCGACGTTTAGTTTCACAATTGGACGCATATCTTTTTTTTAAAGCAGTAATTTTATTTTATTGGGTTCCATATGTGGAATGACGCATATCTTTAAATCAAAAGCTGGAATATTTTTCTTTATTAAAACTCGGATATACTGTTTCAAAGGAAATAATAGATGGAATATTTACCTAATTAAAAGGAAAATTTGTTTTCCCCCTTTATCTTATTGTATTTCCTAACTTGGTGCATAAATTCACGAAAATATACGAAGCAGTTTAAGCTCTACGTTTTTATCTGTTGGTGCCTATATAAAGAAACTGCATCATCTAATTATTATTGTATTGCCCTGCAATGAAAAGTTGCCAAACGTAATTCTGCTTCATCTTCTAACAGGTATCCTCCACTTTTCTTATTATAACCTACAAAGAAATAAAGCAGCCATTAAAAACATTTTTTTGTTTCTTATTAGAGCATACTTACTTTGTAATCAAGCCGTAGCCAATTCCGATAATTAAATAACGAATTCAGGTAACAATTCGTGCTTCATTTTTCATTTTTGTGTCTATATAATAATACAGTAGAATTCAGTTTTCATTATAATTCATGTTATTTCATCAAAACAGTAAAAAATGGATTATTTCTTTCCCTTTGGTTCTATGTTTTTATTTTATTAAAAATCTGTGTTTCAATGCATACCTTGCAGGCAGTTTTACCGCAGCACAAGAAATTGATCTTCAGATTACAGGTATTTCGAAGTTCCTGCACCAATTTTTGTTATACTCAAATTCAAATATTAAAAAATACATATTTATTTTTGATAATTGTAAAAATGTATTAAAAAAAACAGAACTAAAACTGTTTTATTGTTTAAAGTCAAACTTAAACAGTATGCACAAACCCTTTTTTTAAAATAATTTTAAAATATATTTTACAATTATAACATACAAATATTTAACCGGTAAGAATTGTTTTTTACATTTTTTATCAATTTTTTAAAATCGTCTGATTTTTTAAAACATTTTTTTCCATAATTATGTAACTTGGCTAAAAAAACAAACGTGGTTAAAATCGTTTGACTTTTTAATGTCAAACTGTCAAATATGTGGTTCTTTTATGTAAATCGATCAAATTAAACTTGGTTATTAAAAAAACAAGACCAATCAATTAGATAAATTGACACTTCTCAAATTGGTATAATTTATTGAACGTTCCATACGATTGCAGATTCGCACATTAGTTAAACACTTCTCTCGAAATGTCAACACCAAAAAAGATAAGTTTTCTTCTTTAATTATTGGTATATTAATAGTACCTATTCAAAAATTTACATATTTATCATAATTGACTCGCATGTGCTAACAGTTAACTTTAAATTTCTGATGTCAAATTTTGATAGCAATTAAATAACCTATATGGTTGCGGAGCCTCTATGAACTTAAAGAACCACTTTTAAAACTGATTAGGCAACATCTTCTATCATGTAAGTTTCTGTTTTATCTTTTAAAAACTACAGTTCTATATATTAAGAACACATTCAGAAATTCCAAAAGTCAATTATACGTTTATAGAGTAAACATGTATAATCATATGAAATCTGTTTGAACAGCTACTAATGACAAACACCTGGAGGATTCTGTCAATACAGAAATGTTATCAAAAAAATAAATTTTTTTAAAAATTAGAAAGAAAAAAAACGGACTGTGATTAACATTTTTCAATAATATTATTAAGAACACATAATTTAGGGCGGATAACAGCACTGTATACTGAAACATATGGTTATGGATTGCTATCTAGATTATAAACCCTAATTCCGTAAGCCAGTATTTATGGTTAAAAGTTACCGATCTAGGGTTATTGCAACCACAGCCGCATAGTCACCCAAATTGCACCACCTAAATCGGCCGATCTCCCTGATCTGCAATGTATTTTACTCGGGAGGCACCATCGTCGTTGGTTCTTCTGTAACGATCGGACGAATCTGGGTGCTTTCTCGAGTGCCGACGCTCCGCCTGAACCAATTTTGACTTACAGTCCGTTTTTTGGACAGTTCAACTTAGACAGAAATCATATTGGCTTTTATTGGGCCGGCCACAACTTAAAGTTTTGTGGGTCGGACTCCCTTTAAGGTCAAAAAATGCTGATCGGTATTTTAACTTAATAAATAGATGGGTTGTCCAAACTTGAATATAATTGTTAAAAATCATAATAACGATTATATCTAAATAAATCTAAATACTTACCCACTTAATCACCAAAACAAGTTATTGTCCTTTTATTGTGTAAAATATATTATTATTTGTGTTATTTGTATTTTTTTTTCATGATATATTTGTTCAATTAAAATATTAATTTCATTTTACATTATATATAGTGGTAGATTATACGAAGATGTCTAATTCCACCACTAATAAGGCAATGGTAGATAATAAAGAAAAAAAGGAGGAAAAAGAAAAATCATGGTAGAAAACAATGAGAATCAGCCAGAAAACACGATAGATGGTTTGTGCTCTTCGTCCAACACACGTAAGTATTTTATTTATTTACTACATTTATTAATAGTTTTAGATTATATTGTTTCCTATTAAATACTTTTTGTTAATACGTAACCAAATTTTATACCGTGTTTCGACTTTGAGGTTTGCCAAATGAGATAAATGGAGTGCTTAGGAAACCTGGAAGACCTATCGGAAGAAAATCACTTACGCCAATTAGTGAAAGTATGCAACATTTATCGTCTATTACATATATTTATAATAATGTAATTTTTTAAAACATTATAAAGTATGCAACCTCTGTAAAAAATTTATCTATCACAGATTTGCTCGGTGATATATCAAAACGACGTCCTGGAAGGCCGTCTAAGAGTTCAAAAACTTCGATATCGGCCAATAAAAATGAATCAAAAGGTATTAATTCAAGGATCGTAAAATTTAATGATTCATTAATTACACAATATTATAAAGTTGTTCATTAATGATTTATCTAATTATTTAATCATTTTTTTTATTTCATTAGGTCCCTCATTTATATCACCAATGCCTATCATAGTTCCACAATTGATTCATTCATCATGTAAGTAAATTGTGTATACAATTTTTTAAAATGCATTTACATTGCGTATAAAAAATATATTCATTTTTTTAATGTCCTTATGTATATAATTTAATTAATTAATTAGTTGAATTAGGTCCACTTTAAATATGTTTTATCGAAATACCGCTTCAATACATGGATTATTCGCGACACCACCAACCAAATCACCATTTGTAACGTTTGCAACACCTACAACTACAACACAACCTTGCTCATTCCCGACTACTTCAAAAAGTGAATTCAAAACAAACGGTATATGTTTTTTGGTAAATATTTACTATATTTTCAATGTATATTTAATTAAAATTCTATTTTACTCAGTGAGTGGAGTATTCACCAACAAGACTTCTAGGTTCAACATCAGTACACCCGTAAATTTTAATTTAAGCGAATAAAGTTTGCAATTCTTACTATGAAATGACACATAAAGCAAATACAATTGATTGATATGTTATTATCTTTTTACCTTTTATAATTATTAACAAGTTATAAATCGAAATAGGAGATTCTTCGAATGCAAAGGAAAAAAAGACAAACAAAAAAGGAAAAACGGTGCGCCCGAGATTCTCACGTGGTTTAAACTTCACCACCCCACAGCACGAAAATGAACCTGAGATACAACCACATGCAATTGTTGGAATTTCAAACGGTACACATTTATATAATTACAAAGTCTGTTATTATGTAAACCCTATAAATTCATTTTTTACATCATAACACTTTTTCGCACTTATATTTTGTAGAATACCTTGACCATGGAGATCCTGATTTCGAGTGCGCGTCTTGTGGCGCTATGGTTTGGAAAGCTGAGAAGGACCGAGGAGGATACGGTTCAAACCCCCACTCATTTTCAATATGTTGCATGAGGGGTAAGGTTAAGCTGCCTGTTGACATTATTGAACCACCAAAATTATTGAAAGATCTTATTACCAATCAACATCCAAAGTGCGCTTCGTTTTTAAGCAATATACGGCGATATAACATGATGTTCGTTTTCACTTCTATGGGTGCTAAGCAAGACGAGTCCGTTAATGTGGGACGTGGCCCGTACTGCTTCAGGATAAATGGAGAAAATCCACATAGATTGGGGAATTTGATGCCCGAACCAGGAGCACGTCCTAAATTTTGTCAACTTTATATATATGACACGGAAAACGAGATTAGAAACCGGATACAAGCTGTTAGGTAAGCAATCAAAATTAATTAATTATTTCGTTGCAATTTGTATACGAACCATTTCAATTTTCATATTTATTTAATATCTATTTTTTTACAGCAATCGTACAAGCACGTCAACATCTAATAATGAAATAGACTATCAGCTTACGACCCAGATACGAGACATGCTTGATTCAATCAATCCATTGGTAGAGAAGTTTCGGATGGCTGGTCAAGTATTAAGGTCTTCCAATGACGAAAATATTAAGCTAAGACTTATTGGCAGCAGGTCACGAGACGGTAGAAATTACAATCTACCAACTTCATCCGAAGTAGCAGCTTTGATCGTTGGTGATTTTGAAGATACAGCAAATCCTAGGGATATCGTCCTCCACCGGAAAAATGGAAAACTCAAAAAAATAAGTGAGTTGCACGTACTATACCTAGCATTGCATTACCCTTTATTTTTCCCCTATGCAAAAGATGGCTACCGTACTGATGTCTACCACCAAGGCGTGACTGATTATAATGAAATAAATAAAGGCACGCGAGTATCAATGAGGGAGTGGTTCGCTTACCGATTGCAAGACAGGAGAAATCAGTTCTCCGTGATACTCAGTGGTAGGAGATTGTTACAGCAGTTTTGTACCGACGGAAACTCAATGGTTGAGGCGGAGAGGATGAGGTACATAATTACACAGCAAAAAGATTTAAGAACTGAGACTTATGCCAAATTGGCCATATTGGCGCAAAATCAAGATAATGGTAATGTATTACGTGGTAAGAAGTACGTGCTACCGTCGTCATTCACCGGGAGTCCAAGGTACATGATGCAGAACTATTTGGACGCTATGACGATCTGTAAGTTTTATGGTTATCCTGACTTATTCATATCTTTCACGTGCAACCCTAATTGGCCTGAGATTGCCCGTGAAATGGCCAAGAAAGGTCTAAAATCTAAAGATCGTCCAGATATTATATCTAGAGTTTTTAAAATTAAGCTAGACTGTCTACTGAAGGATTTCAAAGAAAATCATACTTTTGGTCACGTAAAAGGAGGTAAAAATCAAACACATTTTTAACTGTTCTCATTTAAATGTATGTTTCTTTTTATAAATTTATTATCTTATTTTTTGTCTTTCTAAATCGCAGTGGTTTACACTATTGAGTTCCAAAAAAGGGGTCTTCCGCATTGCCACATATTATTGTGGCTTAAGGCACAAGACAAGATAACTGCAGAATCAAAAATAGATGAATTCATATCAGCAGAGATACCCGACAAAGAACAGGATCCTGAACTGTACAAAATTGTCACCGATCATATGATGCATGGCCCGTGCGGTGCTGAAAATCCAAGATGCCCTTGCACTGTCAATTTCAAGTGTACAAAGAAATTTCCGAAACAGTTTAACGAATCAACTTTAATCGATGAGACTGGATATGCAATCTACCGGAGGAGAAATGATGAAAATACTGTAAAGAAAAGCGGAATAGATTTGCACAATGGTTATGTCGTGCCATTCAATCCAGGTTTGCTTAGAAAATACCAGTCTCATATAAACGTTGAATGGTGCAACCAGATTGGTTCGATAAAATATCTGTTTAAGTATGTGAACAAAGGACCGGACAGGGTTACTGTTGCTGTGGAGGGCGAAGAGGTCGACGAAATAAAAGATTATTATGATTGTAGGTATCTTTCCGCCTGCGAGACCTGGCGTATATTTCAGTTTGATATTCATAAAAGGACACCTTCAGTCGAAAGGTTGCCATTCCATTTAGAGGATGAACAGCCAGTAATCTTTGATGCAAGGGAAAGTATTGATTACGCGTTAGATAAGTCATCTTTGAACGAAACCAAGTTTATAGCATGGATGGAACTGAACGAGAGAGATCTAGACGCCCGTAAACTGCTGTATGTTGAGATCCCCCAGTATTACGTTTGGAATCAGCAGCAACGTATTTGGCAGAAGAGAAAACAAGGATATACACTTGGGCGTATACATCATGTCCCGCCCTCATGGGGTGAACTTTATTATTTATGTGTATTACTGAACAAGGTAACAGGTCCAAGAAACTGGGATGACCTCAAGGAATGGCGTGGTGTTATTTATCCATCATACAGAGATGCGTGTTATGCCCGTGGGCTTCTACAGGACGACAAGGAATACATAGATGGGTTGTTGGAAGCAAGTTTTTGGGGCATGAGTGGTTATCTGCGTTCTTTTTTTTGTCATGCTCCTCATGACTGATAGTATGTCTCGTCCTGAGTTTGTATGGGAAAAAACTTGGCATGTTTTGGCGTAAGATGTGTTAAACGTTGAACGAAGGAAGTGTAACGATCCAGGTAATATATTTAAACAATTCAGTCCATTTAATCATTATTTTTAGTTTATTTTTTATTTTATATTATTTCATAACTTGTGCCGTTTATGAATGCAGATTTACAACTTTTTGACACACAAAGGATGAATATATGTCTTACGTATATTGAAAACATGCTGCTTTGTAATAACAAGAGTTTGAAGTCTTTTTCAAACATGCCATATCCTGATGCAGAATACACGATGGAAAATTACAACCGATTAATATACGACAAGGAATCCTACAGCAGAGATGAACTCCGCGAGCAGCATCAAACTCTTTATGCCAGCCTTACATCAGAGCAGAAACGTATCTACAGAACAGTCATGGACGGCGTTAATAATGAAAAGGGTGGAATGTTCTTCGTATATGGTTACGGTTGTACTGGAAAGACTTACATGTACAAAACTATGTCTGCTGCATTACGTTCCCAAGGGTCAATAGTTTTGAATGTTGCATCAAGTGGTATTGCGGCCCTTTTATTGGACGGTGGTAGGACTGCTCATTCCAGGTTTGCACGTCATTATTATACTCGAACACAACATTATACTATTATCATCTATACTTTGTATGCTAATTTCTAGTTATGTACTCATTCAAGGTTTGCAATTCCTATTAATGTGGTGGAAGATTCATTGTGCCACATATCAACCGACGGTGACCTTGCTGAGTTGATCCGAAAATCAAAGATAATTATCTGGGACGAGGCACCAATGATTAACCGATATTGTTTCGAGGCATTTGATAGAACTCTGAGAGACATATGCAGGGAGGACCCGTCGACACCATCAAAACATGTTTTTGGTGGAAAAGTCGTTTTGTTTGGTGGTGATTTTCGGCAAATTCTCCCTGTTATTCCAAACGGCTCTAGGTAAGACGTGGTTCATGCGACGATCAATGCTTCATATCTTTGAGACCACTGCACTGTATTGAATTTAACAGTAAACATGAGGCTGGGTTCTGGATCATCTAATGTTGAAAGGAAAGAGATAAACGAATTCGCAGATTGGATACTCGATATTGGGAACGGGCACTATAGGTGTGTATTTAATTTATTTCTAATTTATAGTAAACCATTCCACTATTTTTACTTAATGATATCAATTTATTTTCTAATTACCTAAAAACAGGTGGTGAAAATGATGGTGAGTCGTCAATAGAGTTCCCGGACAACATGTTGATTCCAGCGTCTGATGATAATGTTGGGGCTATTATTCGAGAAACATACCCTCATTTGCTTGATAATCTATGGCAACGCAGCTTTTTTCAAGATAGAGTCATTCTTGCTCCCACGCACGAAATGGTTGACGTAATAAACGAGCGGATGTTGTCTTTAATTCCCGAAGAAGAAAAGACATACGAGTCATCGGACTCTGTTTCTGCTGCAGATGAAGATGATACTATGTTCAACCTTGATATTTACACTTCTGAATTCTTGAACAGTATCAAAATGTCAGGTGTCCCGCAGCATATATTGAAGTTAAAGATCGGCGTTCCGGTAATGTGTATGCGCAATATTGATCAGAAAGCTGGATTATGCAACGGGACCAGACTTCAGATATTACGGATGGGGGTAAATATAATCGAGGGTAAAATCATATCTGGCGGCAAGGTGGGTACAATTTGCGCTATCCCTCGGATGGTCATAAGTCCTTCCGACAACAAGATGCCTTTCAAATTGAATCGGAGGCAATTCCCTGTTCAGGTATGCTTTGCTATGACCATTAATAAAAGTCAAGGTCAGACGTTGTCTCAGGTTGGTTTGTTTCTGCAAAAACCAGTATTCTCACATGGCCAGCTTTATGTAGTTGTATCTCGAGTTAAGAGCAAGAAATGATTGAAGGTCATTTGTTGTGACAGAGATGGCAATTACACTAATTCAACAGCAAATGTCGTTTACAAAGAACTCTTATTTCGTTTGTAAATTATATGTAACATTTATTCATGTATCAAATTTTTGTACAAAATCATCATCACATCTATCGATTATTATGTCATTTATAAAATTATTAATCTTTGTTAGTATTTTTCTACATACTAAAATTTGAAGCATAGCCGCCTATCGGGCGGGTTTTGTAGCTAGTACTATTATATGTAGTGTTATCTGTAGTAAAGAGCGACCAAGTTTGAAGATATTAATAGAAGATAGATGATGGTCTAACATATAAAACATCAAATGTTTTATTCAAGGAAGTATTACAAAATACGACCACGAGTTTTGTATTTTCTTAAATAGATTGCTTCATTATCGTTATTTTGTAAAAGTAATTGTTTCGTGACGTTTTAACATTTACTTATTAATATTTAAAAGATTATTTTTTTATTTCTTATTCTATGTTTATCAACATCACGTAATCTTAAATTTTAGAATGTTAATATATTATTTAAGGATTAATGAAAATACTTTCCGCTTAAATGCATTATATATTTTTTTAATCTACAGGTAATATTCATGCAATTAATGCTAAATTGTTGTAGGGCAATAAAAATTATAGACGAGTAAAATTAGTACAGCCCGTGATTTTTCACGGGTTATAACCTAATACAATCTATATAATAAGAGCGATATAATCCTGGTACGAAGCCCGGGCATCTAAAATCCTTGTTTTACACAATTTTAATGTCATAAATATTAAAAATACTTGCATTAAAAAAATTTCTAATACCAAGTCTTCCTTTCATTAACTTACAAAAATAATTATATTCGTAATCATATTAGTTTAATTAAATTTATTAATCTAGGTAAATGTTCAAGGTAGTCCAAAGATTTTAGCTAATCCCAATGGATAATTAATAGTCATTGGATTAAGAAAAACTCAAAGGTAAAGATCAAGATTCAAACCATAAAACACATATGCTTCAATACATCAATACCCTACCCACCTCCGGCGGCCGGTGGCGGCGGACGACGGCCAGAGGTGGCCGCCGGCGGTGGTGACCGGTGGTGGTGGTCGTGACTTGAAACACATGTACTTCGAAGTAAATTTTGGAACACATGTGTTTTAGTGAAGCACATGTGTTTCAATACATCAATATCATAAGCACCCCCATTACCACCAGCACCTTCACTGTCAGCCACCACCGCCGCCGTCGGCCACCGGCGGCGGGCGGCGGAAGACGGCAGCGGCGGTTGGTGGTCGGAGGCGGTGGCTGTAGGTGGCAGTGGCTAAGAGATTTGATCTTGACAATTTTGATCCAATGACTAAGATTTATCCCCTAAGACTATGCAAAACCCTTATACTTTCTTGAAGACAACGCTAATAATAAATGAAACAAAATAAATACTAATTAATGTTGACTCGTATCCAACTTACCCATGCATTAAGATTACCCAAAATAAAACTAACCAGCCCGTTCATTTACACCCCTGACCCCCTACTTTGAGCTCGCGTGTGGTGGCTAATTGGAACAAATGGATTTCAAATCCCGGTTCTTTTGGCCCGGTTAATACCCGTTGTCTGCCATCACGATTTTAAAAAAAATACAACATTAAAGCACGCTGTTAAAGTTTAATTCAATCTATAAATTTTCTTTACTACTTTGGTAAAGAAGGGAAACGTAACAAACGTTTAAGGAGGTCTATTGTTTTTACGAATTCACAAGTAACAAATCTTAAACATTGATCAATAAGATCTAATGGTCAAGATTAATCACATATTTTATACATGAAGGATATTTTGGTCATTCAGCATTTAAAAAAAATTAATTTGATTTATTATTATTTTTTTTATTATTTTCATTAAAAAAAATTCGTTAAAAAATAATATTTATTTGATAATTATACTTAATCACATGTGATTTTAGTGTAAAACCACATGTGATTGTATACTTAATCATATTTGATGTTTTAGTTCAATCACATTTGATTTAGTACACAATCATATGTGATTTAGTATGCAATCACATTATATGTTAATAATGAAAAATAATTTTTTAAAAAAATACTAATTAAAAAAATATTAAAAAAATAAAAAATAAAAAAATAAAAAAAAGTTATACATTTTTTAAAATGACCAAAATACCCCTCAATATATAAAATATGTGATTAATCATGACCATTAGATATTATTAATTAATGGTTAAGATTTATTTACCGGGACTTTGTAAAAAATGATTGACCTACTTCTCAACAACTATAAACTAGTTTTATAACATATTAATTATATTTGGTTTTAAAAATATGTGATTTGTATACCAGTATGCGATATGTCACCACACTATTACACAGGATACAACATACTTCCTCCGATTTAAAATAATTGATACACTTTTTATATTTGGGTGTATCAAAATAAGTTATACATTTTGAAAACTTACCTTATTTGGTAAAAAGTAGTGGGACTCACACCCACTAACTATCTACTTTAATAAAGTGAAATGACATCTTTACCCTTACTTTTACTTTTAAACTAAAGTACTAAACTCACTTTGTTCAAAATTTATGGGACCCATTCCCCACTAAATATCCAATTAATCTAATTTAATTATCATTATCATATTTTGCCTCAAAATCCGTGAAACCAACAATGTATCACTTATTTTAAATCGAAGGAAGTACTATTTAGATATCATGATTCACAAAAAGTTATTGTTTTATATAAATTTACCTTTGTTTTCAAAATAAATGATACATATATAAATTATAAATTTACATAAATAAATGATATATAAATTTTCCTATGTTCTGTATAAAGTTTTTATTTTATATAAATTTACCATACATCACTAAACTGTATAAGAATTAAGATCAATAAAGTATATATATTAGAATATGGATCAAGAAAGAAGTTGACTTATTTAGAGAAGTTAAAGAAGCAATTAAGAGCCTTGATTTAATTAGAACATTCAAGGGGGCTTAAGGGCATGATTGTCATTTTACCCCTCCTCCAACATATAAACCTTTCCTTTTTTATTTTCCCTCATTCGTGATTTTTCACCTCTGTTCATCTTCTCCCATTCTCTTCCATAACTCCAACAATGACTTCTCCTCCTCAATAAGAACCCTAATAATTTCATGATTTCAGATCCAAATATATGGAATGATAAGAACCCTAACGTATTTGCCTCAATCAGCTTCCATACGTGATTCAATGTATCACTTATTTTAAATCGAAGGAAGTACTATTTAGATATCATGATTCACAAAAAGTTATTGTTTTATATAAATTTACCTTTGTTTTCAAAATAAATGATACATATATAAATTATAAATTTACATAAATAAATGATATATAAATTTTCCTATGTTCTGTATAAAGTTTTTATTTTATATAAATTTACCATACATCACTAAACTGTATAAGAATTAAGATCAATAAAGTATATATATTAGAATATGGATCAAGAAAGAAGTTGACTTATTTAGAGAAGTTAAAGAAGCAATTAAGAGCCTTGATTTAATTAGAACATTCAAGGGGGCTTAAGGGCATGATTGTCATTTTACCCCTCCTCCAACATATAAACCTTTCCTTTTTTATTTTCCCTCATTCGTGATTTTTCACCTCTGTTCATCTTCTCCCATTCTCTTCCATAACTCCAACAATGACTTCTCCTCCTCAATAAGAACCCTAATAATTTCATGATTTCAGATCCAAATATATGGAATGATAAGAACCCTAACGTATTTGCCTCAATCAGCTTCCATACGTGATTCAATTAGCTCTTGTTATTACCCTATTACATTAATCAGCTCAAATATTGATTTCAGATCTACAATTACGTGATTCAGGCATTAATCATTTGTTTTCTCCAACAATTACGTGATTCAATCATCTCCAATCAGCTCCAATCGTATACAGGTATGTTCTTCAACCATTAAGTGATTTATCCTCCTCCTATATGAATGATTAAGATATTTCTCCTCCAATAACCTCTAGGTAACGTGATTTCTAGTCCTCAATCAGCTGTTGTTCACATAATTTCTCCTCCTCAATCAGCTCCGGGTTGCGTAGCTCCTATGCGAGCCCTAAATCAGTCTCGAATGAAGGATCAGATCCATATGCAGATCGTACTTATGAATCAGATCTAGATCCATGTAACTCGCATATCTTTAAACCTGTGTGAATTTGTGCTAATTATATATGATATTTGCATTTGCATGTTCATATGAAATTTTAAACAGGTGTCTAGAATTTGCATTTGCATTTTCGTCTGAAATTTTAAACAACCGACTGCATTTGCATTTGAATTTTCATCTGAAATATTAAAAAGCTTACTAGAATTTTCATTTTCATCTGAAATAGAAAACAGCTGCCTGTAATTTGCATTTGCATTTTCATCTGAAATATAAAACAACTGCCTATAATTTGCATATGAAATATTAAACAGTGACTGCATTTGCATTTTCATACTTTCAATTTCATTTTCATCTTATGCACATAGTTTCTAAAGTTTAACTATGTTTTATTTTGTTTTGCTTTTTTTTTAGATTTTGATCATGTTCCAACTTCTCTTCGAATTGGTTTTGAAAAAATATCCCCCCTTGGTGATAAGTATTGGGTTCCTAATGTTCCCATTCCTAAAAGACTCATTAATGGTATGCAATTTGATTCATTGGGCGATGCTTGGAATTTCTATAAAGAGTATGCTATTTTAAGTGGCTTTGAGCTAATTAAATCTACCCAGAATGCTCTGTCAATAAGGAATGGTAGACTTGTTACTCTTAAGATTATTAGGTGTTTTTAAGCATGGTACAAATTTAAATAAATGTAAATCTGTGGACACTTTGAAAGTTGCAAATGACCTGCATTTATCTAATGAAATTGATGTTGGAGTTAGTGGACATGTTGATGACAATACAAACATTGAAGAAATGTATGTCATTATCTTATGATAATGCTGATGGTTTAAAGAAGTTCAAAATCACCGACACTAGTGTTGAGTCCAACCTGCTTGATGATTCTATTGTAGAGGCAAGGAGGAAAGACTTTTTGATGAATTTTTCCTTGATGGGAGTGAAGTTGTTAAATTGTTAATTTATTTTCCCCCATTACCTTTTGCATTTGCATTTTCATTTTCATTTGCATTTTCATTTGAATTTGCATTTTCATTTTTAACACTTTTTTGATATTTTACCAATGTTTCTTGTAGGTTGTTTATAATGTTTCTCTGGAGGAATTTACATGTACATGCAAACGATATGAAAGATTTGGGCTCTTATGTAGACATATATTCTATGTTTTCTGTGTGTGCAAGTTCACTAAATTCCCAAGAAAATATATATGTAAATGTTGGACAAAAATGTTGTTCCCCCTAAAATTAGTTTGGAACCTAGTGTAAAGTCTACTATTTCACCTGAGGATTTGGGTTTAAGTGACCTTATTAGAAAAGTTCATTTGAATGTGGAACTATCATTGGATAAACTTGTTGGAAATAGGGAAAAACTTATAAAGTTTTTGAAAGCACAAGAAAAACGTTTAGAGGTATGCGAGAACGACTTTGAAGCTTCTGATGAGATTGGAACTAATGAGTTTATTAGTGAGATGTTAAGTTTTGAGCAACCAGAGATAGGTGATTTTAATGCCCCTCAAGGTATTCGCAATGAAGGAAGTAGGTTGAAAAAAAGGATCACTAGTTCGCGTGAAAACGCTATTTCTAAATCACAAAAAATAGGGAGAAAATGTGGTTACTGTGAAAGCTGTGATCCGCATAATATTTGCACTTGTCCAGAAAGAAAAACAGTTAAAGAAAGAAAAAAAGTTGAAGATGCACTGAAAAACACCGCAACAAGCTGCTGATGATGCATGATTTTCTTGAGTGTCGCATTATTTTTTTTATTAGTTATTTTTATATTTTTACCAAATGTAGTTAAACATACTTTGACATTTACATTTTCATTTTATTCCCTGACTTCTGAGATACTGATTATGGTTTTTAAATAATGTTAGTTGGATTTGCATTTTCATACTCATAGTTGAATTCAAGCAGTAGCGTTTTCATTTTACATTATGTTTCTGCTTTAAAAACTCAGTTGCATTTGCATTTTCATACCTGCAGTTTCATTTTTATTTTATGTAATTTGAATTTTAGCTTTTCTTTTTCCGTTTTAAAAACTCAGTTGCATTTGCATTTTCATACCTGCAGTTTCATTTTCACTTTCATACTTGCAATTGCATTTCGCCTTTCATTTTATACAGTTATTCCGTGAACTTATAAATACTAGTTCTATTTCAAACACTAGTTTTTGCGTTTTGTCTTTTCAATATTACCAGTGATTTGGCGTTTTAAATAAACCTAGTCATTCCCTAAAATTTTATCCAACTGTTTGGCATAGTGATAGTTGCATTTGCATTTTCATAGTTGCATTTGCATTTTTATTACATATATTTTTTTCACAGTTTCTATTTTCTTTTACCTTTTCATGTATCATCACCACGTTATCAAATTTTGTGTACATGCACTTGTTGTATTGAATATCATAACAAAAACAAAGAAAAAGAATTAGAATCATATCAATCTATACTACTTCTACAACCATCCATCATTACATATAATCACAAACTAACTAACCAACAAAAAGTTTGAAAAAAAAAACCAACCTCAAAAACACATCCAACCACATAAATCCAGCAATTCGTATTACCAAAAGGCAACAAATTACCTAGTTTATACTTATACATACCAAACATAATTTTTAGTTAGACCACCACATTTTTTTTTCTTCATTTATCATAAGGCGATTGTAGGGCGGCTGGTGGTTTCACTGTTCTTTTAGGTCTCTCAATAATATTCTGTTCAACTTCAACTTTCTTTAAATTTTCATTTGAACCGTTGGCTATCTTTTTCTTCCCTTTTTTAATCTTCTTCTTCATCTCTTCAATTGTTTCATCATCTCTTTCTTCACTTACATTTTCAAACATCTCGATTTCCTCTTCCGCCACCTCTTCTTTTTCTTTTTCTTTTTCTAATTCTGCATTTTCATTTTTCCCCATTTCCATTTTTATCTGCATTTGCATTTCAACTTCTGTCTTTTCATGTTTTTCTGCACTTCCATTTTTTCTGCATTTGCATTTGCATTTTCGCCACCTTCTGCATCTACATTTGCATTTTCAGTTTCAAGGTTTGCATTTTCAGTTTCAAGGTTTGCATTTTCATCATCTTCAAAGGGGTGTAAATTTTCACATGTAAAGGCAATACAACTGGAAAATAGACAAAATCGTTGAGAAAGGGATGTAAATTTTCAGGTTTGAGCAGAACCTGAGTGACCAAACCTGCGTAGAGAGGTTTTGCAGTACGTTTAGTATAACAACCCTTTTGCTTCGTCGATTCAGACCTAATTTACAACCCTATTTTTACCTGCAATTTAGGAAGTATATTAATATTTCGTGTCAAAAAACTTTTAATAGATACACATATGAAAATGCAAATGCATTTTAGCAGTTTGCAATACCTTGGAACAAACAAACAATATGCATTTTCTTATTTAGTAGGGCTGCAACTGATGGATTCTCATATGAAAATGCAAATGCATACACAAAATACACAATAGACATTTTAAATGGTTGACAAAGGGGTGTAAATTTTCACATGTAAAGGCAATACAACTGGAATATATACAAAATCATTAACAAATGAGTGTAAATTTTCACATGTAAAGGCAATACAACTGGAAAATATACAAAATCGTTGACAAAGGGGTGTAAATTTCAAGTTTGAGCAGTACCTGAGTGACCAAACCTGCATAGAGAGGTCGATTGAGACCGAGAATCGCCGATTGAGACCGAGAATCGCTGATTGAGACTTGAATCCTGGAAACCCTAGCCGATTGGTCGATTGAGAGCGAGAATCGTTTGTGCTAGAATCGTGGAAACCCTAGCCGAGCATCGCTCCCTGCGTCGATTGTGTCTTGAATCGTGGAAACGATTTAGAACGATAGAAACCCTAGGGTTTGTTTTGAAAACTGTTAGATTTTGAGAAAGAGAGAAAGGGGGAGAAAGAACGTGAGCGTAAAATCACCGTCGTTTCTTGCTTAGGGGTGAGAGAGTTCTTTTGACAAGTTTACCCCTCTATGCTTATTTTTCATCCGGATGCCCCCCATAATTTACTAATGCGCGTCTCTTTAAAGTCCTATAATTAGAACGTTTCAATTCATGATCTAAGGGCTATAATCTATTCTTTATATTCTTTAATTAGTAGTGGTTTTCTTTGGATCTACACCCTATATATTAAATCAGTGGCGAACTCTAGAAAAAAACTGAAAGATATTACAAGTTCAACGTTTTCTTTACGGGTATAAGATATATTAAAAAATTCAAACCTTTTTATAGCACTATTTTTATAGCATTCAGAAAATTCACAATAGGTCTGCCGCTGTATAAAACCAAATAATATAAAGTTGAGTAGGTAGTGGTGTACTAGTGTTCAAAAACAACATATAAAATGAGTAGGTAGTACTAGTGTGGACGAGTGACAATATGATTACCACCAAAATTAACTGGACAGTTCACACCCTGGTTCAATATTGATCGTTCTCCCTTGTTTCTACCTAACTACCACGTGAAACAAGGGTAAAGCTGTCAAAACACTCCTAATAATTTCCCAAAAAACACGTGATTACACGCCATATTGTTTACTTTTCAATGTTTAAAACATTTTCTATTAGCGTGTTAACAATTAGAAAAAATTATTAATAAAATATAGATCTATCTGTTTTTAGGTATATATTCCATTATTGGTTTCTACTACCCAAATACTTCAAAACATTAATCCTCAAGATCGATCTACTCCATGTCGATGATCACAACGTGTTTGGCTACTCAAAATTCAATTGTTAAATTAAATTTGCATGAAACCCTAACTCACCATGCTAATCTCCCATTCAATCCCATTTCTGGTTTTCCGATCACTAAACACACCGTGACTCCTCTTACAACCACCGTGACTAGACGGAACTTGATGATCGCTTATGCCAATGCCGAACCCGCCGGAAAACCACCTCCACCAGCTGTTTCTTCTTCCGGTTCATGGTGATCTTGCAAACTCTTTCGCTAGCTCTATGCATTAATTTATGCGTTTTAAAATTATTATTTTACTTAGTTTTTAATTATTTTTCTTTTTCTTGTTGCAGGAAAAATTGGGTTATTGGAATTTTGATGACGTTTATTGTACCCTTGGTTACTACCAAAGGAGGTCCAATAAAATTGCTTTTCCGTAAGTGTTTGAGTTCTTTTAAACATTTTTACGATCCTTAATTAATTTAATAACAAAGTGTAAGTTAAAAATATTGCGATTTGTTGTTACAGAAAAAGTTGACCAGATTATGGACACGGCAGAGCATATAACGGACATTGTGGAGGCGGTGGCGGATAAGGTGGACAAAGTGGTGGAGGAACTGGAAGTTGAGCTGCCGGAAAGTAGTCAAATTAGGAAAACTCTTGATTACATCGAACACGTGGCTGAAAGAGTTGAAAAAGATGCTCAGATCGCCGGCGATTTCATAGACAAGGTTGGTTTGTTTTCCTTTCAAATAAAAAAAAAAAAAAAAACTATTTGGGCTTCCAACATTATTATTTTAGGATTGGTAACATAACATGACTCAGTTAATAAGTATGAAACTTGGTTATTATTTATTGATTTTTCATTGTTAAAGTTATATGTTATTTCTAGTTAAATTCAAGAAAAATGTAATTGGATAATAACTAAATTTCAAAAATATTCCATACAAGTTTATAAAATTTAAAATTAACGAAAAATTAGAAAATAATGGAACGTTTTAAAACTTAAGTGATTTTTATGATTAAGTAAAAGTTAGTGACTTTTGTAGAATAATGATGAAACTTGGTTATTATTAATATATGTTTATGTTAATAATTTATTTTCCATTTTTTAAAAACTCTCAAACCTAACACATTAGTTTTTTGTTTAATTTAGACATGTATAGGGAAATTGCAAATCAGTGAGTAACTAATACTTGCATTTTAGACAATTACCCCTTTATTAATGAAACTAAAATTTATATTATGCAAGTAATCGTTTACAAAATCCTTTACAATTTGGGGGCAAACAGCCAAACATAGGTGATACTTATTATCTCTATTCTCTAACTTAAAAGTGTTTCATGTTCAGTCAATTTACTAGACAACTTGAAGTAAAACCATTTTTTATTATGATTATTACAATAAATTATTATTTAATTTTGGGTTAAAATATACAACTTTATGAAATTCTCTCTTTTCCTTTGGAATTTCAGGTTCAAGAAATGGAAGACAAGATAGAAGATATAATGGAACCTATATTAGAGGAAGCTAAGGAAAAAGAAAGGGTAAAGAAACAATAAATATAACGTTTGTAAAAATCGGATCAATCGATATGTGACAAGATGAGACTTTTTCTATACCATATATATGATTGTTTACGTGTCGCGTGCCTTTTAGTTGTCGAGACATGGGTATTCGAATATTGAGCGATTGACGGCATGTATTTTTCTGAGTTATCATCTAATATTCAATTAGCCACGAGAATTAAATTGTTAGATTAATCTATATTAACATAAAAAACGAGTTCCAATTTCGATGTAGCATTTATTACCATGTATTTAATATCTAGCATTAACACTACTAAAGATGAAAACTGACGAAGAGAATATATAACAAAACGAGTTTCAATTCCCCTGTAGCATTTATTACCTAGCGTTTATTAGCAAAAATAAATCATGTATTAAACGTTTAGAGCAAAGGCGTATTTGACAAATGATTTTTAAAATTAGTAACCAAAAAGCCATTAATACATTATTTTAAGAAAGTGGTGTAATTAATCACCATAAAGGCATTAATAGTGACATTCTTTATATGCACGATTGTTTACCCAATGCTGCAATGGATATAGATGATTTTGAATTACGTAACCGAAAGTCATAAATAAATCAATGCATATAGCTACCAAAAGTCATAAATAAATTAGTAATGAATTACTTGCCTATTATTAGAAACATGAAGGCTTTTATGGTGCCTTTTCAATTGATAGGATCAACCGTTGTTTTTCCAAACTGTATGAGTTTCCCACAATTTTCAATTAACCAGATACATACACATATTTGTATGATTAACACGTTTGAAAAAGTATATATACGGTCTCAAAGTTGAGTCGAAAAATCAGGGTTTTATCCATTCCGCCAATTCTTTGCTCGAAGGTATCTATCATGTTCTTGCTTTTTCTATTTGAACAACCACGATCGATTTATACATTTTTATCTTTTCTTTAATAAAATAAAGTGATTATCTTCAAACTCCATTACATGTTGATCAATTTAGGGCACCAATTGATCTCACAATTCAACTCTTACGTCAAAATTGCAACTAAATTCACGAATTTTATGCACTAATTTCAGTACAAGTTTATGATTAAATTAATCTCTTACTTTATGATTTTGAATATCACTACTAATTTCATTTTTTTTCAATTTTATTTTGAATTAGATTCTCAGTGGGTGAAGATTTGAGGAATAAAAATTAAATATTTTAGTGAAATTGAAGATATGATCTTTTGACATATTTGTGGGAATTGCAAGGTAAAACTCTCTACTATTAACTTATTGAAGATATGTTCTTTTGACATATTTGTAGGAATTGCAAGGTAAAACTCTCTACTATTAACTTCATGAAAATCTATCATTTATGTTTTCTTTTAAATAACTATATGAAAATTGTGCTAGGATTTTGTTGGGATCATCACATTGTTTTTTATCAACTCAACAATTAGCTTTATGGATGAAAACGAATCTGCTAATGCGGTAGCAACTAATGGGTCATCTTCCACCCAAGGAAAAGGCATTGACTGAAATTGATGTGTATATACTAATATTTGTATGTGTTGTAATTTTTTTATATATATACTATTAACAAATGTAAGCGATATGTTTTATCTTATACGTGTGAAATGGTTAAAATAAAAAATTGCTCAAAAATCGATTCAAACAGTTGGAACATGTCAAACGGGTCAAAATTGATCCATATTGTTTCATATTAAATTAATTAGGATACAACAATCACATTTGACTGTTATATTAATGTTATCACATCATTTTATAAATGAGTTCTAAAACATTTTCTTCTTATATTTAATTATTACATGTGTTGAACCGTGTTGGTGTTAAAACACGAAACAAGTGCTTTTAGACTGTTTTTTATATTAACAAAGTTTTTATGAACAATATAAAAACATATATGTAAGATTCGTCCCACATTGGTTGGAGAGGGGAACAAAACACTCCTTATAAGGGTGTGGATACCTCTCTTAGCATGAGGCATTTTGGGTGGAAGTGGTCCATACCAAGAACAAAACCGTGCGCCGGTGGGCAAAGCGGACAATATCGTGCTACGGGGTTCTGTGATGTTACAATATATTAGGAAAATTAAAAAAAATAGTAACATGTTACTGCTGGTTTAAATTTGTCTGATTGAATTGATAACTTACGATTTTGTCTTGCATGTGCAAAATTATCTTCCAAAGTAGTTGATTGGTATATCAATCTCACTACTCAGAAGAATTGGGGTGAAAAAGTTTAAACTTCATTTCAAAGCTAAACATATTAGTGATCATGCTTTTGATAGTTTGTCCATAACATCATTTCAATATATACGATTTAGCTTTAAAATTATTGTTTATTATGAACAAAGCACGTGCATCGCACGGGCCATGTTGCCTCGTTAAATAAGAAATTCAGTTGAAATAATACTGGAGCTTTAGCCCTGTATTTTTCTCCTGCGGAATATATGTTTGTGGACATTGGTTCTTGGTTGGTAATATATATTATTCATTTTATAAAATAAACACTTGTGATGTTTTTTTCTATAAAGATCGGGCTTCTTAAGGAATTAAAAACCGAATCAATTCAGTGATCTATTTGAGATCCAGTTGGAGGCTTATGGGTTGATTTCCTCTAGACTAAAAAGAAAAATAACATGGTCCCTTTGCTTGTCTAACCCAGGTTTGGCTGCTGATTGCATACAAGGTGACATCTCGTTTGGTTTAGTTCGTGCCATTGTCGTGAATAAATTTCGAAATTAAAATTTTCAGACTTATAGCAATTTCTTATTCCACACTTACAGCAATTTATTATGCCAATTTCTATACTGATTTTCACTTTAAGAAAAAAAGTTAGATGTTTTAATCGCCAAACTGATGAAAGTTTACCTTAACACAATAACCGATCAAAAGGTTATATACAATAACGTCAAACAAAAAATTAGGTGTTAAACACCAAGTCAACAGATAAAGCCGTTCTATAAAAAAGTTTCAAAGGGTAAAAGCGTCAAATTTGTGGACACTTTAGTCATAAATAAAATTTTTTATTTATTATAGAAGTCTCTAAACGCCAACAAAGTTTTTGACCCGAACTTGTTTCAGCCCAAACTGCTTTGGCCCGTTACCTAAATATTTTACACTTCTAGGGTCAAGCTAACCAAGGTCAACAATACGGTACGGTGCTGGTTATGCATAGAGGCATTCTTGTTTGCACAGAAGATGGATAGTTACATTGAACATATGGAGCCAGTCCAATTTATATCATATAAAATTAGTTATCTACTATTTATCAATTGTCCATGAATATTTTTTTTTTTGTTTTGAATAATGTGCTTTTAAAAAAATGTAGTTTTAACCACCGGGTGTGATTGTGTTATAGCCTCGACAAACCTACTTTGGCTACACCAAAGCGCACCGTGTGCTCTCCGGCAATCTGTTTCGTTAGGGTGGCGACATCCAAATGATTATTAAATCAGATAGGATAATTTTGAAGTGGATATTAAAATCATATTAAAGGGAAAAAGGCTTTTAACCTTTAACAAAGTTACCATACCTTGTGCTCTTATCAATATGTTAGTTAATAAATATGATATGTATACTTGCAAAGCCATAGTGAAGAACGAACATATGCTTCTTGTTAACCATATTTCCTTATCGTTTAAAAATATAAAATTGTTTCAATAATCACATATATTATAATAAGAATTGTTTGAATGACTAGGTTGACCATATATTCATTTCGGTACGTGTCCGGTACAGTGTACCTTACATTTTAGAACGATATACCAAATAATATTGTACGGTGTACCTTTAAACTTAAGTTATTTTTTACATATCTAAAGTTAAAATTTCAAATAACAAACTATAGTATAAACACTTCAAATACATTAACTAAAATACTTGAGCGTTCGAATCGCTTTGGGAGCTGCAGGTCGTGAGTTCGAATCCCTTTGGGAGTGTTGCATTTGCGTAATTTAACTCATACCTCACACGGGCACATATGGGGAATTTTCCTTGGAAATCCCTTTGGGGGTTGGGTTTGTCCGCTTATGCGGAGCTCGAATCGGGGTGCTCGCTGAAAAATTGCGAGTAGGCTTTCATTATTTCATTTACCGTTTAAAAAAAAAAAAAAAATACTTGAGCGTTTACAAGAAAAACATTTACCAAAAAGTAAATCACATAAAGCCTAAAACACACTTGTACCCAAGATGACCCTATATTCGTACCAAAGGCGATCCAAATAGCTATGATACGAGTTACGAGGTTATTAGAGATGGCGTTGACTGCCGTACCAAATCGCATACCTGAGTTAATTGGGAACACAATTATGCGGTACCAAATTGCGATCCCGTTAACGATGGGGACACAAACATACCAATTTTGGTACGTAATGTCTAGAACACAGTTCGTGGCCACAGGAGAGCGTATCTATGGTTCTATGCCCAATCTAAATTTCAGAATTTCTGCTCTGCTCGTGTTTCAATTGTCCCTTGTTATCAATCAACTCAAACAACAGACTTAAACTTATTGTCCATTCACGGCACCAAAAGACCACATTCAAATAAATATATAAATAAATAAAAGAAACATACAAGATGCAAAGCTGGATTCTGGAATCATATGTATTTGTGCAGTACAACTTCTGTCATTGGGCCCAACCTCAACAGAAAAAAATTCCAAATAAAGAACCAACACACATCACATGGCCTAAAAAGTCCAACACACAAAGATGCATTTGCACATGGCCTCCTCTTCATACCTCACCAAACGACACTTCATTTCGAGCAAAACGACAATCTTCACCTCCTTCCTATTCTTCTTATCTCTTATTCCTCCGAATAAACCTCACCATCCACAAAATCACATTCTGAACAAATAAACTACATTGCATATATGCATTAACTACTTGTACCTTGGAGATCTATCATGCATCAATCACTAGTACATTGCAAAAAAAAAAAAATTCTTTCTATAATGCTATGAAGCTAATTAAGTAAAGAGAAGAATCCATAAATAAAATAGTAATAATATTACATTAAATGAACAGAGTATAGATCATCGTCGATGATCAAACATACAGCAATCAAGATAACCTAAAATCGACAACTAAAACAAATAAATAATAACAATGAAATAAAATGTGAAGAATCACAAACGAATTAACACAAAATCACGAAAACTCGCTCAGATAAGAACAGATCTCTACATGACAAAAGCTGCGGCTAAGACAACCACAAAACCAGATCCAACGGCGGCGACTGTGTTCAAGCTAGCGGCGCTAGGTGCGGAGGTAGGAGAATCGGTAGGAGTAGAAGCGATTGACGGAGGTGAAGGTCCCGGAGCTCCGGCAGGAGTGTCGGCGGTTGGAGGAGCCGGTGGAGATGCCATTGGAGATTCGGTTGGTGAAGATGTAGGAGCGGTGGATGGAGGAACGACGACGGGAGAAGGAGGTGTAGCGGTGGGAGCTGCAGTCGGAGAAACGGTTGGTGCGGCGGTTGGTGACTGAGCGATAACAGATCCGGCAATCAAAGCGAACAATACCACCACAACGAAGGTAGAAGACGCCATTGTTGTCTCTTTCTCTCTGCAAAAACTTGATTGTGGAAGTTCTAGAGAGAGAAAGTAATTTTTAGAGAGAGAAGGTGGGAGACTGTGTGAGAGGAACAGGGTACGAGGGTTTATATATACGGGGTTTTTAGTCGGTTCCAGGCTATTATACTTCATCATTTGTTGACAACTCATAGAGATAAAATCGTCACCGTTAATTTTTAGTTTATCATCCTACGCAAAACAATTAGAATCTTACGACCATACACGTGTCCACTATAACTAGAAGCCGTTTGATTGGTGCCACCCAATTTGCTTACATTGCAACATTCTAAGGCACGTTTGGATAAGCTTTTCAAAAGTGCTTGACTTCTGAATTGGATTAGTTTCTCCTGAACAAATAAGTACTTGGTCCAAAAAAATCCTGCCTAAGTCATTCCGGCCAGCAGAGAAAAAAAATTATCTAGCTAAAGTACAGAATAAGCAAATGAGAATGAGAACGCAAAAAGCTCTCCACGCCTACTCTTAGAAAGAAGACTCTTTTTCTTTAGTTAGTACCGACCGTATTCTCGAAGCCTCTGCCGAGCTCCACCTTGCCCGCATTTTTTTTAGGGACCAAAGAAATATCTCCACCTGCTGCCAACAGTCTTTCTTCGCTTTACTTTCAACCTACGACCGAAGTCAAGGACTTGACTGGACTGGTCGCAGCCGCCCCAATAGGGCCCTTTTTGGTGACAGAAGGAGGGAGATTGTCAACCCTACCCGTAGAGAGATTCCGATGGGTGGCTCCCCACTTCTTGAGAAGCCAAAATTAAGAAGTAAGTTTACTTCTTGATTTTGGCTTCTCAAGAAGCCAATAAGTCAATAAGTAGCTTTTCCAAAACATTGCCAAACATGCCCTAATTTACTTCAATACTAAAAAATAACCTGATATGTTATATCCTAAAAATTAACCGATTAACTTTAGGTTTAACACCAAAGGGTTTTTACCCGATATGTTATATCCTAAAAATTGACCGATTAACTTTAGGTTTAACACCAAAGGGTTTTACCTATTGGTATGACCGTATGGTGTACATATCTCACGACCTTAAGATCGGGGTTTCAAATCCCGTCACGAATATAAGTGAAAAACATATGTGAATTAGGACTGTCGTTCAAATAAAAACCTTTAGGTTTAACATGTATTTACAATCACATTATGACGATAAATATATCTGGTAAGGTAAATTAAATTAACTTCAGAACTATCATTATCAAAACCTAAAAAATTATATACATAAGAAAGAGAATATATGAATAATTAAAATTAAAACTTTGATAACGTTAATCTTATCATCAAAATTATCATAATCGTTTGGGAAAAATGTATATCTAGATAAAAAAAATAATCACAAGGCTTTTTGTTATTATTTGTTGTTTCTGTAATTTATTTCTTAAGTGCTTCATTAAAGGATTTAAATGATAATGACTAATACTCATAATTATATACTCTTGAGAAGTCTTGTTCATTGTTAATTACCTACATTGAGTAGCCAGTGGCGGACCCAGAAAAAAGTTTGAGGGGTTGCACAATTTTTTATTCATAAAAAACATAAAAATAAATTCAAAAGTACGATTTCATTAGATATGTCAGAAAAACATCTATAAATTACATTTTAAATTTGACATCTTCATTGTAACATCCTAAAACTGGCCTAGATGTTTTAGGTATATTTTGATATTTGAAAATATCTATTTGACCATATGTGGAATAATTTGATTAAGTGTTAAATGAATTGTTTGACCTTTTGTCCTTTTGTGATATTTTAATCAAGGGATTAAAATATCTGTTTTCTGAAATGTTTAAATAAAAATGTGATTTTTATATCTTTAGATTCCTTGTCGGATTTCGTCTCCAGAAATGCTTTCGTTTTTAAAATTGGAGTCCGTTTGGTATTTTAAATAAATTATCTACGAAAGGGACTTTTGTGTTGTATTTGTTAAAAATGAAAAAAAAGTGAAGTGGGTCCCACCCCCACCTTGACCGGCCATTGAGATGGGGAAAGCCCCATTTTGGCATCTCAATCCATCTCTCCTTTCTCTCTCTACGTCTCTCTCCTCTCTCTCTAACCTCTCTCTAAAACAAAAAACCCCAATAGTGTTCTTGAGCTTATCTTGAAGATTCATAGCTAGTTTCTTGTCCAATCTTTAATCCGAACACGTTTTTGGATAGCTCTTGAGGTAAGCTTCAACCTACATGTGTTCATTTTCGATTTCATGATAGTTGATAAATTAGGGTTTATGTGTTCTTGAGATTTGGGTGGTAATTATGGTGTTAAATATTATCTTAAGTGTTTATGCAAAGTTTGACATGTTTTGTTGCTTATGTACAAGTAATTTAGCACAAGGTACAACTATTTTAGCAAGATGTACAAGTTAGGGTGTTTATGCTAAAAGTAGGTTATGTAGGTTGTGACAAACCTTGGAGTTCTTGTTGTTTAAATGCTTGGAATTATTCCTTAGGTTGAGAAATCAAGTATTGGATGTTTTGGTGGAAGTATGACTTGTTTGAATGAAAGTGTTAGTTAAAAGTTGTATGGAGTTTATGTATAATTTATAAACTAGTTATTGGGTTAAATATCTAGTTGGTGAAAAAATATGTCATTGATAGATTTTTATGGGTTATGTTACTTGGTTATGCTAAAATAACATGTTAGATATGTTAGTTATGTTTTATGCCAAGGATTGGTGGGATTTGATAAAAATGCTAGTTTTTATAGTGTTTGGATGATTTGTGTTAGAATATGAACTAGTAAGTGGAATGTATGTGATCTTGTATAGGAGATATAATTTGGTCTTGTTGAAATGACTAGTTGGTCATGAATTGTTAAATGGTGTGATTCTAGCTTTAAAGTGGTGTTTGGAAGTGTTATAGTCATATTCGGGCTTTTGACCCGTTTGGGCCATTTAGTGGTAAAATGACTTAAAATAACTTGGATTGTGAAGATGTAAGTATTTGGTTAGGATTATGTGATTGGCAATGCTATTGGTAACATTTGGTGAATTGCAAGTTGATGTTATGTTTTCAATAGTAGGAGGTATTATTGTTTAATAATTCGGTTTGACCCGTTTGAATGCAAGACTTGCAAATGACTAGTTGACTTGTTAGATACATATAAATGGTCATGCCATGTGTAGATGATGATTTAAGTGGTTGGTTATCTAGTTAGTGCAAGTGTTAATGTTAAATGTACATTTAACATTGTTTATAATTTTAGTGGAATTATATACTAATTCGGTATTCCTTTGGTGTACAGGAATCGGGATCGGGACTCAGAAACATTAGACCTCTGAGTTCGGCAAGTGGAAGGTTTCGGTGAGTGGATTTAACCTCCAACTTGTGTTTGGTTACAATTAGTTTGGTATATGCATGCTTGTTGAAAATGCAGGAAATGTACCAGCTTCAGGGAGTTCGCGACGCGAACTAGAGTTCACGAGACGCGAACTCGAGACAGAGAATTTGGGTGATGGTCGTGACCACTTCGCGACTGAGTTCCCGAACGCGAACTCGAGTTCGCGACGCGAACCTGAGTTCGCGATTGGGAACTCTACCGTGACGTTTTTCGCAGTGTTTTTTCGTGGCTAGTCTACTTGTTATGTATGCCTAGTGTTAGGGAATACCATACATGACCTTGTGCACATAGGTGAAGAGACTTGGCTTGACGGGTAGCTACAACTCGGTTTGACTTGGTGACCGAGGTTTGAGAAGTCAGTGCGCTGGGCAATGGGTGTCGACTAAAGGGTATCCGACCTTACCTGTATTTGTTGCATGGTCAAGGGGAGGGAGTTGCCCAGGTGTTGGTCACGAACCGCTATCGGTTACCGTGGTTTGGCCGACCATGGTTTAAGGCTCCGGCAGGACCCCGATCTTCTTGAACGAACCGGAGATGTTTTGTAAACTTCCGTGTTCCAGCGATGACCCAACCGGAGATGTTTATCTAAACTTCCGGGTTTAAGTGATGACCGAACCGGAGATGTTTTATAACTTCCGTGTTCTAGTGAACAGTGATAAGTGGTTAGGTGGCTTTTAGATAGTAGTGATGACTATGCCAGCTTGTTGGGCTTCACAGAATTTGTAGATTATATTCATTCACTTAGCTTTGTGCTAATCACTCCCTCGTTGAATCTTTTCAGGTGATCGGTGCTTTGGACGGGATGATTGACCAAGCTCAGTTGATAAGTTTTTAAAAAAAAAGGGAGCCATGTCGTTTAAGTGACACCGTTTAAATAATTAATGTTTTAAAGTTTATTTTGGGACATTGGTTTGTAAACCTAAACCTAAACTTATTATTATTATCTTTATGCTTCCGCTAAACTAACCTAGAGGATAACCTAATCGCCTTCGGGCATTTAAAAAAAAACCGCTTCCTAAATTTTGCGGTGTTACAACTTGGTATCAGAGCTTCGGTTTGGCGATGGATACACGGGGTTGGTGTTCCATTCCCAAATCGTGGCTCAAGTTTGGTCAAGCATTCCGGACGAGTGGGATTAGAGCAAATGTGAATGAAGTTAGTTTATAGTTAGTATGTAGTTACTAACGATTTAAACTAAGCTTTCGCGAGATGTTGTGTTTTGCTACAGATATGGCAGATAAAGAGAACCCGACCTCCTTGACCCCAGAAAAAGTTGCTACCTCAAGTAACAATGTGGAGACTGACCGGGAAGCACATATAAAGGCGTTGGAAAGCGAAGTACAAGAGTTGAGAAATCAGGTACAACAACAACAACGGCTAATCAAAGGAATGACACCCTCGATCCTCGCCCCATTGCTTCTTGCTCTCCCGTCAACACAACCACTAGCAAATTATCCATTTCCGCCACAAATGAACCAACCCTCTCCACCTCAGATAAATCATCCACTACCACCTCAGGGACTTTACCCATACCCACATTTGGAAATCCCGTCACAGCTAGAGTTAGGGTACCAAGGTGCCTATAAACCACCGGGAAACATGAGTCGTAAACAGACTGTTCGTAGATTAGGTCAGAAGAACCCATGGTGCCGTAAATGTAAGTCCGCTCATTCGGGGACGTGCACAGCCCAGACCATGAAGTGCATTGGATGTGGCCAATATGGGCACGAGAGTAAGGATTGTGAGTTTCCACAGTTTGTGTGTTGGAATTGTCAAAGTGAGGGACATGAAAAGAGTAAATGTCCTTTGAAAAAGAAAGCGAATTCTGGGTCAAGTGCGGTGGTGGTCGGGGAATCTTCATCAATGGTAGAAAGGAAAAGAAAGAGTGCTGACGTCACTGATCGTGACAGCTCGGGTATGTTTTTATAAACTCAATATTTGTGTTTATGTAGAATTGTTAATTGAGAAGATTGCTTAGTTAAGACTTGTGAAATGTTGTGATGAACTGAACTGCTTAACCGTGGTGTTTTATAGCACTTGAATTGGAATAAGTGACTACTTGTTGATTTGGGATACATCTTATGTGTCAGGAGTTTTGTAGAGATAAGTGATGTATGCTTACATGGTCCTTTTATTGAAACTTGGACTAAGTTTAGAGTGATATGTTGTATGGATTAGCCTAGTTAATTAAAGTTATGAATTAAAAGCTATAAAAGATTGTTCTTTTCTTGGTTGTCGGGACACACCTAATGTCTCAGTGGGTAAAGTTCTTTCTCCATATTGTGCAAAATGGTGATTAGTTGATTGCAATTGTTTGTTTGTTCCTTCGCTTTAGGAGAAGCAAAGGGAATCGGTTGTATGTCGGTTTCGGTCACAACATATGTGACCATGGATCAAATTGAGTATAATAGTAATTATTGTAAACTGTTAGAATGTGATGCTTGTAATTAAAATGGATGGAATTGCATGCGGGAATCGAATAGTCCAAGTAGGACTAGTGTTTGTTATGTGAAAAGTGAAACTTTTTTTGTGACATGTCGGGTCACATGTCGGGTCACATGTAGTGACTTGTATAGTGAGAATCAGAAATGTTTGTGCAACGTGAATGAATTGATGTTTGTTTTTGGTTATAGACATTAATTATGACAGATAGTCGGTATTAAATATTTGAATGACCTGAAATGTTTATGATGCAAACCTGATTGGTTTTCTATGTTGAATTTGGATTCTGAAAAGTTGCTAATGAACTGTATGTGTAGACTATTTGAGTTGACTTGTGATAGTGATAATTGAAGATAAAAGAGGTTGTAAGTGATTTGCATTGATTGTGAAATTGTTTGAGAAGAGTTTAAAAGGGTGATTTATACTAAAATCTAGTGTTTAGATTTAAATGATTTTATTGAAATGATTTGTGTTAATAAAATTGATCATAGTTTAAAATTGGTAAAATTTTAAATTACTCAAAGGGATAATGATGTTTTATTGATTGTAATAATAGTTGTCAAACTGAGATTTTAAGCTTTTATGTCTTCAGAGATATGTTCCTAGATCGAATTTCATGATAGAAATGATGAGAGTTGTTTGTGCTTAATTGTGAATTGAGTTGATAAAATTATCTAGCTAATTGGATGTTAATAGGTAAGAGTTAAGAACTAGTTGAATTGTGATTGGTTGACTTGAAGTCTAAGTAAAAGTTGACATGTAATTGAAAGTGCTTTTTAGTCATCACATGAGTTTGACATGTTAATGAACTGTGAACTGTATGTTTGAAATCGTTATGATAAATTTCTCAATGTTGAAACGTTCAAGGTGATTAGTGTCAAGACTGGATTGAATGCTCTTAGTTGTTAGATCTTGATCATGATAATAATCATTGATAATTGCATGAGTCGATTTGATGAGTAGCTTGACATGTTATGGAAGTAATAAGAACAATTTTTGGATGATAAAACTTGTTTTGATCTGTTAGGTCATAGGTATGACTAATTGGGTATAAAAGTTGTTGCTATTTGTATTGCCATGATTGTAATGAGATATGTGGGGTAGACTTGACTTGTGTAAACTGCGACTAGTTTTGTCAAAACGTGCAACCTGACTTTGTAAAATTTTGCCATACTTGTAATGTGGTTGATTATGCATAATAGTTGATGATTGTTAGAAGTATTGTTAACTAAGGACCTCGATAGTGTCGCGATGAATTGCTTGATTTTGACCAGTTTGTGCTTAGTATGCGAAAATTGATGTGACTTTGTGTTTTGAAAGTGTATTCTTTTGAAAATTAGTTGATTAAGACCGGAAATTTTATTGGAGATTCCTAAAATTGCGGGTCAAAGTTGTAAATTTTGTTAGAATAAGGAAGAAAATGAGTAGATAATTGAAACTTGGGTTAATTGTTGGGACTTTGTGTAAGATAATTTTTAAACATATGCATGTGGACCGCTAGTATGTCATGAGAAGTTCTAACTCAACCATGAATGGTAGTTGATATTTGTTTATCGAGATGTTTGAATTTGTGTATAGAGAAAATGAAATGAATTGATTGGATGTTTTAAGGTAAATGCAATATGAGTAATGAGATTATTTGGGGTAAGTAGAGACTACAGAAATGAATAGACTGTTAATTGAAATGACAATGTTTTGCGGGAACATTATATGGAAAAGTTGGAATTGTTAAGTATACTATAAAAGGCATGACATATTGGATGTGATTTTGTTTGAGCATGTATACGTGAAAGTGATTGGATTAGAGTTGTAGACGTATTGTGATAAATGCTTGCTAATTGGATTTTGTTGTTGGATTCCGGGGACGGAATCCTCTTTAAGGAGGGTAGAGTTGTAACATCCTAAAACTGGCCTAGATGTTTTAGGTATATTTTGATATTTGAAAATATCTATTTGACCATATGTGGAATAATTTGATTAAGTGTTAAATGAATTGTTTGACCTTTTGTCCTTTTGTGATATTTTAATCAAGGGATTAAAATATCTGTTTTCTGAAATGTTTAAATAAAAATGTGATTTTTATATCTTTAGATTCCTTGTCGGATTTCGTCTCCAGAAATGCTTTCGTTTTTAAAATTGGAGTCCGTTTGGTATTTTAAATAAATTATCTACGAAAGGGACTTTTGTGTTGTATTTGTTAAAAATGAAAAAAAAAGTGAAGTGGGTCACACCCCCACCTTGACCGGCCATTGAGATGGGGAAAGCCCCATTTTGGCATCTCAATCCATCTCTCCTTTCTCTCTCTACGTCTCTCTCCTCTCTCTCTAACCTCTCTCTAAAACAAAAAACCCCAATAGTGTTCTTGAGCTTATCTTGAAGATTCATAGCTAGTTTCTTGTCCAATCTTTAATCCGAACACGTTTTTGGATAGCTCTTGAGGTAAGCTTCAACCTACATGTGTTCATTTTCGATTTCATGATAGTTGATAAATTAGGGTTTATGTGTTCTTGAGATTTGGGTGGTAATTATGGTGTTAAATGTTATCTTAAGTGTTTATGCAAAGTTTGACATGTTTTGTTGCTTATGTACAAGTAATTTAGCACAAGGTACAACTATTTTAGCAAGATGTACAAGTTAGGGTGTTTATGCTAAAAGTAGGTTATGTAGGTTGTGACAAACCTTGGAGTTCTTGTTGTTTAAATGCTTGGAATTGTTCCTTAGGTTGAGAAATCAAGTATTGGATGTTTTGGTGGAAGTATGACTTGTTTGAATGAAAGTGTTAGTTAAAAGTTGTATGGAGTTTATGTATAATTTATAAACTAGTTATTGGGTTAAATATCTAGTTGGTGAAAAAATATGTCATTGATAGATTTTTATGGGTTATGTTACTTGGTTATGCTAAAATAACATGTTAGATATGTTAGTTATGTTTTATGCCAAGGATTGGTGGGATTTGATAAAAATGCTAGTTTTTATAGTGTTTGGATGATTCGTGTTAGAATATGAACTAGTAAGTGGAATGTATGTGATCTTGTATAGGAGATATAATTTGGTCTTGTTGAAATGACTAGTTGGTCATGAATTGTTAAATGGTGTGATTCTAGCTTTAAAGTGGTGTTTGGAAGTGTTATAGTCATATTCGGGCTTTTGACCCGTTTGGGCCATTTAGTGGTAAAATGACTTAAAATAACTTGGATTGTGAAGATGTAAGTATTTGGTTAGGATTATGTGATTGGCAATGCTATTGGTAACATTTGGTGAATTGCAAGTTGATGTTATGTTTTCAATAGTAGGAGGTATTATTGTTTAATAATTCGATTTGACCCGTTTGAATGCAAGACTTGCAAATGACTAGTTGACTTGTTAGATACATATAAATGGTCATGCCATGTGTAGATGATGATTTAAGTGGTTGGTTATCTAGTTAGTGCAAGTGTTAATGTTAAATGTACATTTAACATTGTTTATAATTTTAGTGGAATTATATACTAATTCGGTATTCCTTTGGTGTACAGGAATCGGGATCGGGACTCAGAAACATTAGACCTCTGAGTTCGGCAAGTGGAAGGTTTCGGTGAGTGGATTTAACCTCCAACTTGTGTTTGGTTACAATTAGTTTGGTATATGCATGCTTGTTGAAAATGCAGGAAATGTACCAGCTTCAGGGAGTTCGCGACGCGAACTAGAGTTCGCGAGACGCGAACTCGAGACAGAGAATTTGGGTGATGGTCGTGACCACTTCGCGACTGAGTTCCCGAACGCGAACTCGAGTTCGCGACGCGAACCTGAGTTCGCGATTGGGAACTCTACCGTGACGTTTTTCGCAGTGTTTTTTCGTGGCTAGTCTACTTGTTATGTATGCCTAGTGTTAGGGAATACCATACATGACCTTGTGCACATAGGTGAAGAGACTTGGCTTGACGGGTAGCTACAACTCGGTTTGACTTGGTGACCGAGGTTTGAGAAGTCAGTGCGCTGGGCAATGGGTGTCGACTAAAGGGTATCCGACCTTACCTGTATTTGTTGCATGGTCAAGGGGAGGGAGTTGCCCGGGTGTTGGTCACGAACCGCTATCGGTTACCGTGGTTTGGCCGACCATGGTTTAAGGCTCCGGCAGGACCCCGATCTTCTTGAACGAACCGGAGATGTTTTGTAAACTTCCGTGTTCCAGCGATGACCCAACCGGAGATGTTTATCTAAACTTCCGGGTTTAAGTGATGACCGAACCGGAGATGTTTTATAACTTCCGTGTTCTAGTGAACAGTGATAAGTGGTTAGGTGGCTTTTAGATAGTAGTGATGACTATGCCAGCTTGTTGGGCTTCACAGAATTTGTAGATTATATTCATTCACTTAGCTTTGTGCTAATCCCTCCCTCGTTGAATCTTTTCAGGTGATCGGTGCTTTGGACGGGATGATTGACCAAGCTCAGTTGATAAGTTTTTTAAAAAAAAGGGAGCCATGTCGTTTAAGTGACACCGTTTAAATAATTAATGTTTTAAAGTTTATTTTGGGACATTGGTTTGTAAACCTAAACCTAAACTTATTATTATTATCTTTATGCTTCCGCTAAACTAACCTAGAGGATAACCTAATCGCCTTCGGGCATTTAAAAAAAAAACCGCTTCCTAAATTTTGCGGTGTTACATTCATTCTTTCATTTTCTGAAAACGATTGATTCTTTTAATTGTAACATCTAAAAGCGTTTTTTTCTACTACACAAATTAACGTTTGATTTAAAAAATCATCACCCATTTTAGTGCGCAAATCGGTCTTTAGAAGCTTCATTGCGGGAAAGCATCTTTCAACTGTTACAATTAAAACTAGCAAATCCAAAACCAACTTTAATAATCTACTAGCAGGGTACCCGCGCAATGCGGCGGCGGGTACCCGTAACCATATTTCGAAGTGACGACAGTGTCGGTGGTGGTGACAATAGCGATGGTGATGAGTGGTGGTGCGTAGTGATGGTAGGTGCTGACATTAGTGATGGTAGGATCAGATCCGAAATTGGCCATTTTTGTGAAAGTAAATATGGGCCTTTTAAATAGAGAAATGATGGTTGAGTTCTGGTGACGTTAAAGCTTATATATATATATATATATATATATATATATATATATATATATATATATATATATATATATATATATATATATATATATATATATATATATATATATATATATATATATATATATATATATATATATATATATATATATATATATATATATATATATATATATGTATCTGGTATAAATCAAAATAATCAAGTAGTTGAAGTGGTTAACACACAATGACTACTTAGGAGAGGTCTTGTGTTCGAATCATGTAAGCAACACTTTATTTTTTTAGTTAAAGAACTTACTAAAAGTGGAAATCTCCTTAAACTTAAAATTAAGGAGTTCCTTAAACTTACTAAAAGAGGTAGGCCTAAATGCATTAGTAAGTAGTAAGATATAGCAAAGGGAAAAACCATGTTCTCTTGTTTCAGAATCAATATATAATAGAAACTTACTAAATAAGGAGTAATGGGCTTTACTTAATTTTTTTTTTGACTTTAGTTCTATTTTTCTTTAGCTATCTTTTTAACAAATATTTAAATAGAATATATATTATTATTTTTTCTACTACATAAGAATATTTGTTGTATTTTTTTTTTAGGGGTGTCACCTACACTAAAAAGAAAAAAATTAATACTAATTCGAAAAGTTTGAGGGGTTGCCCGGGCAACCCCGTGCACCATACTAGGTCCACCACTGTGAGTAGCGTTACATTACCTATTGCATTGTTAAACGTCTAATCTTTAATTACTTTTTTTATTAACCTTTTTAGCAAGCATATAATAATTAGTTTAAACTTTGTTTTTTTAAGGAACCTAAAGTTTCTCGTGTCATTTTGGTTCTTCTAGACAGACTTTACATTGAGAAACAATCTATGGTTTTAGGCTTTTAGGCTTTTGGTTGTAGTGAGGGTAGTAATTTTAACATGTTACTTGGTGATCTTTTGGTAGTTGCTTCGCATGAATGTTAGTGAACTCGCACTTTGTTGGTGAGAGTTTTTACAATAATAATAATGAATAATGATACATCGATTATCTCTTAAAATGAGAGGTTTAGAGAAAATAAGATGTAAACACTTATTTTATATGAAAACAGAGAAATTATTTATAGTGGTGAGAGTTTTATGTATAGACTAACTAATCTAGTTATTTAAAATTTATAATTGTATAGCAATTGTCTACGGAAGTATAAAATTTTAGTGTTAAAATATACACGTAAGTATACAATTAACTATAAAACAAAACATAGTCTAGGTAAAAGAATTGTCAATAACCCTCAAAAGGAAGAGTTTTACAACATCAAAAAAAATTCTTACGCTACGTTATGATGAGCACGTTGTAGAAAAGAGTGAGATACGTGTGTAGAGTGTAACTAAAGGATAAAATGGGATGTTTTTTGCAGTTTGACAAATATTATTACGTTACCGTTATGATGAGCACGTTGTAGAAGGGGATTTTTGTTTCTTTTGGTGGTGACGATAAACACATTGTGACATCATGACTAAGAATTGCTTTTTTGTTTTGTCATTTTAAACAAGAATGACGTCAAGTTACGCTAACATATTTTGTAACGGTAAAAGTAGCATATTTGTATTAATCAAATTACATGGTTTTTGCTGTTAAAAAAAAAATCAAATTACATATAATCCACCAATTAAAAACTAACAATTGATTTAAACAACTGATGCACGTCGCAAAAAAAGTTGGTGTTTGGTACACGGATATCGATAGAACGTCACCGGCAGCGCAACAATTGTAGAACACATCCGGAGATAAGGGTTGAGGATGCTTTGACTTTTCAGAGAGTTTGGTGGCCTGAGGATTATGGTTATTGATTAAGCTTTGAATTAAAAGTGATCCAGGTGGCTGGTGAATCTGAATGTGGTGGAAGAGTATTGGTAAAAGAGAAAATTAAAAAAAAATTAATAGAGTAAATTCCATGGATGATCCATGTAATTTATCACTTATTACATTCACATTCATTTATCTTCGTTGTTTACAAAAGTCCATAACGATATTTTGGTCATTTAAAAAAATTAAAGACAATAGGAACCATGTGTGTAACAAAGTCTATACATGACCAAGGACATTTATTGTAAATTGTAATAAACGAAATTCAAGAACTGAGGTTATAAATAACAATATACCACGAAGACCTTCCATATATAATTTACACTAACTTTTAATTTAATTATTGTTTGATAACGTGGTTTAAAAGTTTATGAAAGACAAAAATATGTACAATGGTAATACAGCTGTTTTCTATTGTATTTGTTCTATAGTTAACCAGAACATATATAATAATATTACTTTGATTATATTAACTAAGTAATTTTTGTCCTATTCTATTTTTTTTTTAAGCAGTAAATCTAATCTATTTCTAATTACTACTTATGTTCACGACGAGACTTAAACTCTTGACCTCAAGGTTGAGAGTCAAACACCATACCACTAGGCCAAAGACTCTTTGGTATCCTACTCTATTCTAATCAATATGCTTAAAATATATGATTAATTTGATACAAGATGATTAAAAATTAGTTTATCAAAGTGTATATTAGTATTATATAATTGTTATGCACATGGTGCTTATGCCAATGTAATCACTTCGTCTCTTACATGACTCCCATGTTAACCATTCTTCCATTTGACAAAATTTAATATGCTAATCATTATGTACAAGGAATAATATATAAGAAGATCAACAAACTAATTAATATTTTACATTAATATCACCTATCAATTGAAAAAAAAATGTATAAGCGACTCACGTATGCACGCAATTTCGTTTATGCAAAATGTAAAGCAAAACACGTCGCATATCTTAGGATACTATTTTTATTCAGTAAATTAAAAAATTACCAGAGTAGTCAAAAAATTGAAGCCTGAAAAAAATCATTTTCGTTATCCAATGAACAAAAGCATATAACTTTTTTTATCAAGTTGTCAAAAAGTTGAAGAAAGTTCTTGTCATAGAGTATTCTCTTGGCTAGATTTGGTATCAAACGCAAGTCCTTTAATCATTTTTTTTTTCCCGGAAGAAAGAAAAATATTTAGGAAAATGATAATGACAGCCCTAAGGGCTGTTAATAAGATCCTATGACACATATAAAAAATTTGAACAATAATAAATAATCATCTTTACATTTTAGGAATAAACCACCATCAATACGTAACTAACTCTTAATCAGCCTTTAGACTGTCATTAACAAAATGAACATATTTATTAGGACTAAAGGAACAAGGGCTTCCAATATGTACAACGGGCTACAAGAGGAAGCCCGAGTTACAAACAATATAATAAATGAAAAGGGAAAGAAATTAAGTGTAGTGCTCGTCTAATCTGCCTTTGGTGTGAGAGTTGATATCATCTTCAAACTATATCCAAGTCATTTGGACCATATTGCATATTTATCTTTTCCTACAACACATGTTTCATAATATTATAATCTGTAACCCGGCATAAACTACGAAATTTATGTTTGACGAAAGTCATGTTTTTCATCCTTTTTAACTCATCAAAAACTTTGACAGATATTTTTGAATACGAATTCTCTCAAAATCATCAAAAACTTTATCTTGAAATTACGCCTTGATTTCAAATACTGTTTTGTCAGGAATTATCACAATAATTGGAATTTCGTAAACCTAGACCTAAGGTCGAAATATCTAATTTTTGAAATCTATATCACAATTCCTATTTTCATTCCAATTTAAAGAAACCCACCATATACACCAACATATTACAATTAGTACGCTAAGTAACTTGTACATTAAATGATCAAATAACATAAAAATTAGGTGCAACATAAAGTTTGATATATAAACAACCACCTACTCTTCTTACACCATGTGCAAATAAAAATTAAATATTTTGATGCAAATGATAACATTTTGATTCATATATGTATATGTGAACAACAATGCAATCAACAAAAATGTAATGAGTATGATGAAAACTATACCTCTTTTACTATATAAGAATTCATTTCTGGGATATTTTTTTGTTTTTTAAAGGAGTGCAACTAAAACTATCCTTGGTAATGTTTTTTTGTTGTCAATATACTGCCCATAATTGTTAGCAGGCAGTTACATATATGGGTCCTGTGTTGACTAGTCACTGTAGCCCAGAAACAAGTAAACCCTGCATAAAAAACAAAAAAAAAAAAAAAAATTATTTATGGTATTTAAAATTTTTAGCACCAAATTTAACCCATTTCCAGTGGTCAAACCACTTACTCTGCCAAATTTATTTATATATATGTGTGTGTTTATAGGAGTGGGTTCTATTGAGAACATATGAAGGTTGAGAGCGTGAGAATAGATCTCAACCGTACATCTATCTGGTGCATGCGCCCTTTTCAAAGTATGTGTATTCATATATGAATATGTTTATTTATACATAGACAACAATTTATTTCATAATTTTTTTCTTTAAAAAAAATGAAATAAAGTATGTTTATTCATAGATGAATAAACTATGAATAACCTATGTATATTAATAGATGAATAAAAATTCTCACATTCTTATAATTTTTCAAATTCTCAATAAATAAAGACCCTTGATCCATGAAGCCACAGTAAATAAAATATAAAATTGTATTGTTTATAGGTGTTGAATAATAATATGATAAGAGAATGTAAAAACGCACCTGAGGAAATTGAATTTGGCAGCAGAAAGCAAAGAAAAAAGGTTTGTAGCAGTTAGAATACAGTTGTATATACAATCTTCTATTTCATATTAGCAGATGCAATTGAAGCCTCAACAATTAAAGAAACTGGTTGCCTGGCCTGAAGGCAAGCACCAATATCAAACGGCCTCAAATCAGATCCGTCGAATAGGAGATTGACACCTGGCAGGATAGCTTCTCTGCTGTCCATATCATCTGATTTAGCAGCACTTGACTCAGAAGCTTCCTCAAACATACCCATTACAGTTTCATACACAGGTGAAAGAGCATAAGATCTGCAATTAAACGCCAGTTATGTTTTATCTATAATAATAAATAATTAAATTGAATAAAAATTAAAAACAAACCTTAAAATATTGCCATCAAAACTCAAAACTTCAGTACCACAACGTTGTCTATTAGCAAGCTTTAATCTCTGATGATCACTGGACCCAGAAATAGGTGAAGAAGGATCTGTTAAAGGGTTCCATCTTTGACTAGCATAAGTCATTAAAAGTTTATTATTATTGTTATTATTATTATTCGATTCTTTCAGTTGTTGATCACTTTTCGGTTGCTGATCTTTTTGATAAAGCATTCTAGCAGTTGAACCCGTTGCCTGATAATCCAAACAAACTTGTTGTAACCGTCTTCTTAATTCTTGCATCGCGTTATGATGTTCACTAAATAAATTAGTTTGAAGTAATTGTGAACAAACCACTCGTTTGCATATATTCTTACATAAACTCGGGCTAAATAACGGGATCCCGAATTCGACACTTAGTGGGACCCATTCGTGTGAGTCATCATCGGGCCCAAAACTGTTGGGATCACTTTCTTTGTATAGTTTCAGTAAACGAATATAACCAACTGTCCATAACTCTATCTTATCCGACAAACTACTTAATAAATTGTTTAATTTTGAACTTTGGCTCGTTTCAAGCCCTAATTCTTTCCCGATATCAGCAAATGAAGAATCGTAATTCTTTAACGGTAAAGGTACATCCATTGTATTAATCTTTTCAGACTGATCAAGATCGTATTTACTTAACGGTTGGACTAAAATGGCTGTATGTTTTAAAAGTGAATTTAAACAATGTAAAAGTATATTTCCTTTGATTAAATTACCATCAAATTTATCAACCGAAGATTCATCCCAAGACCAAACTAGGGCTTTTTCACAGCCCGATAACGGTGCGGGCAGCAACCTTAAACATTGACCTTTCATAAGAACAACGGATAACGGGCCACTTCGGGTAGCTGAATACAACACCAATTTCATCCATGGTGTCATTGAGGAATAACAAGGTGGCCCGAAATGAACCGGGCCTTTCGGGCTGGGCAGAACAGAGCAATGAGGAAGTGGTAACATCGATACCACAATTTCATAATCTCGACAAAATAATCTCTCGAGTGTTGCTGATGCAAGTGTAGCTAAGCTTTCGCAGCGTAAGATATCTACGTTATATTTTCTTAATTTTTTATTTGTGGTTTTTCCAGTATCGTGACCGTCGGTTATATCTTCAGATTCTTCTGAAGAAGAATCTAGGGTTTGTTTGTCGATTTTGGTTGGAGAAATTCCTCCAGATGTCAAACACTCAAGAACACAACGAAGGCTAAACGCATGATTCGCGAATTCCTGAAGAACTCCTTCGAATTTGGCTCCTTCTAAAGAGGAAAGATCATTACAGAGATCTTTTATACTTGCGTGCCCTAATTTTCCAGCTTCGTACAGTGTCACTGCGTGCGATTTCAAGCCTGGTGATACAGATCCCATCATGAGATAAGATGTAATATTAGCATCAACTAAAAACGCAACACGAGCATAACCGGAGTTCAGATTCTCCCCAAAATCATGCTGAAAAACACTTCCATCACCGGCGTTTATAGACCCGACACTTGGTCGTGAATTGTTTTCATAATCATCTTCGTGAACTGAACTTGCAGATGGTGAAGTTGGCTCTTGAAGAATCGAACCAGGGTCAATTAACTTAACCGCCCATCCTAACCGACACGCAAAAGACGCAGCTGCTTGCAGTTGAATCAGTTGGACCTGTAAAGTTGTCGCTAATTCAGCGACGGTTGAATTCTCACTTGAAACCACAAATACTGCATATAGCAACCTGTTGTTATGTCATTAACATGAGATTGAATCTTTCAAATAGTTTCATATAATTAAAAAGAAGAGTTAATTACACGAATGGTCCTTTAACTTTATACCAAATTTCACCAATAGTTTTTTCGTTTCAAAAATTATACCAATGGTCCTTATTTTTGAAACTTATTTCACCGATAGTCCTTTAGGCTTAACGGTGTTACATTTTTATGTTAAGTCTCCCGTGTGTCATGCACATGGGTGTGGGTGTGTGCAAGTGGTGTGGTACTTTTTGCCTTATAAGTTGTAAATAAGCTTGTTTTTTAAATTAAGTTTGCAAAAACTAAAATGGGAAAAGACTATAATGCCCTCACGTGCATCTCACATGGGAGACTTAATATAAAATTTTAACACCGTTAAGCCTAGATGACTATCAGTGAAATAAGTTTCAAAAATAAGGGTCATCGGTGTAATTTTTGAAACTAAAGAACCATTGGTGAAATTTGGTATAAAGTTAAAAGACGATTCGTGAAATTAACTCTAAAAAGAAAAAGTAAAATATTGTTACTCCTCAATCGGGTCTTCATACGACTGCTCTCGATTTGAAACAAATCCTTCAAGCCGGCTAACCCTAAATCTATCTTCAGCATAAACAGAAACATCAATATAAACCAATCCCCTTCGGTAAAGACACTTTATGACCACTGGATCAAATAGCATGAATGCATTTGCTTCTTCTTTGCATATTTTGTCAATTGTTGCACTTTCTTCTTCTGACAGTTTCTGACAACATTTCATATTGTTAGCATCATTAAAAAGTATACTTATGTTAGTGATATTGTACCTTAAATTCTTCCAATGTAAAGTTGACTAGACAAACACCCCACCAAGGTTCAATTGTCATGTCCACTGGATGCGTCGGTAATAATTCTTTAGCTATCGACTTGTTCAGCTTCCACATTATTTTCTATAAACAATAATCAACTATATGATATAGATATTCAAAGATACGTATAAAAGTTTATACCTTAGATCTACACTTGTTCATGATATCAATAAATTCATTTCTTCCTATTCCAGTCAGTCGCAATGCATCTGCTGCACTAAAATTTGGAATTCGGTCGTAAGACTGTTCTGCATACAAACATGACTAAGTCAACATATGGACTTCTATATGTATAATATATATGCATATTCATTTTACAAGAAGAAAAAGGAAAATATATAATTTAATGTGACAAAGTACTACCATTTTTCATGACTTCAAATATCATATCGCAATAGTATCTGAATGGAGAGATTCTCATTACACGGCAAACATACTCAGCAAGATGATAAGGAAACAGCTGCAATAAATAAATAAAATAGTTTTAATTACATTCGTTAATCAACGGATTTTAATAAGAACATAATTAAATACTTACTGCCAAATTCTTTCGAAGATAACGCATCATATCATCATAATATTCACTTTCTTTGCATACTTTACGCACAAAAGAAGTGCGCCATAAAAGCCTTCTTTTTATACAATGTGCAACTATCCTGCAGAAAAGAAAAATAAAACCTTAATGAAATAACACGATTTGCATAAACTTAAGATAGAATCTCAAAGTTGGCTCTTACACGGTTTTAAATACGATTTACATACTTGTATGCCAAATTTATAGTATCTTCAACCAATAACAAGAAACAACATTTGATTCGAGACAATTGTTTAATTGGAGTAGAATAAATTGAAACTCAAATTTAATTAGTAATCATCCAAATAACATATTTTTATCTAACCATCTCATGTTAATATTAGATATTCAAGCATATGTTACTCAGTCCAACAAGGCAACAATGGCCACATTACTAGAATTTCAGTAATCAATAATCAAACAAACTACAGGAAAATAAACAATGATCACAAACATATTTGAAACAAAAGCTGATAAAAGTGATTAAGTAAACAAACCTTCTATGCCATTCATCCTTAGAATTCAAACTAACTTGAAGAAGTTTAGGGAGACTCTCCCAAGAACATTCCTCCTTAATTGCTCTCAATATTAACTGCTCCTCAATCGTTGCTTGTTGGTGCATTATACTAACCGAATCAAATCACCTAAATTACTTACAAAAACACTAATATCTGCAACAATAATCGAATCTCGTAAACTTACTAATTCAATTAACACATTAAACAACAATGTATCAACGATTGATTAAAAATGTGATTATTTCATGACGGAGATGCTTGATAAGCGATGAATTTACCTGGAATTGTGAGGAATCAATGGAAGGTGTGGTAGGGTTTTATGAGATGGAACGATGGCGATCTGTGGAATGATGATGATTTCATTTTCTGGTCGTTAATTAGGAATTGAATGTCGGAGATAAAGATAACCAAATCGAAACTTGTTTCTACGTGGGGAGCATTACCAAATACCAATTAAAAATGTCGAAACACCCTAATTTGAACCAAATTCCGTAGAGTTCATCGTATGAAAACATTTACCAGCTACTTACAGATTTCTAATTTAACGTCCAATTATCGTTTTAATTGTTACAACTTGATTTTTGAAATGATTTCTATAATATTAAAATCAATTTCTTTTACTAATATATTATTATTTGTGATCATTGTTTTTTTGTACTATCTTTACATCGCCAATATGGCAATATTAGATATAAGCTGTTACCTATCTTATGAAAATTTATTAGTATTACTATTATTAGATTGTTCACTATAAAATAAAATTCTATGTTAAACACACACGTAACGCCAATTAAATTAAAAAATGTCACCATATAAATAGGTAACCTCAAGATCCAAATGAGTGACAACAATAACGTATGTTACTATTAAAAACATCACATATACGAAATATTGTAAGACTACCTTATATACGACATTGGTATTTGATAGTAAAATTAGTAACCTTGTCATTTTTGCCACATATATTACATTTTAATCCCTACTCTGGATAGAGCAACGTACATTTGCCTCGAGAGTTATAAGAACAAACTAACATTAGATAAAGACCGGCATATACTTTTGTTAATGACTATTGTGAATCAAACTGCAAATAGAAATTGTCTTCTTTGAAATTAAGACGACATTCTCTTATCTAATTTTTAAATATACGTTACTGGAATAAAATACTATTGCCACCGTTGTTGCGTGAAATAAGCTTTGCCTCGATAATTTGTGCATCCAGGCTAAGCACTTGCTTGAAATAAACTTTGTAGTGTGGGTTTTAGGCTAAGCACTAACTAAAATTGTTTATATGATCATGTTGCTTACTGTTTATAGCATTGTTTATTGTTTAAATAATATTGACTACGCCTCGAATGATATGATACTTAAACCAACATTAGGCAATATACCAACAAGTTTAGTGTTGCTAACTGCTATTAATTATTTATTCAATTTATTAACCCTGCGAAGCGTCCATAAGTACGTTTAAACTAAGTGTCACATTATTTTCTATAATTATATTATGAGACAAATTACGAAAAAAAAAAGTTAAAGGACTAATTTTGTAACTAGCTGAACCTAGCCAAAGCCCAAAACTAACGTTAAAGGATTTGGAACACACGGTATATAAACCACGTATTTTTAATTTGCCGCCGCCTCCTTCCTCTGTGTTCTACATTCTAGGGCACGAATTCATCTTTCTTGCCGGAGTTCCGTCCTCCGTTCACCGCCGATTTCTCTCTATACATTATTTGTCAGTTGATATTCTTAATCTCCGATCAGTTGTCTGCAATCAAATATCAGCCATTCTGACATATTTGCTGTTTGTGTTTTGTATTGCTCAGTTTGTAATATCAATTGATATATAGTGAAATTGGTCGCATGATGGCTCTTCGTTTTGAGGTAAAGTTTTAAAATTTATTATAATTCGACATTGTTTTCGTCTGAGTGTTTTGAGGTGCAAATAATCTGAGATGAATCGGATTGCAGAAGTCAGACTCGCTAAAGTTTGTATGAAAGCATATGAATTCTCTCTGTTCACGAGCTTAGGAGAAAATTTTAATGGTGTAGAATTTTTATACGGACATGTTTTTTTTATTATAAATAATAAATAATAAATGTCTCAAGAAAATAATTATTAATTAATAGAGCTCATTAAACAGGAATATAATGCATTACATGTGTTCCAGCTAGTAGTTTTTTTGAATTAATATGGCCACAGGTATTTAATTTATAATTCTAAGATGTTTTATTCTGATACATTTTATTAGTTCAATTTTAGTTATCAGTTAGTTATCCATTTGAAACAGTACAGATTTCCGTTAACTTTAAAGGTCAAAAGTTGTACCAGATCTCAGTTTGATTCTTTAACAGAGCCTAAAATAGAACAGTTATTGGGTTGGTCTGTGTATTTAATCATATAAATTATGATTATATGGTTGCTTAATTGCACAACAAAAACACAAATTTGTTGTTGGAGTTTGCTAACTGAAAGAATATTGTTTGAATATCTGTAGATTCTTGGAAGATTTAATCGCGCTCGTGCAGCCCGTCTTACACTCCCTCACCATGTTTGCCAAACACCTCTATTTATGCCTGTTGGAACACAAGGTCAGAATTTTGACTTTTTAGTCAATCTTATATCATTTCCTATTTATAACCATATTATTTAATCTGCCAATAATTTTTCCATTAGTTTTCTTAAATACCTCAAGCAGTTGTGATTCTTAGATCTTGTCAAATGTCTTTTTTTTTAATAATAATATTAGGGACAATAAAAGGTTTGACAACTCAGCAGCTTGAGGAAATTGGGTGCCAAATTATACTTGGAAATACATATCATTTGGCACTACGACCAACTTCTGAGCTAATAGATGAAATGGGAGGCCTTCACAAATTTATGAACTGGCCTAGGGCACTTTTAACTGATTCTGGTGGTTTTCAGATGGTAAAATTTTTATTTTTAAATTTTCAATATAAAGCCATATAAATATATGTTTTTAATATTTTAAACTATTTCAGGTCTCATTGTTGCATTTAGCTGATATCACCGAAGAAGGTGTCACCTTTCAGGTTCTCTCTCTCTCTCTCTCTCTCTCACACACACACACAGACATATATATATTCCACTTTAATTTAGTTATAATTTATAATAATTTTTTTTATTTTTATTGTGCAGTCACCAGTTGATGGAAAGCCGATGCTCCTAACACCTGAAGAATCAATCCAAATCCAAGTAACTTCCATCCTCTTGTTTACATTAATTTTGAATTTAGTTGAGTTAATAATATACAGTTATATATGTATGTATTTTTGTAGAATAGAATTGGAGCAGACATAATAATGGCTCTTGATGATGTAGTGAAAACCACCATTACAGGTCCAAGAATTCATGAAGCTATGTACCGCACCTTACGCTGGATAGACAGATGCATAGCAGGTAAACATTTCCATACCTACATTTTTTTTTAAATTAATTATTATTATTATTATTTAATCAAATAAGGACGAAATAGAAATGAATAACATATTATGCGTTTATAATTTCTACATTGATTAGACAAACAGTTTAGGGAGAATGTTTGACTAGTTGTATAATGCCTAAAATACCCTTCTATGTGTTTATTATATATATAAATAGACAAATAGTTAATTCTATATCAACACTATCTCAAAGTTTGATTTTATGCAGCTCATAAGAGACCAAAAGAGCAGAATTTATTTGGAATCGTACAGGGTGGTTTAGATCCGATCTTAAGGTAATTAATTATTAATCTTTATTAAAATCTATATAATCAGCATCCACACTAATATATGAACTATATCTATAACATTATCTTATCAGGGATATATGTGTCAAAGGTTTGGTCGAAAGAAATTTGCCCGGGTATGTACACAACAACATTAAAAAAATTTAATCAGTTATTGAGTAATTAATTAATATTTTATTAACCAAATTTACTTGTGCAACAGTTATGCAATTGGTGGTCTTGCAGGCGGTGAAGATAAAGATTCATTTTGGCGTGTTGTTGCTCAATGCACTGCTTCACTTCCTGAAAACAAACCCCGTTATGTTATGGTACTTAATCAAGGGTATTTCAGTCTTTTTACTCACATATATTTAATATATCATAATACTGGAATTTGACTTTTTTTTAGGGTGTTGGATATCCACTTGATATTGTGGTTTGCAGTGCTTTAGGTGCTGACATGTATGACTGTGTTTACCCTACACGTACAGCTAGATTTGGTACTGCTCTTGTGCCTCAGGTATGATATTTCATCAACCATATTGCTAGTTAAAATATTACATAAATCGTTCCTATGGTTTGGACGAATTTCTTGATTTCATCCCTATACTTTTTTTTAAAACATGGATAGTCCCTAAGTTTGAAACTTGTAACATCAATGGTCTCTAAAGCAAAAAAGACCATTAGGTTTATAGGGATTGTTGATGTTATAAGGTTCAAAGTTTAGGGAGTGTTATGTTACAAGTTTCAAAATTAGGGACTATTGTAATAAAATAATTATTAAGATTGGGTATTTGATGATCTATATAAATTATGGTTTCAGGGGGTTCTAAGACTTAAGCACCAATCGATGGCTGATGATACCCGACCCATTGACTCAACATGCGAGTGCATGGTAATATTTTTTGTTTTACAAAAATCATTAAATAAATTAAATTATGTTTGTTTAAATATTGTATTTGTAGGTTTGCAAAAACTACACAAGGGCTTATCTTCATTGCCTTGTTACAAAAGATGCCATGGGTTCTCAACTTCTCTCTTATCATAATTTATATTACATGTTGCAGGTAAACTATTTCCAATGATTATACATGCATATACGTATATACATGTGTGTATATGTATGTATATATAAAGCTTCATTTTTCTTGAGAGTTAATTATTTGTAAATTTGCAGCTTAGTAGAAATCTGCATTCGTCAATAATAGAAGAAAGATTTCCAGAGTATGTTTGTCTTTTAACTAATTGTAGACTTTTTTTTCTTCTTCTCTCAATAGTCATTAATTTCTACTTTCTCCCATTTTTTATTTTGAAAAATAAATTTTAATTTGGCACTGATGTTATCGTCTACAGATTTGTGTGCGGCTTCTTGAGGAAAATGGTATGTATATTTACACTTTTACTCCTCTGTATGTTTGTTCATAAACTAGTTATTGATTTTTTTTAATTTTTATTTTTGTAGTTTCCTGAGGGTGATGTTCCTGAATGGGTGTGCAATGCAATGGAGGTTGCTGGAATAGACATCTCCTCATGTTGTACCCCATCAAATTCAAATACTCAAATAGATTCTTCAACTGAATAAATAAAGAAGTGTGACAGATCTTGATACTTAGGTCTAAATTTTATAGGAAATTATTATACTTTTTTACATCTGCAGCATAAATTTTGTAATCTATATGCTGCTCCAATTTCAGTAACAATTACACGACCTTAACTTAAATAGTTGGAGTTGTAAAGCTTTTACAATTGTCATAGTTTTGGATAGACAATTTGATTGAAACAAGTCTACTGATATGGGTTGGTCCTTTGAAATTATGGATGATAATTCAACATATATATTATATATTATGATTTCTGGATTTACTAATGTCTGTTATATTGGGAAAATGGTTTTCTTGTTTGATGAAACATTATTTTGATTTAACAGTTCAGCTTTGTCAGGTTTGAGGTAATGAAAGCCTTACTTGGCAAAAAATAATTTATTATCATTAATTAAAAAACTTGAATATATAGATTAGATTCCACATATACATTATCCCTGATAACATGAATGGCTCATTCAATGGATTTGCGTCCTAACTAATGAAATAATAATAAATAGGATTTTGTGGTTACAATTGGCCAGTGGCATGTTACTCATTTGTTCAACCACCTTAAGATTTGATTCGGGTGGTTGGTTTGGTTGACTGGGTTAGATGGTCTTTCAAAGTTCTCATCAATCATATCGGACGCTTGGTTTATTTGTTTTAACTTATTTTCTTAGCTTATATAAACTTATTTAACTTTTAAAAAGTTTATAAGCGAGTCTTACCGGTTTATTAACTCGAACTTCAGCTTATTGGCATGAATAAACTCATAAGGTATATAATTCGGAAAAATGGGCTTAGCAAATTTGCACCCTAATTAACTTCATCACTCCTCTTGAATTTTACCTCATCATACTTCGATTAAGATATCATGATACTTGATCCTACTCACCTAGAACTAAAGGACCATTTCATCCTAAGTCGAATATGGCAGATCGTAGGAGTAATAAAAAAACACTTTAAAACGCTCATGTGCAATAATCAACATTTGCCAATATTCTTCTTGACACAACAGCTGTTCGTCATTTCAATTTATCTGAAAATATCTGACTGAATTCCTTTGATTATGTTCAAGACGACAAATTAAGCCAACTTATCATTATATGTATGTTCCAAACCCTTTTGGATAAGCAAGTGTCTTTATATGTGTTGGGTTACTAAAAATAATCACTAGTTTTATTAGATTTAATGTAGACAAATATACAAAAGTTAGAAGACAATTTGAATATAAATATCAGATTGTAGTTGATGAGATACTAAAGGTTTGGGCTTTAGTGTTATGTCAATCATCTTACTACTACGTACATAATCTGAACTCACAAAGTCCAAGTATAATATTTGTGAAATACAGTTCAGATTGTGGCAGTAGATTCCGCATGTGTTTGAAAAATGTTAGACCGAATCTTAAAGAAAAACCACGAAGCTAAAGATAGTCCCAGTTTAGAGATGTTGATGTTGTAAGCTTGAGATACCCTGTAAAAATAAGTGCGAGGCTATGTGCATTTGCATTTAAAGAAAAGATCATATAAAAAAAGTTGGCATCTATTTGTTTAGATTTTAAAGATTATTTTATTCTATTGATACTGAAAAAAAAAAAACCTACAAAAGTTATAGAAATTAGGCATTGTTGCTATAGAAAAATAATTAATAATTTGGAGATGTTGATGTTGTAAGCTTTAATTTGGAGATGTTGATGTTGTAAGCTTGAGATCCCAAAATGGTAAAAGGTGTGCGGCTATGTGCGTTTCAAAAAAACTAAATCATATAAGAAAAAGAAAGTTAATCTATTTGTCTAGATATTAAAGATTATTTTGTTCTTTTGCTACATGTATTCCCATTATAAAAGTTTTTTGGGTGGTTGAACTTTGCTAACGTGATTTTACTGTTGTCATGATTATTCCAAATTTTTTATATTTACTTATAAAAGGTTTGAACCCGTAACCTTTAAAATGTTATTTGAAATTTCTTGCAACTAGTCATCATCACATTGTTTATTCTACAGCTACTAAAGGCGTTGTTGAGATAGGAAAATAATAATTAAATATCCAGGTGGCACTTGCCTTTCTGAACTAACCTTCATTATTAGGAAGCCCACAAGAAACTCCCATGAAAACTCAAAGAAACGACAACTACCATAACTCTACAAATACATCACAAAACACCCACAAAAAGCTACACAAAAACACACACGCAAACACCTAAACCACCCACCAAAACCTATCGAAGAACCACACGCAAACGCCGAGCTAATCACCCACAAAAGCTAGCTCAGCCGAAAGTACACACAAAAACAATTGAAACACACAATGGAAGCTAGAAAACGATCTAATTCAACGGCAACAACCTGCAAGAAACACCCGAAACACCGGCAATCTCCGGGGATTTGTTCGTTGTGTTTACGAGAAAGATTATCAAAGATATCAAGTTCTTCATCACATGCGGTCAGTAATGTATCTTCCTCATCTTCTTCGTCTTCAATCTCATCGGTTTCTTCGGCTTATTCTTCACATAACTCATCCAATGTCTCATCCTACACTGCATCTCCCATGCAAAACCATCGAAATCGTAGAAAGATTAATAATTTTGAAGGGAAAGGGTATCTTTATCTCTTGAAGAAGATCAATACTAACGGTGTATTAAAGAAGAGTAGATCAATGGCTTTTGATAGTGATCAAAAAAATGTTATGCCAGATCATGAGGAGAAGAAAGTTGGATTTTGGTCAAAGTTGATTGGTTCAAAAAGGAGTTCCTCAAGGATGATGCATTCAAGAACAATGAGAGAAACGTTTCTTTCGAGGGTTTGATTTTATTTCTTTTCACACTACGGAGTTACATTTTTTGTATACTTTAAGAAAAATATAATACCTTTGTGGTTATATATTATTTTAATTTATTTTTTTAATTTGAAAGGGCCAACATTTTCATCCATCTAGTAAATATCTACTAGATAGAACTCATAATCTTTAGTAAATTATTCAGAACATCACTGATTACATATATATTTTTTACTGTTTGGATTAATTTGTGGTTGAAAATGTTGGAGAAAAATCCAAGGAAAGAGGAGTCGGTGTACGAAATGTAGAATGGAGAAGTATAATATATTTGTTTATTATTTTATGTGAAGGATTGATTATTATATATATAAACGTAGCTTTATTGCTTCATTTGGCAAAAGTCATCATTTTATTATATTATGTATTGATAAATTTCACCTTTTATATAAAGTATTCTGTATAAAATATTATATATCTATATATTAGGATATTAGAACTTTTATACATATACTAGCTACAAAACCCGCCCGATGGGCGAGTATGTTGTAAATTTTAGTATGTAGAAAAATGTCCAAAAACTTTATATATTTCTAAATGACATAATAATCGATAGATGTGATTATGATTTTGTACAAAAAAATGGTAAATGAAGAAATGTTACACGGGCATTTTATTAAATGAAGAATCCAGCTTTTTATGCCGTAATCCGTAATATCTGAAGTCTGGTTCCGTTGCACAATCCAGCTTTTTATGTCGTAATCATAGAATGCCGGTTTTATGGAAATTATATTGAGTCGTGTATCACTTCTGAATAAAATACGATTGAGTCGCTGATTGATCTTTTAAATATTTATTTGTTTCCTTGTATGTAGGATCTTTTAAATAGTTATTTATTTGTTTCCTTGTATGTAGGAAGCCGTATATGGAGCATATGAATGTAGACCGTAAGCCGTACCAGATTCGTTTGCCGTATATGGAGCGTATGAATGTAGACCGTAAGCTGTACCAGATTCGTTTGTATTAGTGCAAATGACGTGGACCAATCAGGGAATTCCAAGTGGCATTATGGACGAATAGGAATGCTTGGAATTGCCATGGTGTCAAACACTCTTCAAATTTAGACCTCATATATAGGGTAGGATGTTCGTCATAGAATGGTTTATATATAAAGGGAAGACAAAGAAAATGTACCATGTTACTTTTTTTTAGGATTGGTCGAGAAAAATGTAACATTGGATATTATTTTTAGGCCGTATAATTAATCGAAACCAAATTTCAACTTCATCCATGTTGTCTGAACACGGATCACTATCAATTTACACATTACTCAGTTCTTTTACCTGTGATTGTATGTATAAAGTAGGTAAAATAAATCACAAAAAAAGTAGGTCGATCATTAAAGAACATAGTTTTCTTGAGTTCCTCGAGATGCTATTAATGCCAAATACATGTAGGGTTCTAAAAGGAAATTACTATAGGGATTAAGGTATTTGTAATGGGATTGGTCATCTATGTTACATCTAACTTTACATCAATTTTCTTCCCTTAAATCAAACACGACTGACTCTTAATATTAATTTTATTAATACATATACTATTTACCATCCATGATGTACAAGAGACCATCGCATAAATACAAGCGACCATAAGCTGTGATCGCCGGTAATCGCGTAACGGAGGAACGCGTCGTGACCGCAACCGTTACTATTAGTCTTAGAATGTAGCTTTTAATATTCATGGATTTGTGTGGCGTACTTTTTAATATTATAGAGGACGTGTCATCTCTTTCATCCGACTTGTAACCTGGTTTTAAACGATTGCCAACTCTGAAGTATTTTAGAGAATTTAAATTTATTAAATTCCTCCACCATCAACATCTGCATCGCCTCTCATTCACTAAGTTTACAAAGTTATTATTCATTAATTTAGGGGTGACAATTCGGACAATTCATGTCGGATTCGGCTTAGCAAGTTAGTATATATAAACATCATCTCTCATTTCTTGTACTAACTCGACATGAGTAGTCAAAATGATAGTGAGCCTTAAAAAACTGAAGAGAATTAAAACTGTTGGTATGAGTGTGTCAGTTAGATCAGATATCAGCTGACATAGCGTTGAGTTGTTAAAAACGGGATATCAGTTGATAGTTGGTATCACCATTAGTCAATCGGTCTTGAGATCTGGTTAAAAAAAGTATATTTAAATATAAAAAGGGCACTACTTTAATATATGAAAAAATACAGGTAATGAAGAGAAGTGTAGTTAAAAATAGAAACTGAAGCATAGAAAATGATTTGGTTTCATGCATGTGACAGATTTATGATTTATTTGCCAGTTGTTTCTGCTGGACTTTCATGTGGTTCAATTAATATTAGTTCGCCTGTAAATTCTTTAATATTTAATTTTCATCGATCATCGAAGTACACAATTTGTACTTATACCAATATAATTTAAATCTCATGAATATTTTTAAAGATTAGTTATTGGTTCCATGAATAATATTTTAAAATATACATTTTGGTCGTCTCTAATGTGTTTTGTTTATGCTTAGGACTCGGCATATGTGTTACCTAACATGACTCATATATATGTTGCATTAAATATAGGTTAGGCAAAAAAGACAACATTAAACACATCGGGTATCTCAAATCTTGGTGTTGATGACAATCCTATTTGAAGTAACTCATGACTAAGACTATGTAAGGGGTGGCTACTGTACTGTAACAGTGGTCACCCCTGACACATCAACGTCACATCAGGTTTTTGCGACGAAACACGTGAAAAATCTCGACCAAACCCACGTAGGGACTGGCCAAATCATTCCCTTTTGAAGAAAACTCCTCCCCTTTGAAAATCAGGCGACCTGCAACGGTCGCCTGGACGACCTTTGTGCTCAAGGGACCCGTCGCAGGTCAAATGGTGTCAAGGGAGGGACGCGTCTAAACTTGGCGATCGAGTGGGACGCACCCCTTACGTATAGCTCCATGAAGTTATTTCAATCTGGTTCTTCTAATTATTATTCAGAACAATTGCATATGAATGTTTGGTCTCAACTTCTTGACATGTCTAATATCTTTAGACATCACCAATGTTTCGTGATAAACTACAAGACTCATTGTGGTTCCCACGACAATAAGTGGTCATGACAATTTTGGTATGAATCTAATTCATCCATGAATTACTAAACCATGCAAAATAAAACAATATTAATTAAATTCGTGATCAAAATATCGAACTCAACTTTTGACAAAATCAAACCCCTTGATTTTACTTTTCAAAGGTTAGGTGCAAGATGCTTGCTTAAGGATGTTTTGGATCAACAAAACCATCAGGCTGCTCCATCTATACTTCTTTTAAGAAAGCCCCATTATAATAAGTGAGTCCATTAGCCATACCTCATAGTCATAATATATAAACTTGTATATAAAGAGGATTTAACAAACTCCAAATAGCATTAATCTCCACATACATACCATCATCCTACATACTTGAAATCACATAAACAACATAAATCCAAACAAAGTTGAAATTTGAAATTGACAGAATTGAGAGTAAGCCAAATGGGTGAGAGAGATCAAGCTCTCTCGCCTCTGATACGCCTCGCCAGCTGGATGTCTTTAGGCATGATGGTCACACGTTTTGCATGAATTGCACACAAGTTGGTGTCCTCAAACAGTCCAACAAGATAAGCCTCTGCTGCCTCTTGCAGTGCCAGCACAGCATGGCTCTGGAAACGCAGATCCGTCTGCAAATTTATTTAAAACAAATCGGTATTTAAATCATCAAGTAATATTATGAATTTATAATGAACCAACCTTGAAGTCTTGAGCAATCTCACGAACAAGCCTCTGGAAAGGCAGTTTCCTGATCAAAAGTTCAGTACTCTTCTGATACTTACGGATTTCACTGCAAAATAATTTACCATTTAACATAACCAACAGCAAATAATAACGAAACGAAATTAAAACAGAATGTAAATCACAAACCGAAGAGCAACAGTTCCAGGTCTGTAACGATGAGGCTTCTTCACACCTCCAGTTGTGGGTGCAGATTTGCGAGCAGCCTAAAAAAACAGAAAATCATAATTACAACTTTGTTCCTCTTAACATGAATGAGATTCAAAACAACATATGTGAGTTAGGCGTGAAGAAGAAAATTATACTTTGGTTGCAAGTTGCTTCCTAGGGGCCTTCCCTCCGGTAGACTTACGAGCAGTTTGCTTAGTACGAGCCATCTACAATTGTAAAAAAAACAGAGAACAATGAAGCTTTGCATTACCAGTTTCAGTAACGAAATTGTGAGCATAAACACAGACAATTAGGGATATCAAGGAAAATGGTCCAAAAAATTTCAATTAGTGTTTTAAACGTACCTAAATTAGCGAAGGAAACTACTTTTTCACCTTCATTTTGTAATTAGATGAAAATATCACGTATAAAATTAACTTATCCGACCAAAACAAACCCTAGTATCAACAGCGATCGCTAAAATATATGGGGGAAAAGCCTAAAAACACAATTAATCGAACTAACATAAACAATGAACAAAGATATATTAGAAAGCCCTAGGTTTTTAACAAAAAACAGATCGAATAAGAGAAGGATGCTCGAACGGGTGCGTACCTTGACTGCTTATTATCTCTCTCTCGAAAGCTTTGAAAATCTTCTACTTTTCGTCGATTTTGCAAGACCCTTGTATTTATTGAGCTTTTAACGGTTCGACTCGAACGAAAACGGCTCGGACTCGGATACATATATAGTACGGGCAATGAAAAATCAGATGCAATAAATAAATATAAATATATAAATAATGAAGGACCAAAAAAATACAAAATAAATATCCTAAAAATTCAAAATCCAAAACTAATTTTTCATCAAATTCAATAAATTCTAAAACCTATATAAAAATTCATATTTTTATTTTATTTATCTATTTTTTATTAAGAAAATCTGATTTTTTTTAATTTAATTGATTTTTTATTAAGAATTCAACCAGATTTTTCTCAAACCAACTGGTTCCGACAAAGTTATAACCATCAATATAATGAGCTTAATCCGAAATAAACCATATAATTATCCTTTGCTTTTTACGCTTGATCGCAGATACCGGGCTATTATATATAAAAATCTATAGAAAATAAAACAATAAATTTTAAAATTATACTCCCTCCGTCCCACAAAAAACTTCTCATTTCACCCTAAAATTTTGTCCCACAAAAAACTTCCCATTTCAATAAAATACTATTATTAATAAGGACCCCACCACTAACTATCCACTAACTATCTTTCTCTCTCCAAATCAATCTTATATTTTAATCAAAATTATTGTCAATGACCCCACCACTAACTATCACCTTAAAACTTGTGCCCATCTCAAATGGGAAGTTTTTTGTGGGACGGAGGGAGTATTAATTAAAAGAAAGAGGTCCGGGTCGGGTCATAGCAACACAAATATCCAGGATACGCCACTTTGATGATTGACGGTTTGATCACGGATAAGAGTAGGAGGAGATTTCCCAAACAAAAAGGATAGGATAAACCCCACAAACAAATATATCCCACCCACATGGATTTCAGCTCGCATAATCTCAAATTCAAGCACAAAACACCAACAATCAGCAACAATGGGGCTGGTTTCATTCCTCTCAACAGTCCCAACGTTACTCCCAGTTGCTCAATCATCCTACAATTCCTCCAAATGCCCAATTCATTCGGTAAGATTTTTTCCTCAATTTTCATCACGCCATGTATTTCGTGCTAATATAACGATCCATGTGTTAATTGCACGAACAGGTTACGATTAAATGTAAAATTGAGGATAATAGTAGCAATGAGATTAATGGCGTTCGAAGGAGGGACATTCTTAATTGCTTTGGTGCTGCCGTTACTATGGTAATTGTGCTTCTACTTTTCACCCATTTCCTACAATTTTCATTAATGATTATGCTAATTTAAAATTAATTTAACATAACATACTTGAATGTGTTCTCTCTTCATAGGAAATGGTAGCAAGCAGCTCGAGCCCGTTTGTTGAGGTAGCAAATGCTGCTGATTTGATTCAGCGTAGACAACGTTCTGACTTTCAATGTAAGTTTCTTGTGTTTTGAATTTTGATCATATATTTTATATCAAAATGATCTCTTAGGCATGTTATGTTGAATTTTGTTAAACAGATTTCTATCATTTTGTACAAAGTTTCAAAATTGTTTTGTTCATTTGTAATTAAGTAAAGAAATATGTGATCATAGAGTTCCATAAAATATACTTCACTAATTTGATGTCATGTCATGAGAGATAACAGTCACAGTTGACCTCATGATCTGGTCAACCTTTGACTTACCTGATTATATATACAATATCTAAATTATAACTGTCTTTCTTCTTTTCTTTTTCATGTTGCAGCAAGTATAAAGACAACCCTCTATAATGCGATCAAGGTCAATCAATAAAAAATTGTATATTCATATGTGACCATTTTATATATTTCTTTTGCAAATCTCAAGTGCTTCTTTCTTTTAACTTCAGGCAAATCAGGAGCTGATTCCACCACTACTAACATTAGCACTTAATGATATTATGACATACGATAAGGTCAGATTTCAAAATAAAACATAACGTCCTAATTAACTACTCCTAGATAAAAACAGTTAACTAAAATAACTACACCTAAATTAAACAACAATAAAAGAAGATGATAGATTTGATCACGTGCAGGTCATAACATTACTCTATACTTCCATGAATGTTGTTTAATTAGTAAAATTAATTTTCTATTGTTAATCTTGTAGCCTACAAAAACTGGAGGCCCAAATGGATCCATACGTTTTAGGTACTTACCTCCAAGTTTTTATCAGTTTTGTTTTTTACTAAGGGGTATTTTAGGTATTTGATCACATATTTAAAATCAAATATTCTAATTTCTACTATGTTCCTACAGCTCGGAGATCGACAGGCCAGAAAACAAAGGACTTTCTGCTGCTTTATCTTTGGTAGAAGATGTAAAAAAAGAGATTGATTCTTACTCCAAAGGTGGACCGATTTCATACTCTGATCTCATCCAGTTAGCAGGTTTGTCAAATTCAAATAACAACATTTAATTTTATGTTTTTAACATCTAAAATGTTTCCATTATTTTTTTTTTTAATTTGAAGTTTATTACTTTAGTTAATTTTGAGGTTCAATAACAATTAACAACTCATTTAACTCTAGAAAGTCAAACGTTGACCTTTTTACACTTGATGTAGCTCAAAGTGCTGCTAAAGCTACGTTTTTAGCTTCAGCTATTAGAAAATGTGGCGGTAATGAAGAAAAGGGGAACTTGTTATACTCTGCCTACGGTTCAACTGGACAGGTTAGTTAGTTATTTTCATGTTTTGTTGCAACAGTTTGTACCACATGCATTAAAAGTTGTACAATTTTATTGTTGTATAGTGGGGATTGTTTGATAGGCAATTTGGACGATCAGATGCTGAAGAAGCTGATCCAGAGGGAAGAGTACCTGATTGGAGCAAAGCAACTGTTCAAGAAATGAAAGACAAGTTTATAGCCATTGGATTCGGTCCTCGCCAGGTAAGCTTCTCATTTTGATTTTATTCTTTTCACAAAAAAAATCTCATTTTTTTATTATGTTATCTATTAATTTCTTAATTAATTGGTGCAGTTGGGTCATGGTTTATAGCTTGTAAATTGATCTTGATTTGATTTTGCAGTTGGCAGTAATGTCAGCCTTTTTGGGTCCTGATCAATTAGCAACTGAAGCCAAATTAGCTACAGATCCAGATGTCACTAAATGGGTTGAGAAATACCAAAGAAGCAGAGAAACTGTCTCCGAGACTGACTATGAGGTTACCTTTTCAGAATTGACTAATTTTTATTTTATAAATTTTGTATGTTGTGTTATTTTTTGTATCTTGTTTCAGGTTGATTTGATTACTACTCTTACGAAAATGAGTGGTTTGGGCCAAAACATCAACTATGAGGCATACTCATACGCTGTCCCAAAAATTGATTTCAAAAAACTCAAATTATAAAAAGGTTAATATGACAATTAATGATCATAAAAATGAGCAAAACGAGTCGATTGAAGAATATGGTAGACTCGGGCTGCAAGTTTAGAAAATATATCAAATGCGGCGTGTATCCAAGAAGAGCATGGTTTTTGTGTAAACTACACTACATGATTGTGTAAATTGTAGTTGTATTTTAATTATTAGTTCTATTGAGTGGCATTAATGTTTAAATTCATGCAATTAGATTACTTGAGCTGTCCAACAAGACAAAAACAAATGCTATCTATGTTTATACAAGTATATACATAGCAGTAGCATGACTATTTTATTAAATAATTTGCCTAAATAATACTTGACTTTTAATTCGGGGCAGGTGATCTGCATATGCCCCCTTTAAAAATTTACTCCATTGATTTTTAGTATTGATTACAACACCCTTACTCCAATTGCATTTATAAAAATCAAGTATTTAGTGGTTAAAAAGGTAAAAAAAAAACAATATGGCAGCATTTGATTATCAACCAAATTACTAAATTGCACTTCATTTTCTCTCTTAAATTTTGTGCTAAAAGCTTTGGTATAAATAGACTGCTCCTGCTAAGAATGAAGAACATGATAAACAAAAGTAAACACTTAGCAAATTCATTCAAAATACTTGAACATTAAGCAAATGAAACTAAATAAGTTTTGATAGTGGCATAACAAAAGGTTCTCAAAAGGAAAAAGAGGGAGAAATTAGAGCGAGATGCAACCAAATTCTTTTAATTAGGATTAATTAAAAAACAAAGATTAGAAATCTTCTTAGCATGAGACTCCAAACCCTCACTAATGTGGTTGTTGTTCCTCACTTGGCTTTGCACCGGCTTCCTTTATTTCATCACCTCCATCCTCCTGCATCCATACACCAATTATTTAATCAATAAATAACCCAATTTAAACATCACAAATGTATACAAAAATATTTTATATTTATTTAAATGGGTCAAAATAAAAAAAAAAAAAACTTGATTAATAGAAATACCTGCATATCGGAGGTCCAGAGAGTGAGGTTATCACGAAGGAGTTGCATGATCAAGGTGCTATCTTTGTAGGATTCCTCACCCAAAGTATCCAACTCAGCAATTGCTTCATCAAATGCCTATTTTATAGATATAAACGCAAATTAAATACATAATAATCATGCCATTTTAAATTTAAAACCATAAATTGTATGAAGTTTTTAATTGAAGTTTATAGTACCTGTTTGGCAAGGGCACAAGCGCGATCTGGAGAGTTCAAAATCTCATAGTAAAAGACAGAGAAGTTGAGAGCCAATCCAAGGCGAATTGGGTGTGTTGGGGCTAGTTCAGTGTTTGCAATATCCTGCAAATTGTTTGTTTACATTTTTTTCAAATAAAAGGTTAATATAAGCCCCAAATTAATGAATAAAATCCACTATAATCATGTACATATTCACAAAAAATTTATTAGATCCTTAGAATAACAATGATCACATACTTAGTTGGATTCACGAAAAAGAAAAAGATCACTATTTTCTTCACGAGCTGTTATATTTACGTACAATTAGTAGCACACGAAACTCACAAGAATATTATGACAGCACATGGTAATAACTACTAAGATATTAGCACAGAAAGCAGGGGCTATTCTATTAAGTTCATGCAAAATCAATATACAGCTTTAGATGATTAAATAAATGACTAAGTCTAGATAAGATTCGGCATTTTCAGCAAATATCACATGATTGAAGAGCAATCATCTCTGAAAGTGAGTCCTAAATATAATTATAAAATAAAAAATGACTCACGGCAGTCACAGTCCATCTGGATACATACAAAATAGATATCGCATAGATTCAGACCATGTTAATAATCATATGGATTCAAAGGAGAAAGGAAGGATAACGTTGAATATCCGTACCTAATTCACTTATTTTATGAAGTAAATATCATTTTCATACATAAATTCAAACCAGAAATATAAAAAGTGAACCTGAGCAGCCTTATAGGCAGTGAGAGTACTCTCGGCGGCCTCTTTCCGTTCACCGCCGGTCTTAAACTCAGCAAGGTACCGATGATAATCTCCCTTCATCTTCAAATAAAACACCTTCGAATCACCACTAGTTGCCGATGGAATCAGTCGAGAATCAAGCAGCTTCAAAATCCCCTCGCAAATTCTCGTAAGCTCTGCCTCGATCTTCGATCTGTAACCTTTGATTACAGTGACATGATCCTCATTGCCACGAGATTCCTCTTTCTGTTCGATCGATGAAATTATACGCCATGAAGCACGGCGAGCTCCGATCACGTTTTTGTACGCAACGGAAAGGAGATTACGTTCTTCAACGGTGAGTTCATCGGTTTCTGAAACTTTCTCCATGAAATCCACCATTTCGTCGTACCGTTCCGCCTGCTCGGCGAGTTTCGCCATGTAGACGTTCTGATCACGCGCCGATAGTGCCATTTTTCCGATGAGTGATTAGATGAACAGAGATATCTGGTCGGTTTTCAGTTGAATTTAGGGAATGAGGGAGAGATAATTCAGGTAAAAAGGTGAGGATGAGAGAGAATTGTGGAGAAAAAGGGGTTCTTTTTTTGAAATCAACAATCACGGTATTCGAGCAATCACGCTGTAATGACTTGTACTTGACGCTATATTTTACGTACTGTGAAATTCGGAAGGTTTCAGTTATTTGAATGCTTCATAGAGTTAGTTACATAATGAGTCCCTGTACTTATTTCAAGATACCGGATGAAGTCCAAAAGTTTTTAAACACAAGTTTTGGCATTCGGGTATAAACATGTTTCGAACACATAGATATATAGAGAAACGTTCAATGCAATGAAATCTATTATTTTTATCAAGTTTCGAGTAACAAATCTCAACAATTGATCAATAAGATCTAATAGTCAAAATTAATCACATATTCTACACATAAAGAGGTATTTTGGTTAGGGGTGAGCATAAAAACCGAAAAACCGAACCGAAACCGAAGAAACCGAAAAAACCGCACCGAAAAAGCCGAACCATTTGAAAAACCGATGTGAGCAGTTTTGGTTTTTGAAAAAACCGAATGTTTGGGGCGGTTTTCGGGTGCATACGAAAAACCAAACCGAAAAAACCGCCGGCCCCGCCATATATGTTCATCAAATTTTGTAAATATATTCTTATCCTTATAAAGATTTGATGGTTAATTATATCAAAAATATAATATTAAGTATATATCATTTGTACTTTTGACACAATTTTCTCATATACTTCTTTTGTTTTATAATTGTATAACAATGGAAATTTGGATTATTTGTTTGTTTTATAAATAGAGGAAATGAGTTAAAGTTTGGAAATTTATATCATAATTGTTAGGTTAACAAATTAGTAAATTTTATGGAAAACAAAAAAACCGAAAAATAAACCGAAATCGAACCGTTTTATTGACAAAAACCGAAAAAACCGAAACCGAACGGTTTGTAATTCTTAAAAACCGAAATATTCGGTTCGGGGTTTGGTTTTAGTCAAAAACCGCCCCATGCTCACCCCTAATTTTGGTCATTTGGCACTTAAAAAAAATTGATTTTTTTATATTTTAATTGAGGGGTATTTTGGTCATTCTAAAAAAAAAATATAATTAAGAACCTTATCGTGTATTATTGTGTATTATCACGTCTATCTTGTGTCACGCCTTACATAGCTGACATGCTCCATTTCGTGGGTGTCGCCATGACGCGCTTTTTAGAACAACGGAACATACTAATAATCAACATAAAATTTGATTTTTTTTTTCCATTTAAGACATTTCCAATTAATTATGGATGAGTATTAAATGAATGCTGATTTTTTTTATAAGGAAAATGTATTAGGGGTGTCAAATCTATACCGAACAAAACCAACTAACATGTTATCAACCACACCAATAACATATGGTAGCCAATATGTTGGTAGCTAACATGTTTGGTTGGTAGTACCATACCAATCAAGTAATCATGGTACGGTAATGGTACAAAAATTTTAATACCATGGTAGTACCGTACCAACCAAGTATATATATATTATTTAGAAGAATTCGAGAAAGGTAAACTAGGTATGATTGTTTTTTAATAAAGGTTATGATATCATAACATGAAAACATTCAAGTTATAACTTCTTAGCCTAACATATCAATATATTACATTTTTGTTATTATATTTGTATATTATGTTAATAATTAAGCGTGTGAAGCAGACGTGAATGCTATAAGCTAGTGTATTATGACAGGAATACTACATAATTTGTACTTTATCGTATATAGTGTTTATATAACATTTAACATATACCATTACCGAATATAATAATATAGAAAAATGTCTTGTTTTTAGTAATAATTCTAACTGTTTGTGATCTTGGTATATCCCAGTACCAATTCGTATCAACCATGATTGTTGGTAGCCAAAAAAATTGGTACCAAGTATAGTTGGTACGGTACCGATAGCTAGATTAGTGTACTAAGTATAGTTGGTACGGTACACGGTATGAGGAAAATATGTGTAGTACCGTACCATGGTCACTCATAAAATGTATAATAGGATGTTTTATTAATGGTTCGGCGGGTTGGAGAGAATTAAGATTTTAGAAGATAGTCTTCAACACGTGTCTCTTAAGGATGGCGTTGACAAAGTGAATTGGGTCGGTGACCTTTCGGGCGTTTTCTCGGCCAGCTCGTTTAGAAGCTTGATAGAAAATCTATCTCCGGATTCTGAAAATCGCATTAAATTTTGGTATAATTGGATCCCGCCTATAATTAATTGTTTTGTGCGGCGTCCGTACAAGTTATCGGCCAGACAAAATTTACATACGAGAGGTGTAATTGTTCATTTTTTTTTTGAACAGCAAAAAGAAATAGGGCTAATCGTGAGTGAGCTTCGGCAGTGCCATCACCCACCCCGACCAACCCCAAATACCATTAAACTTTTTAAATGATACCCCGAACTATAGAGTACATATTACACCTATTACATTTGTGTTAAACCATAAAACGAGATAACACATACCCTCCATAAACACACCAACAGCCTAAGAATATATACATACTATTTAACAATATAATAAAATTCCGAACACCATTGGATCCGACTTTCACCTTCTCAAAGTGATGATGGATGTGTGCACCAAGCTCCCCAATCTATAGAACTCCATTTTACCTTTGTCCGGTTTTTTAGCCAATAGAAGGATTGAGCTTGAGCTTGCATGTTGATTGTATGGTACGCATGGGAGTTTTTGTTAAAAACTATTTCATTTCTAGCTTTCCAGATATGCCAAAGTGTGGATATGAATGCAGTTAAGTATCTTTGTGCCTTCTCCTTTGACATATGCGCTTGTATGTGCCATTCCATCAACTGATCGATCTCCATTATTTCACCTATATCGATAGCCCACCACTTACAATAATCAACCCAAATGGACCGCGTTTTACTACAATGCCAAAACAAGTGACCCGCGTCTTCAATCTCTCTTTCGCAAAGAGAACATACTGCCGATTCTAAAATTATACCCCGCTTTAGCAAATTAAAACACGTTGGAAGCCGGTTGTGAAAAAAACGCCAAAAAAAGATGTTAGTACTAATCGGAACAGCTTTTATCCATGAAAAGTTAGAACTCGAAGTCGGGCCAGAAAGGGTTTTTTCTATCGCGATCCTTGCCGATGATACCGTGTAATTACCATCGCTTTCAAAAGCCCACTTTGTTGACAACGAACCGGATTCCGGGTGCATCGAAAGTTGAAACCAAGAGTCAAGTGGAATGTTTATTTTTTCAAGATGTACTCTTATCTTCACAATATTATTCCATACGCCCGGGAATTTACTAGCCGGTATATAAGGGCTCGAGATGTTATGTAATGCTACAACCACTTTTTTTCATAGAGAACCATCCTCTTTTTTTAATCTCCACCACCATTTAGCTAAAAGTGCTAGGTTTTGAGCTTTAAGGCTCGGTACATTTAAACCACCCGAATCAATTGTGTCATGCATTTTTTCCCATCTAACCCAATGTATTTTCCGTTCACCGTTTTTAGAACCCCAAAAGAATTTTGCCCGAATTGATTCTAATTTTTTAATAATACTTTCCGGAGCTTTAAACATGGAAAAATAGTATATGCCAACAACCCCTAACACGGATTTTATGAGGGTTAGTCTGCCACCATATGACAGGGATGATGCTTTCCAAGATGAGAGTTTTTTTTTGAAATTTATTGACAATTAAATCCCAATGTGAAGTTCTATGCATTGGAGCTCCTATGACTAAGCCAAGGTATTTAAAAGGGGTGGACCCGATACCACAATTAAGCCGATACGCAATTCTGCCCACATCATAATCGGTTACTCCGAGTCCCATAATTTTACTTTTTGACATATTGACCTTTAAACCTGATGCTAGATAAAAACAGTTGAGAATCCAATTAAGATTCCTTGCGTTTGTCTCGGACCATTCACCAATAAAGATAGTATCGTCAGCGTATTGGAGATGGGATAGCGGAGTGTCAATATTTGGTAATTTGATCCCATGGAAGATACCTTTTTCTTGGGCTTCAAGCATAGCAATGTGTATACTTTCAACCGCACTAATGAACAAGAAAGGAGCCATCGGGTCGCCTTGTCTAAGACCCCTATTAATGTCAAATTCATCAGTGGGTGATCCATTTAATAGAACTGATGCTCTAGCCGACGATAAACACATTTGAATCCATCTTCTCCATTTTTCACCAAAGTTCATTTATCTCATGATAGAATCAAGAAAACCCCAGTTTAATGTGTCGTAGGCTTTTTCAAAATCCACTTTAAATATCAGGAGTTGTTTTTTCATTTTCTTACACCACGACATTACCTCACTTAAGATTAACGGGCCATCAAGAATGTTTTGGCCTTCAATAAAAGCTGACTGTTCGACACTGATTACATCTCCAATCACTAATTTAAGGCGGTTCGCCAGACATTTAGCAATAATTTTGTAGAAACTTCCAATTAGACTAATTGAATGATAGTCTGATACTTCTAATGGTATCTCACACTTTGGTATGAGGGTAAAAAATGATGCGTTGCAGCCGAATTTTAGATCTCCCCCGTTCTCAAAGTGGACCACTGCATTCATCAGGTCTTCCTCAATGGTATTCCAGTATTTTTTGTAGAATGCAAACGTGAAACCGTCGGGCCCTGGTGCTTTTTCGACCCCACAATCCCATACTGCCCTTTTAACCTCCGCGCGAGAGAAATTGAACTCTAATTGATTTTTTTGCGAAAAGGATAGAGTTTTGAATTTTCTACTGCCGAACTCTGGTCTTGAAGTCCTTGATTCTGCAAAAATATTCGAAAAGTGGTTAAAAATACCTTTTTTCATGGACTCGGGTTCTTCTGTCCAGATTCCGTTGATTGATAGCCCGTGAATGAAGTTTTTCCTGTTGTTGTGCTTTAAAGTGCCGTGAAAGAATCTGGAGTTCTCATCACCATCTACACACCATTTTACCCTAGTTTTTTGTCTGATGTCACGAACTTTGATAGCTTCTTTTTCCCGAATATGTACGTCAACATTCATTCTAAACTGCTTTTCTTCGTCAGAAAGGCCGACAGATTCAGCCTTAATGTCGATTTCAGCTGCTTTTTTCTGTAAATCGGCCAGACTATTATCTGAGTTTGTAGATCGCCACTTCTTAATCTTCAATTTGACCTGTTTAAGTTTCCTGCAGAATACTTGAATATGCGATGAGCAACCGGGAATGGGCAAGGCCCAAGCCCGGTTAACGATCGGCTCCAATGAGGGGTTAGCAGCCCAAGAATTAAAGAACTTAAAATAAGTAGGCCCAAAATCAACATTTAAAGAATTAAGAAATAATGGACAGTGATCACTAAACCTTTTTGGCAGGATGTTGACGTTTGGATTTTGCCAATGCTCAAAGAAATTACCGGATACTAAAACTCTATCAAGAAGGCTTAATTTACCGCTATCCGGCGTGCTTCTAGAGTAGCGTCTACCCCCCATCTTAATCTCATATAATCCGGCATCACTAATGAATTTATTAAAAACCATTGCCCCAGCCGGTGAGAAAGAGGAACCTGTTCTTTCTGATATTTTACGTACCTCATTGAAGTCCCCAAATAACACCCAAACCCTATTCGGATCTGAAGTAATAATCTGAGTCAAAGAGTTCCATAATAATCGTTTCTTGTTCAGATCCTGTGAAGCATATATATTAACGAGCCCACAAGATATATTTGAGCCAATAATTTCCCCACGAATTATTAGAAAACCTTCCCCGCCTAATGTGTCAGATTTCACGAACCAAGAAGGATCCCAGATAGACACCAAACCGCCTGATTTACCGATTGGATTTGAGAACTCAAAGTCCATTCCGGCCCAACCCCAATAAGATCTAACTACCCTAGAATCTATGTTATTCTTCATGGTTTCCTGCATCCCTACGAATTGAATTTTGTTCACCACTTTTATTTCTTGTATCCACCTCTTTTTTAAGGTGCAATTTACACATCTAATGTTTATTAAAAGGAGTTTCATTGATAAACTGATTTAACACAACCTTCACCTTTGATGATGTTTCTAATATCAGATCCGCAGTCATTCATTCCAAATCTCACTGCGTTCCCGACTTCAATTGTATTCTGAATTTCATCAGAGGTTGAAAACGTAACTGATGAATAATCGATCTGAATTATATTCTTTTTCTTTTTAAATTTCTTTTTGATTTTTCTCTTGTCTCCCATTATACTCCTAGACATCTTCCCGAATTTTAAAGGACACGAAATTGTTCTTGATGACGATGTCGTAGAGGAGCAAGGAAAATTCAGATCGATCTCCGGCATTTGGGGTTTATTCACGATGGGAATTTGTGAGGGAAATATCGCACTTGGGGAGTTTAATTTAGAATCGGGGCCAAGAGGTTCAACCTCTGGAATGTTAACAAGCGGATCCACCGGTGAACCAATATTTGATGGGCCACTGTGTAACGACCCGAAATTGTAAATAAATAAAATATGTAAAAATATGATAATTATGGATAAATCATATAAAAAACGTGGAAATTGGTTTCGTGTCGTTTGGACACCGTACGAGAAAGTTATGGGCGAAACCGGGTCGAGACAAAGTTGGAAAAGTGCAGCCCTTGCTGCACAGGTAGTTCGCGACGCGAACTCGAGATAGCGATCGCGAACTGATCCCAGGGAGTTTGGCGTTCGGTCGCTAAGTAGTTCGCGTCTGGGTAACGATCGCTAAGTATGGCCGAGCATGCAAAGTTAGCGACGCGAACTTAGTTCGCGCCGTGAACTCTGGACGACCAGCATTAAAGACGGGTTGAGCTCATTAATTGCCATATCAAAACCCTAGTTTTCTCTCTTAGCGATTTTCGAGCATAGCATCTGGTTTGGGTTGATTTCTTCACAAATCTTTGGTAGATTTCACTCCTAGTGGAAGATTAAAGGTATATCTTCACTCTTTCATCTTTGTAGCTCAAGATCTATGGATCTTGAAGCTAGGGTTTGAAACCCTAGTTCTTGGGTTGGTGATTTATGGTGAAATAAATGTTGTATACACTTAATAGATGGTATATTAACAAAGGAATCAAGTGTATGATTTCGATTTGTAAGAATCTTCGGGTTGGTTAAACCTAGGGTTTGGTAAATCAATATATTTGGGGGAAATGGATTGATGGGTGTTATCTAGAGGTAGATGAACACATTGGTAGTAGTTTGTGATGATAATCTTTTTGTGATAATTGTATTAGGCTTTTGGTGAAGTCTTGGAAAGTTGATTGGATTGAGAAGCAAGAGATTGGGTGTCAAGAACACGGTTTGAGCATCTTATTGCTAAGGTGGGTACGTGTGGAATTTACTGAGTACATAGCCCTTTTAAATATTTTCATTACTTGTGTTATGGTCTATTTGCTTAATTGTGTAGACTAGTAGTTGATAGTTAGTTATACCTATGATAGTATTGAACTAACTTGTTGATGATGAAAGTGATAGCCGAGAGCTAGATTTGCATAACCATAGGGTTATGATGAGATTGAGATGATGTGATGATACGGGCGACTCCCGATCATGAGGTGTGGATTGAGGGGCAGTTGGGTGGATTCCCATCGACTCTTCCACGATAGTTATGTGATGACACGGGCGACTCCCGGTCATGAGGTGTGGAGTGAGGGGCAGTTGGGTGAATTCCTATCGAATCATCCACGATAGGTGTGGTGTGAGGGGCAGTTGGGTGGATTCCCATCGACTCAACCACGATAGTAGTCTTACTCATTGGACGTATTCCGGTGGGCAAGGCAGGTATCGGTAGCGTGGGCGATCCTATTGCCGGTACCTTATTTCTAGTTAGCTCGGGGGCGACCCGATAACTAGATATGTTTGTGATTCTAGCTAGTTCGGGGGTAATCCGATAGTTAGACGTGATTGCTAGGTAAGCAAGATTGATAGGGTCACACTAAGGTGACTAGACTGGATAGTTGGATATATATATGTATATTGATTGGTTATATGAAACGTGACATTCATTTTATTATCGGGTCTAAACCCATGTAGCTCGCGAGACGTTTTGTCTCAAGTACTCCTTGTTTTGTTTTGCTATGTACTCAGGTTCGGGATCGAAGGCTTAGGTACGCATGGATAGAGATGCGGGACCTAGATTAGAAGAGCACTAGATTGGATTTAGTCTTAGCTTGGTTATGATCTATTTTGTAACACCTACTTTTATACTCTGATTTCATACCAAGGTTTTTGTAAATCCAAATTGAGGATGTTCTTCTACTTATAAAAATGTTTTATTTTGGCCAATATTTGGTATTAAAATTTGAGGTGTTACACACTGGATGGATAAGAGTCCACAACCACCTTTAAACTAAATGGGCTGGCCGAATTATGATGAGATGGGCTTAAAGGATTGAACATATTAGGCTCTTTGCTATTAATTGGATCTGAATGGGCCTACTTGTCTCCTGTGGCATTTAAGTGGTTAGTTTCATTGAGATTTTTAGGTAAACAAACCACCGTCTCCTTGTTGGAATTTAATTCCGCCGCCTCTTTGCTAACATTAATCTCCAACGTACTAAAAGGTGGGTCAACGGGTCCCATTGGGAATGTATCACTGCCGTTATCGTTCCCTTCCTCCTCGGTTATGATAACATTGGGACTGCCACCGAATTGAGGCCCTCGAAGAGACACTCCCACTTCCCCGTGCAGATTAGGCTGGACCGTTTCTTCCTCCACACGAGAATTCCGGTCACCGTCGAGGTCGTTTTCCGGTGGAAGAAACTCACGATATTCTCCTTCTTCTAAATCGTCTTCGTCTTCTTCATTATTACTGACGTCATCTTCATCGTCAGAGAAACTCCAATGAGCCATACTGGTCACCCCCGGGGTGAGTCTAATTGACTCCATTTGATCCTCCGATAGTCTGATTGAATAATCCTTCTCGTCTGTACGGATTTTAATGACTCTGTTGATCAATGCGACCTCCGATGTTTTCACTACAATTCTTCCCACCCCCATATTAGCATACTTCATTGAGCATTCTTCGTCAATTATAACTTCGCCACATAGTTTGCCAATAGTGTTGTAGGTTACAGTAGACCAAGCATGGGGTGGTACACCAAAGATCATAATATGAGAGGAGAGAGAATATCATAGTGAAGTCTGTTGAACCCTCTTTTCTGGTAACCTTTCCGCCTTTGAACCGTTTTTTTGTTGGACGTGATGACATTGCCGAAGTTTCCAGCTCAAATTCTCCATTATTCAAAAAATAAAATAATAGAAAGTCATTAAATTAAAATATGTAGCATTAAATTGTTGGAGATATCATTTATATCTAAAAGCAATATAAATAGGGATCATGTAGAAAGTGGAGTACCCCATCTTCCATAATCACTTTCCTTTACCACCTATGATATAAGAGTTGAGATGCAACTTGGTGAAAACTGAGAATCTAGAAGCGGTTCCAAAGGGTCGAGACAAATTGCTATATCATGTTGTTGTTCATAGCATTTTGTCAAAATTCTCACATCATTGAGACATTGATAAAATGCTATGAACAATCAACATGTTGTAGCGAATTTTCATATTCAAGAAAGTAAGTACTCATGTTTCTATAGCAAAAAACAATTTTTACAAAAGTTCGCATGGTCAAAATTAGCAACGACAAATCACAAATGTCGTTGCAGAATATAAAAGATGTGACTATACAAAACTTTTCTGGGCGTATAGAATGAATTAAAAAAAGGATTCTGTAATATATGGAGTTTATAAATTGTATATCTGCTGCTTTTATTCTATTTACAATCTTACTCTTTTTATTCCTAGCTAGGCTAACTTAGATCCATGTATAAGGAATAAAATTATTATCTACTAAAATACCTATAAAGTTCATCTTTCAATGTACCATTGAAAAATTAATCAATAGAGAGAGATGCGTGCTAATTTTTTTTACCGTGAGTCCGTGACCATCAATTATACAAACAAAAATCCCAAAATGATATACTTATGATCCCCAAGTATATCATAATATGTTAACCTCAAAAAACCCAAAATGATAAACTTATTTCAAATAATCAGATAACCCGTTAACCTCACTTACATAGTCTTGATTTTTTTAGCATGATCTTCACATACTAAAATTATAAAAACCCAATTAAGATGCAAAAGCATAAATTAAGGTCCGCCAGGTAAAATAATTAGGGGTTGTTTGAATGCATGTGTTTTATTGCAATTTCAAATGATCCCTAAATAAACCAATAATCAGATGACGAATGCAAAATCATATTATAAATATCGATTTATTTGTATTCTTTTAGATATAACATCGTTCTTATATTTTATTATCGACTTCAATATAATTTGGTTAATAGAAAGGATTATAAAAACGATGGACTCGTTTAGTTGTGCATAGTTCCAACGATTAAAGTGAACATGGTTAATGAGATCATAGAAATATCATCTATAAATTACAGGTTGTTATTTATATATACTACTATAAAACTTTAATCAATTAATACTCGATAAATTAATAACCTCGATAAAATTAATAATTTATCCGGTCCCAACTTGAGACGAGTACAAAATCGGACTCAAATCGATAAATAATAAGATACTAATTTTTTTGAAATCCTAATGTAAATATATTAGTCCCAACCAAACTATAAATTAATAATTACTAAAATAAATTCCAAAATTCCGGAGTTATCAAAATTAGCCAATAGGAACTCTGTTAATCTCTTAAGAGTGTTTGAAATTGTTCCCTGACTAACTTTCAAATCGAAAGTTTTGTCAACCCACTTCACCAAATCTTGTTGAGTTGCATCCTTGGTGATCTCTCTGATACTCGCATAATAGTTTTCCTAGTTGATTGATCATCGTTGATTTTTTAACACCTTTTAGTTTAGAAGTCATAGTTGATGTGATTTTAAAATTTATCATCAGACATTTTATAATGATCAAGCTAGATCTATGTACATTCAACTTGACAAATTCATTAATGTGGGAATTTTGAAGATCTTGTGAATGTGAATGTGATACAGAATTTTAAAGATCCTGTGAATATGTGAATACGTATTAGATAAGTTGATTTTATAATAATATTATCTTTAAATCAATAATTTATCAATTTATCGATAAATTAATATTTCGCTAAATTAATAAAATATCCTAGTCCCAACCTTATTAGTTTATGGAGGTTTTACTGTATATTACAACGATTCGTAGAGTTTCAAATTAAAATATTTATTCAAAATGTATATTAAAAGATGTGTTAAAAACTTAAATAGATGATGTTGATGATGAGTGTGTCATGACCATAAAGCTCATTCCAAATTGAGTTTGAAGTTGAACATATTTTGAATGGGAAAAAAATAAATCTTTCGATATTATTTTAGGCAGGACAAAAAACATTACTCATCACGCCAATGAATTTAATGATATTTATTAATCATTAAAATTTCAGATTATACCATCGAAGCAGGCCAAGCCCATAACCTATTGGGCCCTTCCTCTTTCAGCTATTGGATCATTTGGACTGCAACTCTGTCCAGTCATCATGGGCTTGCGGCAGGCAACCCAGCTCAGCCGATGAGCTTGATTCTCTTGAGCTTTTTAATACTAAACAAAAGTCAACTTTTACTAGAAAGACATCGATTTAGTGTCCAGTCCTCATGGGCTTCCTTTATTTAGCCCAATACTCCCTTTTTCTAGTACCATGATAAGTGGATTTGTACCATTTGTCCAACTATGGAGTTTATGGTAAAAGGAATTAGAAAGATGCTCATGAATGTCAGTATCAATGACCATACTTATGAGAGGGCTCTTGGAATAACTCGGACCCCATAAAAGTAAATATTCTTGTATGGCGGATTATAAATCAAAAGCTTCCAAACAAAAATCAACTTTGACTAGAAAGACATCGATTTAGTGTCTATTGGATGCCCTATTAATAGAGGAAAAAATTATCTTATAATTTGGTTGAGTAATGTTGTAACCCTCTGAATGTCTAGTTTTTGTACTCTTTAGTCTAGCTCATTGCTATATTTTATATTACACGCTGACATTAAAAAATAAATACACATATTATGTCTTATTCACGTGTAATTGTATATACTTAAACACACGTGATTATACAAAAAAACATAACATATGATCAACTAGTTATTATACAAAAATACCATATGTGATCAAGTATATAATCACATGCACATGACGTTGTTTTTTAATGAAATAAAAAAAAAGAAAAAAGAGAAACATGTGATGTTTTTGTATAATCACATGTGATCAAATATACAATTAAATATGATTTTATAAAAATAAAAATTTTAAATTTATTAATTTTTTTTTAAAGTTGTGAGTGTCAAATGATAAAACACTGATTAATTTTAATAATTAATTATTATTAATCAATTTTTAAAAAAAAAATTCTAATTGAGGACATAGTTAGTAAGTATGACTGTATGAGATATATTAAGACTTTAAGAGGTTTGTTCATGGTTTAAACCGAATCGGATGGAACCAAGAAAAAGTTCTGTACAAAAGACTGAACCGAACTGAGAATTAGATTTTTTTCGATTTATTATATTTTATTTTGGATCGAATTAAGAATTAATTTTGCATGATGAAATTCCAAATCAAGAAGTTGACCGATATTGCCAGATCAAATGAATCTTCATACCACTTCTTTCGGGATCTATTAAATATTTACATGTGGTTTGTTTCCTAATATTTTATTAGTCACGCCAGAAGCCTATATCACATGGTTCACGATATCATTTTTTTTATAAAAGTAAACTGAGTGAGATATCGTGCGCACGTTGAAGTTACCTACTTATTTGGATCAAAATTTAAGCAATTAATTACTCAAACTATCTATAAATTGAGGGTTTAGCTTAACAAATGATCACCATTCTTACCAAAACTAGCAAAAACACTTGTTTACATTAATCAGCTCCAATTAATCCACCATGGAAGATGACATGCTTGAAACAGCTCCTCAACGCAACTGCAGCTGGCTGAAAGGCAACTTAACCTGGTACAAGCACCAAGACTTTTGGAACGTGAAAGTGCTACACGAAGGAAGAATCTTGGCTCAAGAAACCTTCAAGGCTGAACCAAGTGACGTCATCCTCTGCAGTTGCCCCAAAACCGGCACCACTTGGCTAAAAGCCCTAGCTTTTGCCATTGTAACCCGAAACCAGTTTGACGAATCCACGAGCCCGTTGCTCACAACCTTGGTCCACGAATGCATCCCGTTTCTAGATCAGAAAAATATCGATAAAGCACAAGACAACCACAAGATTGCAAATGTCCCACTTTTGGCGACACATCTTCCGTACCATGCGTTGCCCGAATCAGTTATGGATTCAGATTGCAAGATCGTGTACATATACCGGAACACGAAAGATGTAATAGTTTCTTATTACCAATTCATGAGAGAAGCTTATAAGCTATCTATGGAAGATGCGCCATTTGAGGAGGCGTTTAACGAGTTTTACGAGGGTATTTCACTTTACGGGCCGTATTGGGACCATATTTTGGGGTTTTGGAAAGCTAGCCAGGAAAGGCCCGGAAGAATACTTTTTTTGAAATATGAAGATTTGAAAAAGGACCCGACGAGCAATGTGAAGAAGCTTGCGGAGTTTATCGGGTACCCGTTTTCAGTTGAAGAGGAGAATTCGGGTGCGGTTGATAAGGTTATAGAGTTGTGTAGTTTTAAGAATATGAAGAATTTGGAAGTGAATAAAAGTGGAAAACATCGGGAAGTGTTGGAAAACCGATCTTACTTCAGGAAGGCTGAGGACGGAGATTGGAAGAATCATTTTACGGATGAGATGAAGGAAAAGATAGACAAATTGATGGATGAGAAATTGGGTACCACGGGTTTAGTTCTCAAATGAGATCGAGCTTCAAGATTCTGTGCGTATATTAATTGCGTCATTTATTCCAAATTGTATTTTTTAAGTTCACTTTTTTAAATAAGAGTTTGTGACTATTGGACACATCTTGTATTAATTTTTAAATTGTCTCCATTTTTCATTTATAATCTTGTTTTTTTCACTTGTTAAGTTATGTTTTGTTAAAATGTATGCTTAAATAAAATATATCCTCTTAGACAAATTAATGTTCTTATTTATTTTATATGCTGGACAAATAATTTTGATAATAAAAATTTGACCATTTTCTAAAGAATGAATAAATCAAAGACAGTCCCCAATTCAACGTGTCAAGTTAAGGGGCTCGTTTTGTAATTCTAACAAGAATAAGTTGTGATTATCCATAAACGAGGGACCAAATATGTAAATCACGCGCATTAAGGTTGTTGGCTATTATTTTAGGATCACATAGATCCAAGATACACAAAAGAAAATAAGAGAGAGAGAGAGAGAGAAAGAAGGATGTTGATGTATAAAGATGTATTGCCATTTATAGGGATGGTGATGGTGGAGTGTATGCTTGTGGGTGGTAACACACTCTACAAATCAGCAAAAGGAATCAACTCTTATGTTTTCACCTTCTATGTCTTCCTCACTGGCTTCATCTTCTTATTGCCTTGCCTTTTCCTCCTCTACAGGTATCCATAAATATTACATTTTTACCCTATGTTTATAAAGTACTCGTAGCAGTTTATCTGTCAAATTAGTCAACTATTTTTAGGGAAATTTAGCTTTTCGAGTAAAATTAGGGGTGTTTATCTGTCAGCTATTAGTCTCTTACTTTATTTTTCGAGTAAAAATGGTAGCCTTTTTAAAAGCTTTTTATTATTATAATAAATCTTTCAAAGACTTTTTACCATTGGAATACATAGCTTTTTTAAAAGCTTATCGCAATGACTTTTTTTCTACTAAGCTTTTAACTTACTTTCAATGTTTGTCGTTTTTAATCCTCTATATTTAATAACTTTTTATTTTAAACCTTAAATATTTAATATATAAATTCTTTATTATATTTTTATTAGTTTATAAATAAATTATATAATATCTAATGCTAATTATTACCATATTTTTGTATAAAATATTATAAAAAAATTATATTTAATAAAATGTTAAAAAATTGTCAAATTATATATAGGGGTATTTATAAACATTTGAGATAGATAAAGCTAAATTAGAAATTTTGTAAAAGAAAAAGCTTTTTGGAAAGGTTAACCATTGGAGATGTTATTTATGAAAGGGTTTTTGCTTATGGAATGTTGATGTGACAATACTAATAAGCTTTTGAGAAGTTAACCATTGAGGATGCTCTAAGTAAACATATAACATAGGATGATTGTATCGATGGTCATGAAAAAATTCGAAAATCATCGCATACATAATAACCATAAGTTCGGTCGGGCTAGGAGCCCTTATAACCAAAATATATTTTAAATGAAAAATAAGGGAGGGATTTATTTTTTTCTTTTTTAATTAATTATAATTTTCGTATGGTGACTATTATTGCAGAAGAAGAAACATTCCAGCTATTGAGTTCGACATTGTTGGCAAAATATTTCTGCTTAGTGTACTCATGTAAGTTACTTTTACCTTTTTTTATTTGCACTCACCATTGTATGCGTAACTATTTTTTGTTCAATAATCGTATAAGATCATAACGTGTCCATGGGTCTTAAACCCGTGGCAAAGACATCTTTGTCTCTTTTAACATGATTTCTATTAGACAATAATATTAGTCAATAGTATTAATTGTATTAGTCAATAGTCTTTATTTCATTCTTTATTGTATTTATTCTCTTGCCTTATCATCTCCTTAATTTAAGGAATGATTCATGTACATTTATTCTATAAAATAAAGCACATGTCAATAGTTTTTATCGATATTATGTTATATTTGTTGATGATTATTCCAGGTTTACGTGGTTTTATCCTTTAAAAACGAAGAATGGTTTTTACTCGGTTTTATCAAACTTTATTAACCTTGCTCAAACTATGTGTTCAAGAAAAATAAAAATTTTTCAAAGTGACGGTGGTACAGAATTTGTGAATCATACGGTACGAAAAATATTTTCCGACAACGGAACTCTTCATAGATTCTCTTGTCCATATACTCCGCAACAAAACGGACGAGTTGAACGAAAACACCGTCACATTGTTGAAACCGGTTTAGCGATGCTCTTTAATGCAAGTATTCCGGCCTCATATTGGGTTGATGCATTTACCTCGGCAACATACATTATTAATAGGGTCCCTACACCCTTGTTGGATCAAAAGTCTCCATTTCAATTACTTTTTGATAAAGCACCAAAATTTTCAAATTTTCGTGTTTATGGGTGTCAAGTTTTCCCATACTTACGTGATTACTCACCACACAAACTTGCTCCTAGAAGCATTTCATGTGTATTTATTGGCTATAGCACTCAACACAAAGGTTATCGATGTCTTAATCCAACAACATCTCGTATTTTTATCACCCGACATGCTCGTTTTAATGAAGAGGTATTTCCATTCAAAGGCGATAATTATAATTCTAACATAAGAAATTTGAAGTTAAGCACTTTTTTATATGACACCCCTCATATAAGTATATAACAGCCACACATTCTTGCCAAACCCATCCACATAATAATCCCCAACCCCACCAACACCCTAACCCAACGAACTGCCCCCTTTGTCAAACAAATGACACAAATCCATTAGCCCAACAAGAGCCCATTACGCCAAATATCACTGAGCCCAACCACCAAACTCCAAATACTCCAAACTTGCAACCTAACCACCAAACACAACAGCCTACTTCCGCACCATCTCACGTTGGTCCAACATATGCTGACCCACCACCTACTGGACCACCACACGCAGAATCAACACCCGTTGATCCACCACCCATCGATTACACGCTCCGTGCCCCCACACCCAATACAGTACCCCTCCAAACCAACACTCAATTCGATTTTCCTTCAACTCAAACCAACAATTCCGCCACTTCTCAACCACAACCACCCGCTAACTCCAACACACACCATATGCAAACTCGATTAAAATCGGGTATCGTCAAAACCAAACATATCGCTAATCTTGCTTCTTTGGCCGAAAACCCCTTACATATCGCATTATCCGCCGAAATGGAACCTCGAAATTACAAAACCGCCTCTAAAGATCCAAAATGGGTTGACGCTATGCTTGAAGAGCTCAAAGCTCTTAATCAAAATCAGACATGGACATTGGTCCCACGACCAAAGTCTACAAATGTTATTGGTTCGAAATGGGTTTATCGTGTTAAATACAAATCCGACGGTACTATCGAACGTTACAAGGCTCGCCTCGTTGCTCAAGGATACACACAAATACCGGGACTAGATTATTCTCATACATTTAGTCCCGTTGTTAAAGCAACCACGGTTCGTATTGTTTTATCTCTTGCGGTCTTAAACAAATGGAAATTACATCAACTTGATGTGAAAAATGCTTTCCTAAATGGCACCCTAAATGAAACCGTCTATATCGAGCAACCTCCGGGATTCGAAGATACAAAATTTCCTACACATGTTTGCAAGCTCTCTAAAGCTCTATACGGTCTCAAACAAGCACCTCGTGCTTGGTTCCATCGGTTGAGTACGTTTCTCATTTCATATGGTTTCACTTGTAGCCGTGCCGATACTTCTTTATTCGTATATTCGGGTGAGTCGTGCATCATGTATCTATTAGTTTATGTTGATGATCTTATTCTCACCGGCAATAATGAAACGAAAATCTCGTCTTTCATTTCGGCACTCAATAGAGAATTTGCCATTAAGGATCTCGGTGACTTAAATTATTTTTTGGGACTCCAAGTCGTTCATTTAAACAATGGACTTTTTCTCACCCAAACTAAATATGCAACCGACATTCTTCAACGAGCTCAATTATATGATGCTAAACCGGCTCCCACCCCGTTGTCTCCACATGTCTCGTTTACTAAAGAAGGGGTACCATTTCATGATCCTACTATGTATCGCTCTCTTGTAGGAGCTCTACAATACCTAACAATCACTAGACCGGACTTATCCTACGCGGTAAATCAAGTCTCGCAATTTTTACAAGCTCCCACCAATGATCATTTTCAATCGGTTAAACGGATTTTTCGGTATGTAAAGGGCACTTTAG